>CM042851.1:30525401-30985401 GCA_023653725.1 Bungarus multicinctus
GCCACAATTACTAAGTGAATCACTGCAATTGTTACGTTAATAACATAGTTACATGAATCTGGTTGCCCCATTGACTTTGCTTGTTAAAAGGTTGCAAAAGTGATCACATGACCGTGGGACATTGTCATTATAAATATGAGTCAGTTGCCAACATCACGTGAACATGGAGATGCAGCAATAGTCATAAGTAACTTTTTTTCAGTGCCATTGTAACTTTGAATGGTTACTAAATGAACTGTTGTAATCGAGGACGACCTATAGACAAGAATGACTGCAATTTCATTAGATTGGTGTTCTAAGAAGGATACAATGCCTTCCCTGAATTTACAAAACAACCCCAGTGAAAATTCATATAACTAAATATCCCTAAACATAATAGAAAAATACTATCTATCTCCCAATTCAAGAATTATTTTTGCAGTATAGTACCTTTGGATCTCCTGGAGCAAAGAAGCTGATATAGTTGTTAATTTGCTTGAATATGAAGCCTCTGTCCATAAAGGTGAAACATTGCTGCAAAAGCAAAGCAAAGCAAAAACAAAACAAAAGAGTCACTGAAATTTACATTTCTTTGATATTTGAAAAAAAAATCCTATGAGTTAAATTAGTCTAAAGGGAAAACAATAGCCAAATACTTATTATACCTTTTCACAGTACCTACGTTTTAGATTTGCAAATCAAAATAGTCTAATTTGAATAATTATATAGGACTTCAGTTTATCAGCAGTTCAAGACCACTCAGTGTTAACCAATAAGTATTATTAAAAACAGAATGTATACAACTAGATGAATGCAGGATGAATGCTTCAATTACAGAAGCATTACAGAAAAGCCTTCAATTACAGATTACAGAAAAGCCTTCAATTGCATTGATCATATCAAGTTGTGGAAAGTGCTCAGAAAAAGGAAAATCCCAGAACATCATGGGAAACTTATAAACAGGTCAGGAACCCTCAGTACGCATACAGCATGGCAAAACAGACAGGGTCCAGGTTGGTAAAGAAACACAATAAATAGAACAGACTCTCCACTTATTCATTCAATCTACATGCAATATATATTAAGGGAAGCTGGATTGGAAGAAGATTAATGCAATTTTAAAATGGGACAAAGAAACATCAATACGATGACACTTTCTAATAGTCAAAAATGTAAAGGATCTGCAAACCCTAGAACTAAAAGTCAAAGACCATTGTGGGGAGTGGCGATAGGATGAAAATTTAATATAAATTAGGCCAGGATTAATGACAAGAAGTAGAACAATCAACCTTAGAATTGACAATGAAGATTACTGGAGAAATGAATCACTTCTGCCTTTTAGGATGTCGGGATTCCGGTAATTACCCCCATTTACAGAGCCTTCAACAATAAAGGAATAATCATACAAGAAATACACCGCAGATTAGCATGTAGTAGAGCAGCCATGAAAGCCTTGGAAATTATACTCAAATGCCATGATGTGTCTATGCCTACAAAAAATTGTACAAGCCATGGTATTTCATGGAAGTGGAAGTTGGACTTTAAATAATAAAGGATAGGGAGAGTATTGATGCCTTTTATCTTTGGTGTTGGAAAAGACCTCTGAAAATATCACAGATAGCCAAGAAAACAAATGGATACACCATTGAACAAATCAATCCAGAGTTCTCACTCAAGACACAAATGTCCAGTTCTCCCGAGATACAAATTGACAGGACATAAATGACTAAATGAGCTTCTTTGGACATATTATGTTAAGACTTAGCTCTCTAAAAGAGACTGTAAGGCTGCAAAAATCAGCAGCAAAGTAGATGGACCCAGTTACAATGGTAGTACTGGAAGACCAGCTTAGGAACATATCATTCTGAAGAAAATGTGTATGTGTAGTCACTAAGAGTTAATACTGGCTTGATGGCATATAATCAATCAATCAATTATACTTTTGACGGCTTAGCAGGGAAGCATTTTGGTCATTTTTTACTATGTATTATTTATATTTTAAAATTGCACTGTAAGATTCTTGTAAGCTGCCAAATGAAATAGAAATGATTTCAATAAATAAATGCCCACAAAGATAATACATCTGAACAATTCACAGCCATTTGGAAGAACTAATGAGGACATACATACAGTCTACTTACTTTTATGAAGACAGCAAGACTATAGTTTGCATTCTTTGAAGCTTCTGGGTTATCCTTATATTTCTGAGTAATATGGGGCATCAGCATATTGACAACAGTTTCCACAGCATGATGAAATGATGCTGGAAATCTCTGATTTCTCAGCAACTAGAAATAGACAAATCAGAATTTAACAAATGGGAACACTGCAAAATTATCCTGTTTATCCATAACACATATGTAGAGTTTTCAATTCTGAAACAATTTAAGCTGCAAGAATTTGGTAGTGTTGAAAAATATTGAAACACCTTTATCTAGATATCTATGAAACTATAGGAAATACCATTCTAAAAATATTTATTTAACTAGTAATAGTAATAGTACTAACAACTTGCAATGAAAAATTATAGAAAATGTAAGTACACTATTGTGCAAGCATTTGGAATTATAAACCCAAATCAATTTATAGATTATATTTCAATAAGAAAAATAGATATGATTTTAAGTAAACAACTTCCCATTTGCTGCAGCTTTCTACAAGTTGCTATCTGTGTAGAGTACAATTCCCACCATTCTAGACAGCATTAGCACTATTTTGTGGCCAGTAAATAGCAGCAGGGGTTAGAGACAGAGACAGACAGATCCATTTTTAAAGGTCAAAAATGGGTACCATAACTTCTTGAAATAGCAGATCATTTACCTTTACTTTACCATTTTCCAGTAGGTGTTGGGCCATTGATTTGATCAAAATTTCAAAGAAAAACCAGGAAAACTATTGGAAAAACAAAAAGTAAGTAAATTAGATTTTTTTTAGTCTACCTTCTTTTTTTATAAATAACTCAAAGCAGCAAACATATATATAATACTCTTTCTTCCTCAATTTTCCCCACAATAGCCACCTTGTGAGGTGAGTTGGGTAGAGAAAAGTGTCAGTCCCAAACTCACCAAAATGGCTTTCATGCCTAAGGTGAGACTACAACTCACATAATCTACTGTATATACATAATACAATTATATTTATAGGTAATACATAGTTTAGTATGTAAAAACAATATAAGTTATTCATTTATATCTATGACTTATACAACTGTTATTGTCAATTATTAAAATGAAAAAGTGCTAAAATTGTGTTCAGATCTGAAAAACTCTTCAATTGATGATACAAACAAAACATCATTTTTCCTTATATACCTTAAGCAGCTTGTTGCTTGTGAGGAAGTCAGTACAAGGCTTCAAGATTGTTGTCATGGTTTTGGCAAGTTCTTCATGTACAGTTTTATATTCTGAAGCAATATAAGTTTCTCCTTTAAAAACGTACTTGGGATAAGAAAAATAAAAGAGCTTATATTATGCAAAAATATTCAGAGTTATGTTAATCATGCAATTTTTAAACTAAGCATATTTATATGATTGATACCTTGACATAGGATCTCAAATAGCTATCCAATCCTTCTTCATGACAGTGGGCAACCACATGGATAATAACCCTAAGTAAAATAAAGTTAACAATAAGAAATCTTCACACTCTAAATATTTTTAAAGTCAGCAATTGGCACATTACAGGCAGTCGTCAGCTTACATGCTATGGTGGCACAATGGTTAGAATTAGAGTGCAGCATTGCAAGCTAATTCATCATGAAGTGCTTTGAGAAATTGGTCTGCCTGCACATCATTTCTGGTCTTCTGCATATATTTGATAAACACCAGTTTGCATACAGAAAAAATAGATCTACAGAGGACGCTATAGCCATCACTCTTCACACTGCTCTGACTCATCTAGAACAGTGGGGGCGCTATGTGAGGATGCTTTTTGTGGATTTTAGTTCTGCATTTAACACAATTCTTCCACATAGACTAGTGTCTAAACTTCTGGATCTTGGACTTTCTTATTCAATCTGCCTTTGGGTTATGGATTTCCTGTCTGGCCGCTCACAGAGGGTCCGATTAGGTAATCATACCACTTCAGCCCTTATTCTTATCACTGGTACACCACAGGGTTGCGTGTTGAGTCCCTTACTCTATACTCTTTATGTGCATGACGGCATTCTCACTCACGTTAGTAATACTATTACTAAATTTGCAGATGATACAACAGTAGTAAGACTCATCTCCAGGGGGATGGTGGACCAGGGGGATGAGGTGGACCAGTTGCTTTTGTGGTGTGGAGACAATAACTTGGTCCTCAATACCAATAAGACCAAGGAGCTTATAGTGGACTATAGAAGGAACAGATCAGACACCCAGCCCTTGCTTTCAGTGGAGACTGAGTGGACCAAGTGGCCAGTTTTAAGTTTTTGGGTGTTACCATAAAAGAGGACCTGACCTGGGGTGCTCACATTGCAACACTGATCAAAAAGGCCCAGCAGAGATTACACTACCTGAGACTTCTCAGAAAACAACAACTGAATGAAAAACTGCTGGTGACCTTCTACCGCTGCACCATAGAGAGTATCTTAACTTACTGCACCTCTGTATGGTTTGCCAATTGCACAGTGTCAGATAGGAAAGGACTCCAGTGGGTTAACATCATTGCCCAGAAGATCATTGGTTGCCTTCTCCCCTCTTTGGAAGAGCTTTATAGCTCCCGCTGCCTTAAGAAAGTTCAAAACATTCTCAAAGATCAGATCTATCTCATCCTGGGAACCCTTTTTTTTGAACTATTATCATTTGGCAGACGGTACAGAATAATAAAAACAAGCACAAACAGGCTGAAAAACAGCTTCTATCCCAGGGCAGTAACTCTTTTGAATTCTACTGTATAGTGCAGTATTGGTGTGGTGTCGGGGGGGGTTTCAATTCAATGTGTGGAATGAAGGATGTATGTTTGTATTTATTTTCATGGTCATAATGTGCACTGAAGATGGGTGTTTCATTTCGTTGTATGAGGTGCAGTGACAATAAAGTAAACTAAACTAAATTAATTCTGCTGACTGCCAGATTCTCACCACTTCAAGGTTGACTCAGCCTTCCATCCTTCCCAAGTTGGTAAAATGAGGACCCAGATTGTTGGGGCCAATATGCTGACTCTGTAAACTGCTTAGAGAGGACTGTAAAACACTATGAAGCAATATATAAGTCTAGGTGCTATTGCTCTTGCTACAACCACAATTGGGGCTAGAATTTCCAATGTGAGTCATTGAGGTTGTTGAGTTGAGTTGGACCCCACTTTACAACAATTTTTACAGTGGTTAAGTGAATCCAGCTTCCCTGAAGCTTCTGGAAGCAAATTCCCAGTATATGTGGGTTATTGTGTGGTAAAGGAAAAGTCTCCTTATAACTAAGCAATAGCAACAGAGTATGAGCATCTACTAAGTCTATGCTTGCTGAGCATAAAGTCTGCTCTGAAGTAGAGTCAGGTGTGAGGGGTTGGAGAAGGTTAAGGAAAGTGTGCTTTGCCCAACTCCATTTGGTAGGCCAGCTGTAGACCTACCAGAAGGAGGAGAATCTCACAACAGGAACTCAAACCCTTATCATTATGTGTTTTGATCATTCCCAATGTTACCTGCTCAAAAAATGATGAATATTTGGACAGTGTAGCTGTGTGGAGAGAGTTTATCTTCTCCTTCCTCTATGAGCCTTATTAAGGTGCTGGTAGGTGTAGCTTGTAATTTATTGTAACTTGTTAACAATATGTAGTATATAGTAATAGATGTAAAACCCTGCAAATGTCCCATTTCATTATCTGTATTTCCTGTTTCTATTAACTTTATTAGTACTGATCATTTCCTACAAAATCCTATATGGCTTGGTTATTTCACTTCCTCCAACCCATGTTGATTCACTTGAGCTATGTATACTGGAAGAAACTTTTGAGTAACTCCCATTTCTATGCAGTAGGGAGGGCATTAGTTTTCGGGGAAATGCATATACTATAGAGTAGCTTCCCTCTAGATACTAGGATGACTTTAACCGTATTAGTCTTTTGGAAACTAAAACAGGGTGAAGTATATTACTCCAAAGAGTTTACATTAGGTGATAGGCTGTCCATAACTGTTGGTTTTACTTTATATTAATAGTTTTGTGGTTTTCTATGTGTCGGTTTTAGTATTACCATGAAAGTTTCCATTTTGATCTTGTTGCTGATACTTTTAATTATTTTAAACTGCCAAAATCTGGTCAATTATGTTGCATAAATAAATAAATACGTTAAAACCCTTTTTTACCTTGTCACATTTACTGCAACATCTTCCTGAGTTGCTCTTGTAAGAACTCTAAACAACTGGTTTAAAATAGTAGGCAGAAATGCTATCATGACATGTCCCTCCATAGCATGAAGGCTCTAGAATAAAAACAGTGACACAAAGGGACTTTTTTTCTAACATACTTATTTTCAAAACTAAATCAAGAATCTATGATTGTAATTCTATTAAACTTTAGTTCTACCAAGACTGACAAGATTTGCACCAAACTGAGAATAGTTTAAACACAGAATAAAAATTCAATAACATAAGCAAGCCAATTTCTATGTTATTTCATAGCTTTCCAGAAAAATCAAGACAGATAAGAACAGGTAAGATGAGAAAATATGGTTTTACAGACATACTTTTACTCAAGTAATAAAACCAGAAGAAAAGAACCATGCTACTGTACTATTCTAATATAAAAGGTTGTTGAACATGCCCCATTAAAATTATTGTTGGGATTTTTAAACTAACCTTCTAAACAAGGTTAATATCTCAGACATGTAATATACTCACTTATTTAACAATTATCTTGGTTAGCAACCATTTGCAAATATGGTGGAGGAAATAAATTCATTTTCCAACCAACGAGCATTTATGATCAAATTTTGTGTGTTTGACAATAATGCATGTTGTAGTGAGAGTAAAGCAAACATAGCTGTACAAGAGAACAGAATACTGAGTAACATGAGAACAGAATACTGAGTAACATTGTTCCACAGCTTCTTGTTACACTTTAGGAGTACACTACATAGATAACTTTTGCCATGACTAATTCTCTGCCAAGAATATACATTGCTAATTGTAGCAAAATTTGGTTTCCATTCAATCCTGTCTACCTGGTTATGATTTATTTTGTTGTAAAGTTATTACAAAACACACATTCTGCAGATAAACATATGAGTAGGAGTATCCATTTTGCATGCTGGTATGACAAAGTTCTCCTTATTAATATAAGCAACCATTTTATTTTACACATTCCAAATTTGGTTGTTCCTGAACTACGAGGATTGGCCTGGAGAAAATGTATGTGGTCATTAAGAGCTGATATCATCTTGATGGCATATAATCGGTTAATCAAGTCATTCAGAGCTGAGATTTACTTCAAAGGTTTTTTTTACATGTAAGGTTTTTAGATTTTTTTTTTTACTTTTTGGCTGAATGTATTTAAACAGGCCATTGTATTGGTAACCATTCAACTATGCCCATCTAGTGCCCATCTTTTAGTCATCTTATAACATTTCATACCTTAAGATATTTCACAAGGTCACATCCCAAAGCTTGAGCGCCAGACATAGTTTTTTGACAGTAATGGAAGAAATTGTTTAAATGCTGGTCCTAGTAAAAAAAGAGTAAACTATTTATATGACATCACTACTTCCATTTTAAAGTCAATATAGATAAGAGGGGAAATGTTTTGACTTTCAAGAACTCAACAAAATTGAAAAACTTGTCTTTCCCTATTGAGTTCTCATATATCATATAATAATACAACTTCATTAATTTCAATTATGTAACACTTATTGCTCCTGAGCCTTCATTATTCTTGTATAAAATACTTTGAAGTTTTCTTTTTTCTAATATTTCAAACACTAAAAATATTAAAATATGGAAGCAAAGATCAATTCCTCACTTTGGATTTTCAGTAAGAGTATTATAACTACAAATGGGATCTCTGAGATGTACATTAGACTTTTCTATTTCTATCTACTCATTATTTGGTAAATACTATATATGATCTCATTCCAAAGGTTAAGGTTTGCACCAATTCAAAAGTTTGGCTCAAATTTCCTTGGTATTGCTGTTTCATAGCCCAGGCTAATAATAGACCTCCAAGACTTTTATGCCTGTAATTCATTATTTTACTTAATGAAGGTTGTGTCTAATTATGATTTAATACTAATAGTAAACATCCTCTTGAATGTTTTCAGGAAAGTAGGGTGCAAGAAAGAATAGCGAAGCCTAGGGCAAAACATGATATCTTGGTCCTCCCTTTGTATTTTCTTACTTGTACAAAGTCCCATTACATAAAACTCATAATTTTAATTTTGAAATGTTAGTGTTGGACAGATTTGTTTATCCCATGACCTTTCCCCCAGAAAATCAGAGTATTGTCCTCATCTTGTGCTAATCTAAAAGCCAGCACAAAGACAGGAAAATCTGTTATATATTCTTTCCAACTCTACGCTTGGACACTGTTAGTAAAGTTGGAGCCCTGTCATGTGGGAAAGGCTGTATGAGTTTACTTCCTTTTACTTCCCTTTCCTACACTTAGGCAAAGATTCATACATTTCCTTCTGCCTTTTGTTCTCCGGGTTGATTGCTATAGTAAGATGGGCAAGCAAGATAATCAAAACTTGATTGTGTCATATTTTTTATAACTTATATTTTATAATTACAGAATTATAAAAAATGTAAGTTATTTGCAGATTAAATAAAATCAACACCTTTGGTAAAATGTTATAGTGTAATTAATACCAACCTGTGTATATACAGTGGAAACTAGGTGAGTTGAAATTGTCAACAGTGGTTTGCCTCCATCTACCCATTTAATTTCAGGGCTGGAATGCTGATATAAAAATAAAAGGTGGTAATTTAATGTATTAATACAAACCAGCTTTTCCTAATAGCAAAACCAAACAAACAAGATAGATATTATCTTGGGTTTTTTACTTTGCTTATGCCTGATTCTTGACTGTTAAGATATCCACTTGGAAGATAAGCAGATACTGGCATATGTTGTTCATTTGTCACCACTCGGCCATCTTTTAACAACTGAAGCCAGGAATATCCAACTAGAAGGAATGTAAAAGAGAAATTATATATTTGTTGTATTCTCTAATATGTTTTATGTTTAATTTTAGCTAAATATATCACCTATAAAAAAATAACTCAATCAAACCTTGTGTTTCAATTATGTCCTTCTTCTTGGTGGTCCCTTTACTTGAACTGTCACAACTAACATGATAGAAGGTAAACAATAAATGGTGTTTTTCATGCAGCTGTGTGGGCAATTCTATTTTTACCTAAGAAGAAATAAAATGCAAGCTTTGGTTTGGAAAGTGTCTTTTAGCAGTAATATATATAGTACAAATTTTACAATATACAACACATAAGCATTATACATTTACCACTGGACCAGATTTTAGAGATTTTGTATCAACCTATAAGATCTTATAAACAATGAGGGACCAGCACTGCCAAGCTGGCTTAATTTCTACTGTGAACAATTCAAGATTATCTGATTGTACCACATTTTATCAATAACTTATTCGGGGTGAAGAAGGAAGAGATTTTAATCTTATTTCACTTTATGTTCTTGTTCAAAATATTTTTAATAAGGTTGAAATGTGATTTTTTTTTCACAATTGTACTACCATGTTATTTGTGGTTGCTGTTCTTTTCTGTTTTGTGAATTCGACTGAGTGAAGAACAAACTTCAAATAGCAATTCTTTTTACTAGAATCAGAGTGCTGCTAAGATGGAAATTAGATAAAGAGAACTGAAATACTGATGAGTTTAAAAAAATGGATAAAATATTCATTTTACATTTTAAAAAATAGGGTAGAATGCAATTATATGCATTTCCCCATTAATTATCATATGATCTGTTGCTACTTCGTATTTTTTTCTTTCTGTACATGCTCACTATTTTCTTTTCTTTTTTAAGAAAAAAATAATTTTTTTGCATAACATTTTCCTTAAAGAAAAGCACCTAATCACAAGAAGATCTTGCATATTTATCACACATAATCTTATAGAGTTGGAAAATGAGTTGATATCACTGTGTTATTTTATGGGTAGAAACTGAGTGTAGACAGTACACGAGAGTTGTCAAACTCCTGGCCCGTGGGCCGGATGTGTCATGCGCTGGCCACCCCCATGCCCAGTTTAGCAAAGGGGAAAAAAGTCATTGTGATGATGTTAGGCAGACTTATCTGCCTAACTCTGAATAAAAATGCTTGACGTGTTGCAACTCAACTTCTTCCCTCTTATCCCACTGTGTTTCTGGAAAACAATTAAATTGGGCAAGGATTTTTGGAGCAAGGAAAGAAGACAAAGTTACCTCATCATAAAACTCTGGGTTTTGCTGGTGATGCAGAACTGCAACAAATGCTTGTCTTGTAAATATTGGACCCCCTGGTCTGCCATAGATGCACTAGGAATGAAACAAAAGAAAAAATGGCTGGTTTATATTGAACTTATTTTTTTAGATATAATTTCTGAAATATTTCATGTGAGATTTTTTTGAAAAAAAAAAAATTATGGACCTACAATCCCTACTCACGGTCAATCATGCCCTAGTCACTTCCCGTCTTGACTATTGCAACACCTTCTACATGGGGCTGCCCTTGAAGAGCATACGGAAGCTCCACTTGGTGCAAAATGCAGTGGCCCGCATGGTTTTGTGCAGATCTCAGTGTGTCCATGTGTCACCTCTCCTGCAGGAGTTGCATTGGTTGCCGATTTGCTCCCGGGTGCAATTCAAGGTGCTGGTTAAACCCCTTCATGGCTTGAGACCAGGTTAAGTGAGGATCACATCTGGTCACATCTATCCGACCCACCAGAACAGGGAGGCAAGGAATGTTGTGCGTCCCATCCTCTAGCCTAGGGAGATACACCTGGTGGGACTCAGAAGAATGGCGTTCTCTGTGGTGGTTTCCTTTCTCTGAAACATCATTCCACCAGAGATTAGAATGGCCTCCATTCTAACACTCTTTCGGAAGGTGCTGAAGACCTGGTTCTGCCAATGGGCCTGGGGAACAGAGTGGGATGGACCCCGTTAAATGGCTGGTGTGATGTGTTGTCGCCGGGGTGGGGGGAATGGGGGATTATTAAATTGTAATATTTTATTAATTTATTATATAATTTTCTCTTTTATTAGCTTTATTATTTTTATATAGGTTTTTATATTCTTATAAGCAGCCTTGAGTCGCCATGTATGAATAGGCGACAATATAAATTTCCTAAAATCAATCAATCAATCAATAATGTTCCCATTTTTTCTACAAAATAATGCAAGTTAGCAAAGCTTCTCCTTTAATTATGTCTCAATGGATGAAAAAACGCTCAGAAAATGTTCTGCCAACTGTTGCTATATTTAACAATATTTAACAGTATGGATGTGAAGCACTTTGGTAGGGGTAGGTGAACTCAAGCCTACTCTGAAGCACTTGTCAGCTTTCAGTCTAAAGTGCTACTGTACAACTTCTGGCATGTAACAATAAGCACTCTGTGATATATGGAATATATGATAAAAGGATTATTATCTTTTTAGAGATTGATTCTGATTGTATCAGAGCCTGGTCTGAATATGTGAAGGAAGGGGAGATGGCTTTTGTACTAACAAAGCAAAATTCAAACTCCGCTATAACTGCTTTCTTCAAGGGGGAATTCCTGGTTTTTACTGATGTCATTTCATTATTCCTGTGAGGGATTTACAACTTGTACTTTCCATGAACCTGATAACAACTCATGGGAAGCAACACAGAGATGAAAAATAAATTGAAAATCTAAAAAAACAAGGCAGAGTGATGCAATGTCCATAAACTAAGACTTGCTAATTGCTTTTAACCCTTATTTAGTGTTTCTATATCTCTTAAAACAAAGGATTTTTAAAAATCATGGTATTTCTTACATAATATTGAATACAGACTAGGAAAGTTACTAATAAAAAGTAAACAGACTTATTTGTATAGGCTTTTCTCTATCTTGGAAAAACAATTCCAACTCCATTTATTTCTATGAAAAAAGGGGAATAGAATTGTGCATAACTAGATTTATTTGTGGTTATATAAAACACAGATTATAATATTAAGAAACTTGAGGATGTATCTTAGATATTGCCCCATTATCTGTACTGTAAATTGATATTTACATTATATGATATTTAAATTGACAGCCATAAGCCAGATCAACATACCTTCAGTGGCCGAGAGTCTTCATCATCGGAATCTCTGAATTCTATGCACACTGCAATATTTCTTGCCTAAAAAGAGCACAGAAATTAAGTTTAGTTGCTTTTATTTTCAAGTACATAAATCAAATTTCCAACAATGAGACATGTTTTTACTCAGTTTCAATTTAGCTCTAAATCTGAACATAACTAACAGACGCATTAACCCACCTTTGCAAATGACTTCTGATTGTCGTATTTCAAGTGCTTTGGATAAACATAAAGGTGGTTGTTGTAGATAGTGAAAGGCTGAGTATGTTTAGGTATACAGGGAACAAATTCCTCTACTTCAAACGTTACTACTGCCTTGGAATTGTTTTCAAACTGTTTCATGGGAATGTATGATGAATTAACAAAATCTGAAAATATATTAGAATTGAAAAATTAAAAAAAAATGGAAGAATAAAGCCATTGTAGCCACTTTTTACAATAGTTTTTCAATACTTACTTGGTACTTCTGGAGAAACATTATCAATTGTTATGTCTAGATTTCCTAAAATAACTGGCAACTTAGACATTTTTTCAGTCCTATAAGAAAAAAATAAAAAACAAATATGACCTAACAGAAAAATAGTTGAAACAATATATTCAATCTCAATTATGAAAAAATACAAAGCATACTTTAAAAAAAATAGTTCAACTCATTTCAAATTAAAACAACGATCTGGGCTCTGGGTCTCCCTGAAAGAAGGGATGTTTATGTAACTAGCCTTTCTCTACCTCATAGATTGCTGGTATTCCAGTTTCCCATCCCTCCAAAAGTCCCCAGAGAAATAAAGGGTCAGTCCAGCATAGGGTATTATGTCTTGCGTGGTATAACAGAGCTGAGAAGCAGAATAAAATAGAAGAATCCTTCATCGTTTGCACAAAGTTCATTATGTTATGCTTTTCTCTCCTTCTGCCTGCCTACAATGAATGGTAAGTCCTTGACCTTTGGAGGGCTTTTCAGAAGGCAAACAATGGAAAAAGATAATCTAGCAACTTCTAGCAGATGCTGAATTGTCCTCTGTCAGAGATTCTCCAGAGGAAGCTGCATTGAATAGGAGATTGGACTAAATGAGTTTTAAAATCCCTCCCAAATCTAGTTCCATGAAATATATTTGCATTTTGTATTCTAGAGAAATGAAGTTCTCTACATAATGTATAATACAACTTTATATCTGCAAACCCTAATGTGCATATTCATGCAACTTTTAATTCAAAACATCCACAAAATGTTTTCACAAATTCCACAAATATTCACATCCACAGAAATTTCTTTGCAATTTTTAGTCTTTTCAAAAAAATGCCTTCTGCTACAATAGTTTTACTTAACCTGTACATTTGCAAGAAGATTTTCATTTTTTTAAATATATGGCTTTTTATAGTTTCAGACAACAGGAAGTCTTTCTCTTTAATTGTGTTTTGTTTTCATTTTACCAGTAAGAAAAATTTATAAATAGTATCTACTTTTGCAAGGAAACCTTCAGAACTCATGAGTCAAGTTTCAAACTCCTAATTCTTTCAGTGCGCTCTCAATACATCAAAATTAAATGTAAAATTATTGATTTTAAACTTTTTAATCGTGGAATATATGTCATTGCTAAAGACTTATGACATGTATATTTAAAGCCACTTTTGAATAAATCACATAGACAGGATCAGTCATAAATAAACTAATTAAAAATCAAACTAAAATAGAGGAAGATCTGGAGACCTTAGATTTATCATTTTGCAATTCTTGTATAATTTTATGGTAATAACTCAATTGGAGACCCCCCAAAAAAGGCAGCATCACACCATTCCATGCAACACAGTTTATTACCATTTGAATTAATGTGAATGATTTCATTTCTATGTAAAACAAAATACTCACTTTCTGAAATCAGCTAACAATTTAAGCATGTCTTCATTTGAAAGTTTGTTACTGTCTTGTTTGTAAAGTGTAGAAAATCTTGCACTTTTGTCCAGTGTTCCAGCCATGTCCTTAAACAGTGTTCTGAAATACAAGTTTTTTAAAATCAAAAATATTTATATAAACGTCATAGTAGAAAAATAAAGATAAGAGGCAGTTTAGAAAACATTAACATGTGAATTTACTGAATTTAGTATAAATAGTTGAAAAGCAGTACATTCCAATTCTAAACCATTTGTCACAAATATTGAGTTGATGACAAACTAGAAATACATTTAAACCTTTACTTTTATTCTATAGGAGAGGGCACTCCCATAAATTAATTTACCAATATAGGGGGTCACAACAATACAAGTCAGAGAGTTCTTGGATTAAATCAAGAACATTATTATGCATTACCTGGCTGCCCATGCAAATGGCATTCTGTATTGCCCTAATCGTTGGCAAGCTTGCTTTGCATTTTTCAGAACCTTTTGAGCAACCTGTAAGCAATCAGAAAAAGAACTGAATTTAAAAAATGCCCCTACATTTCTGCAATCCCTAGTCTTACTGAAACTGAAATTTCTTCCACTCCCTTTTCTTAATTTACCAAACTACTATGGGCTTCAAACACTAAATCAAATTCAGCCTTAACTCCTAAAATTTATCTAAAAGGTTATGTTTTTTTATTACAATTAATTTCTTGTTTTCCAAACAAATCTTAAAACTAAAGCAATATTTGAGATTCCTTAACAGA
Organism: Bungarus multicinctus; assembly: GCA_023653725.1. NCBI lineage: Eukaryota > Metazoa > Chordata > Lepidosauria > Squamata > Elapidae > Bungarus > Bungarus multicinctus. The sequence goes on from CM042851.1 coordinate 30,540,268, forward strand.
GTACAGTATTTACCAGACTATAGAGCGCATCAGAATATAAGCCGCACCCACTAAATTTTAAAAGAAAAAAATATTTTTACATATAATAGCCGCACCAGACTATAACCCGCAGATGTATACGTGCCGTGCTGCTTGCATTGAGTGCGCCAAAAACTACCAGTAGCGTCTTCTTCTTTGCATTGATCTCTTGTGTCTGTCACGTTTTTGTGCCCCCTGATGGCAGTTAGCGAAGAAAAATCTATAGATAAGCCGCAGGGTTCAAAGCATGGGAAAAAAGTAGTGGCTTATAGTCCGGTAAATACGGTATTCAAAACTTGATTTTACAATCTTTTTTAGTCTGCTTTGTCAACTGATAAACAAATTTCAGGACAGAAGGTGCAACTTTGCCTACAATCTGTCTTTGCCCATGTCTGCAAGTGTAGGAATTAAACTGATAGTGAAATCTGGCAACTATGTCTTGAATATGTGCACTTTTCAATTGGATAATGTTGTTGAGTTATCGGGTTATAGATGAATTCAGAAATTAGAAATACCCAATAATCAAAGTAAATACCTTAGAAGAATCAGAACTTTTCATATATGGCTCAGCACAATGAGTAATGCTGCCTTGTAGAACTTTTTCTATTCTGGCTACTAGAAATATATCCGGATGTGGACACGTTACTGAGAATATTCCCTAAAAACAAATTAATAGCTTCATTAATTCTTAAATACAAATATGGGAAACTGATTTGTAATGAAACACTATTTTTTCCTTACTTGTTTGGGATATTGTAGTATAACATCTGAAATAATATCCTGAATTGGATGTAAGCAATCACTATTCCCATTCAACAACTCCTGTGATGTATTAGCTAGCATATGTCTCACTGTGCTATGATTCAAATCAACATGGAAATCTGATGAAATCTTCCGATTATGCTTAACATCAAATAGTGACAGTGAGATGAAAAATGGCTCTACCTGGACATTAAAAAAGAAGACATGAACATAATAATGGCAAATGCTAATTTACTTGTAACAATAGATAGTACAGAACTGCCCGTATAAAAAGCGGTTCTTATATTGCATATTAACCTTTACATGATGAATGCCATTAAACAAAATAGTACCTTATGCTCCATATATTCTTATTGTCTAGATCATACTAGTACTATATATAGTCAAATGTTTAATACTACAATATTATATTTCTTTAAAATTCACATGTACACCTTACTTAAACAAAACATAATTAGCTCTATATAACTTCCAATTCCTTGCTGTGATAAAACATTATCATTCAACTTGTTCTTGCACTGGATTGTAAAACTCTAATAAGTTTTCAGGTGAAATTATATTTTCTCAGAATGTTTTGAGTCTTAAACATCAATATATATATTAGGTATTACTCTTGAAACATTAGATATGATAGATTCACCATTGCAGCTTACATTTGTTGTTGGTCCCTCTTCATTTTCAGCCACGCAGCTTTGTAGATTGAAAGATAAGTCATTGCACTTCACCAGAATTTTCTTCCCAAACTTCTCTTCAAATGGCTTAATTTCAGGCTCAATACCGGAGAAATCTAGTTTCTTTAAAAGAAACAAACATTGAAAATAACCTTTAAATACTCAACATTATCTAAAAGCTTTGGATTTTTCCCTGCAATCAGTCTTACCTGTGCATCTGGGTCCAGTGCAAAGAGCTTAACCCTACTTTCATTTTTGAATTTGAATTCAGAATCTCTGCAACTCTACAAAATAAAATGGCATTTTAAAATTAATAAACATTTTTTTCCTTCTTTCTTTACGGAATTTCCCTAGATTAAATAGATCTCTCAAGAACAGATGTTAAGTCTTCTGTAGGACTAATGATGATAGCAATATGAGATGACACAGACTAGTTTGGGCTCTAGAATATTTCTGACAGGTATGGCCAACTGATTTTAGATTTAAATCTTTCTTCCAAATAATCATGACTAGGCATATTTCTATGTTCTCTGGATCATTTTAATCATTTAATCAATTAATTCTAACATTTGTCTCATAAATAGCAGATTAGTATACTGATGTGGAACAAGAAAAAATAAAGAATTGCAAATAAAACCAGTACAGTCACTTTCGCATCCACTCCAATTCTCCTGACAGCAATTCCATCCTTTGTTTAATACTTTATACATTCTTCTTTCATCTTAATTCCAATCCCCATTAAATAACTGTTTTTATTTATTTTCTTATTTGTAACAATGAGAGAGAGAGAGTGTGTGTGTGTGTATGTATACACACGCACACATGTATATATATGTGTGTGCTTGTTTATACATATACACAATACTATAGTTAATGTTATGGTAAGAGAAGTTTGATGATGTATAGTAGGAAATGAACAATACATTAAACATACAATAACAGATCTAGCCTGGAGTATAAAAATATGGCAATTCTTTAATATGCTAGTATATTTCATTCTGCATTCTTTTACAAAAATAGAATCTATTTCTGTAAATTCTCCATTTACTTGCTTTTATAGTAAAATATAACCTTTCTGACCAACTTTATTTCCTGTCTAGAATTATTCTGGTTCAGAAAAAGAAAATGACATTGGTAGAAAAGCCTTCACTATACCAAGAATGGGATGGCAAATATCTCCTGCAAAGATTTATCTTGAAATAGAACAGGTGACCCTGTCATGAGTAGCCATGAGTTTAAAAAATGAATGAAGACAGCATCTCCAACACAGAGAAATACAATTGCAAAGCCATTCTGTAGTGCTTGTTTCTACAGAAAATATATATATATAACAGAATGATGCCAAGAAATGGAGCATAATTCACAAGGGCACTTATATTTTTGAAACCATCCAGAGATTAAACAAAATTAGTCTTACTGTAAATAGCAACAAAAAGTACATGGTTAAGAATACAGGGAGAATAGTACCTAAGAAAAACAGAAGCCAAAATAGCTGCTGGATCTCAAGGAAACAGGAAGCTGCATTTGAGGCACCAAGATTAGATATAATAAGCAGGTGTTCTGAATCTCAGGGGACAGTCAAATCCCAGTCACTTTCTATAGAGTTCAACATTTCCTGCTTCATACTGTATTTTTTACTGAATTTAGAAAGCAATATTTTTGAATATATATTGTAAGTATGTATTTAGCTTCATGTACATCAGTGACTAAAACTATATACCAGTGATGGCTAATTTTTTTGGGCTCCTGTGCCAATAGAAGAAGATCCAGAAGGCAATGTGCGTGGGTCCCCCATGTGCACACCCTGCATCTCTGCGCATGTTTGTGCAACCCCCGCGACCCACTTCTATGTGCATGCATCTCCCGCACACCACGCCTGCCTGCACATGTGCGCCAAAGTACCCAAAAATCAGCTGGTGGGCGGGCAGCGCACATGCACAGAACACCTGCTCTGAGCGAGGGCTCGCATGCCAGCATTAATGGCTGTTCGCCATCAGGCTATATACCATACACAACCATCTTGTCATCCCTATATCATACACAAATCCCTATATCATACACAAATCACATTTTGCTTTTAATGACCATAAAAGACATTTCTAGAATGAAAAGTATGATGTGACTTCAATTAATTTCAATCACATAGACAGGTTGTAGAAAATTGTTTAATTCCTTTCCCAATCCCAGAAAAAATGTTAGCATTCAGTCCCAAAGTTTTTTTAAGGCTGTCCCTTATTGATATAAGTGTAATGTCCCAATACATGATAATATTCTATAACACATTATGTCCCAATCCTTACATTGAATTTTGAGATGCAGTATATACCTGATCTAAGCAGAATTTCCAAGGGGCAAAAGCATACAGCACATTGCAAAGAACAATTTCTTATAAATTTTTTAATTTCTTAAACAGAGAGCTCCAAATAGGAGCAAACTTTCTGGCAAGAAGAATTCATCTGATAGTAACAAATAAAAATAAAACAAATAAGAACTAATATATTTAGAAAGAAATGGAGATGAAATTCCAGGCAAATGTCTGCAGAGAGGGGACAATACAAAATAATATGTTCCGTTGTTTCAATTATTCCTCCACCACATGGACACAATCTCTGTTCTAAAGTGATCTTTTGGTACCTCCTTTCAATAACATGTTGCTTTGAGCAAAAAGAGCTCAAGGCATGGAGAATGCTACTCAGAATCCTGCTTAATGTAGTTCTGGGAGCTGAACTCCACGTATCGTAAAATTGGCAAGGTTGAGAAATACTGAACTAAATTAAGAAGGAGAAGCTAAAAGATTTTAACTATAGATCTGTCTGTTCTGATCCTCAAAATACTGTTTTAGTATATCAGTCTTACGGCTAAATCAGACTATTTTGAGTGGAATTTTTCTAAATATAAGATACTATTAAACTTAAAGTCCAATGAAACTATTATCCCATTAATTTCTTATTCTATCAAAGATTAGATCTACTTAAAGATGACCCTGATTACTTTACAATGATCCATATTAACTTTTTCTCTATATCTGCCTACCAAGAAAATCTAGCTTGAAATTATGAAAAAATGAAAGCCCAACTCAAAAAGCATTATTTCTAGCAGTCTAAGTTTTATTTAACAACTATACTTGAAAAACAAACTTTCCTGGTAAGTATCAACATTCTTTCCTTAGTAAGGTGCATAAACTAGCAATTTGCAAAATCCATGTTAGAATTCATTTAGAAATGAAGCATTCCAAAGAAATATGGAATGTTCTATTCCTGCCCTTGATCACGGCAAACATCTTTGGATCCTGCTGCCTCAAGTGGCCGTTTAGTGACATCCTCCATCCTTCAAACCAGAAACAATTTGAGCTGTTCAGAGAGTAGTTTGAACCTTAAACAAAATCTGTTTCATCAAGAATACTATGCCCTGGATATCTTAAACCATTTTTAAATTAAAGTATTTAATTCTAGAAATCAACAAACTGCTGCTGGGATAATAGTTTGGTACAGGTCAGAGGGACAATTGTACACTCCAGAATATTCCATTTTTGCAGATTCTATTTATTACATACTGTCATTGAATTTCATACTTTAAAAGAAAAAAAAAAGCACAAGAATACCTTCGCAATTTCAGGAAGGTAAACATCTAAACCAGATGAGCTGTCTATCCTGTTTTGTTCATCTTCTGGAAATTAAAAAAAAAAGTTTTAGAAGTCCATTGATCACTATAGAAAAATATTACAACCAAGAATCTCACAAGCTTTCAAAAGTCTGGAAATTGGTAATCTTTCATACTATTCAGGAACAAAATTCAAATGGGCAATTTTCTCTTTTCTGTTAGGTAGTGTTCGATGTTGTTCTGTATCTAATTTGTTACCATCACAGCAGCATTCTGGTACTTGTAAGAAGAGCCACCAATTGATTCTTAAGAATCACAGCTGCCTGATTTGTAAAAACTATAAATGAGATTCATCGTGGATATATTATTTATTTATAAATGTGTCTCGTTTTTTTGTTAATACATATCTGTACAGGCTACCAAAAACCTCTACCTCCACCGAAAAGAGGAAAGTAATGTATAAACTCCCTTTTTACAACCCTACAGTCCAGAAGTGCTATTCAGCAGGTTCTGACCAGTTCTGGAGTACCGGTAGTGGAAATTTTGAGTAGTTCGGAGAACCGGAAAATCCCACCTCTGACTGGAGATTTTACAGTATCCTTCCCCTGCTATGCCACAGAACCGGTAGTAAAAAAAAATTGAATCCCACCACTACTACAATTCCTATTTGGGATAGAATCAGGGCGACTAGACATTTACTGGCCAGATGCCCTTCTGAGCCTATATGGAGTTCAGAGCAGATTTTTTTTCTTCTTTGTGACCTTAGAGAGAAATATCTGCTGCTACCTAGGATTGAACTCTCAACTTCCAAGTGGAATGTGAGCATCTTCACCATTAGGCTACCACGGTGCAGTTTGAAAATTATTTATACTCGATTATTAATTATAGAGAAAAACCTTTCTTTTACTGAATAGCTTGAAAGTAACTTGAAAATAAGCATTTACCTTCATGGGAGTCCTCATATCTCTTTTCTTGCATTGCTGCTTCAAAATTTAATTGGAGAATTTTGTTTAGAGTTGTAATCCATTCTTCCATTTCTGCTTCACTGTCTGCTGCAAGAAGATAGCTACTCTTGTCCTGCATCTTGAGCTCAAAGGCAAAACGTCGGACTTTATTGTTCTGCAATATAATGAAAAAATATTAATCTAGCAGCTGCAAAATATTTTCTTTTTCTCCATCACCCCCTAATTTTGCATTTCTACAAAGAAACTACCACTTTTAGGCCTAATATAGTAAACTGTTCACTATCAATGTTTGAATGAATAATGGATAGACTGAACAATATGATTTACTGTGGGCAGGGTTTAATTTTTTGTGTAAAAATCTATTGTTTTCTGTATTTCTATTCTAATATATATTGTGAGGGGCGGTATGTGTGTGTAAGTGTGTTTATGTTTTATTGAAATTTTCTTTTACTTTACTATTTTTATTGATTTTTCTCCTTTTGAGAGGTATGAGAAAGAAAAAGTGAGACAGTGGCTTTTTATAATATCTGTCCAGTTTATAGACATAATTTTAAGATTAAATATAATAAAATTATACATATACAAAAACTCATTTAAGTATTAAGAACCAAATACTTCCCAAATGACAGCTTGTCTATTTAGCTCAATTTAGCAATATTAGAATTCCTTTTATATTGCCAAAAAAGAGAAAGAAGTCAAAACAGGTCAGATAATTAATAATAATTTGGGAGTTGCATAGATTTATTCTGAACATATTGATTACAAGAAATTGTGCTACTGTAAATGAAGTCTATGAAAAAGGCATTCAATTTTAACAGTTGTGATAAAAAACAAAAACTAAAATATTTTCCATCTTAAGCTCTAGTTTTTCTAATTAACCCATGGGCAAATTTCCCAAAATATTCTGCCTGAGAAGTATTATTAATTTATATAATAATGTGGAAGACCAGTAATGAAGGATGAGAAGAATGTTGTTTGCCAGAAAATGTAAGATAAAATATTGAAGGTTTCAGCTTATATTTTGCCCTGATTTTTGAAGAACTTTGGCATTTTGGTTATTAGCTTAAAATTATAATTAGCAAAATTCACACAAGAAATATTTCCAAGAGAAAAAATGCACATACTGATTGTGTTCACATGGAATACTAAATTATGGTTTAGCACTTATAAGCAGAATGCCCTGAATAATGATGGATCATATTCTTATTTTCTTCTTGCAGACTTCAGCAGCACTGTAGACTTCAGTGGAGTTCAATGTTTTCAATGAACATTAACGAACACTAAAACCTGCTATTGAGTTTTTAAGTTGTCTGCTGGCTATAGTACTGTAATTCAAGATTCTGTAATAGTGAAAATAAACTCTTCTGAACTATTCTCCCAAATATGCCCAAGAGGGAAATGGAGAATGCATGATCATGAAGTTTTATTCAAGCTTACTTGCTTCTAAATATAATGCTCAACCAGGATTTAGTGTTACATGAACCAGATTACTGCAACAATATTATATTAAACTATTAAACAGAGGGGGAAAATCTGAAGGCAATTAATAAGAGTGCATAATTCCAGGTTTGTTACATCAGAATAAGTTCCCAGCATTCTCTATGTATAGCACGCAAATGAAAAATAGCACTATTTTTTTTTCTTTCTGGTGAGAAGATGCTTTTTCAGACTGTGTCAGTATTTTTCAAACTTGGCAACCCACTAGGCTCACAAAGATAAATTTCATAGCAACAATATGAAAAAAATATGGTGTAGTAGCCCCAATTCCTGAATATCTTATTTCAAAAAACACATGATTTTAGGTTTATTAATTCAACACTTAAACTGGAACTGTGTTATTATTATTAAGCTCTTATGGAAACACAGTCTTTTATAATACTAGCTCACTAAAAACATAAAGCCACTGTAATAAAAAAAAATATTTCTATCACCCAGAGGCTCAATAGTACAATTCTAGTAAATTTATTCAAAAATAATCCCTGTTGCATTTAATGAATTTACACTCTGTACAAGTAAATAAGCATAAAGGTGGCATTCCAAAGCACTAGAAGAAATACTATAGGTTTCTGCAAGAGTTAGACATCATATCAAGCAGTATAATTCTCTACTTACTTGAACAACGCCCATGCAGGAATCCAAAAAAATTGAGCCTTTCGGTTCTTTTGATATTTTTTCATCTTTGTAGAAATTAAGATTGTATGATCCATCACCAAGTTGAAGGAGATGAAAAAATCTTCTTTTAAATGACTAATTTGTGAAAAATTAAATTATATTAAAAACAAAAGCAATGTGACACAGAAGACCAAAAGCATCTCTTTAATTGTACCCACAACACTGTAAATCTCTTTATATATTAAGAAATATTACTGAGATCACAGTCAATATGCACTTGTACATTATACAGCATCACAGTATTTTACAAATAGACAAAAATTATACATACCCGCATAGTAACACTGATTGCACTGTTCATGTTCCCTTTGTATAACCATCCTTGTTTTGTAAGTCCACCCTTTTGAGATCCTAGAGATGCAGCATCCTATTAAAAAATAAAATTCACATAAACTCATGAGTAAAACATTTAAAATATTTTTTCAAGTCTGTAAAGAAATAAAATAACTAATAAACAAGTGCTTTGATCTAACTTTGATATGAAGGAACGTTCCCTATGCTATAAAGACTATTGAGCATAACTCAATGTTGCCAATAGAAGAGAAACGCAGTATTGTAACACTCATTCATTATGGTTTCCTGTCCGTTGTTCAATATTAGATCATAAAAGTTAAAGTAAATTCTAAAAATACAGCTAAATTTCATTCATGAAATGAATAAACAACTTTTATTGTTAGGTTAAAACAAAACAAAGAATTGAGTTAAGCACAGTATTTAGCAATTCTGTAGGTGATTTCAAAATGTTTTATATCTTTTAGGAAAAAGTCTAAATACCTTGGTCAGAACAGCCAGGCAATCATTCTATTAAGGACTGGATTAGCTGGGATTAATGTTCCTGTCCAGTCTATTAGGGTGTCCCATTTGTTATAGGGCCCTTTGGAACAGCAGCTGCTCCCCAGATTAAATTATCCCAAGGCTGTTGGCCTTTCACAAGGCCTCAGATATGGTTTTGTCACTGAGCACCGAGATTCAGATACGATACATGATAGAGCCTATACAATAATTTGATTTGCTTGTTGTAGGTTGTAGCTTGTTGTAACCTCAGCTACTCATTAAATGGGTACTATTGTCTGTTTTTGTTATATATTTATTGTTCTTTTAACTGCTGTTAGCTGCCCAGATGCATGAAACTCGGATGGGTGGGTGTAAATTGAAATTAGAAACACATAAATCAAATATAGACATTTTACCTTGACAATAAAAAAGTATGTAAAAGAAGAGGCTAAAAAATCTCTCCTAGAGATAAATCTATAACTTGGAACTGGTTTCTAAACAAAGCCGTAAGTTCTTGTAAATCAGCATAAGCAAAGACTACACTAATAAACTATTAATTTCTAGAGAGTTGGAAGAAGCAAGGCAATGTACTATTTCTAAAAAGACAAAGGAAACTAGATTCTTAAGGGGAGGAAAGGAAGAAGAAAGGAACTATAAATAAATAGCAGATGGTATTACAGAGAATAATCTTTCTTAAAAATATAGTAATAATTTTAATCTTTTTCATAATCTTTGTTATATAAAATTCATCTGCTCCTGTTTTTTTCCAAGGAGTATGAATTAATATACTTCTGAGTGTTTTAATAATTCTTAAATTCTTGTTTATATGCCACCATCATATATACATTCATAATAGCTTTCAAAGATAAGGTAATTTATGGTGTGTGTATTTTAAATTTAAATATTTTAATTTATTTATCTATTTATTTTATTAAACTTATATACCGCCCTCTTTCCCTGATAGGACTAAGGGCGGTGTACAGCCGATTAAAAATATCACAACAAAACAAAATTGAAAAACAATTAAAATCAAATATATAGTGGCTGGAATAAAAGTATATAAAGGGGAATTAAAAAGATTAAAAACCAGATAAAACCAGATTAAAATTCTAAGAGAACCCTAGGCCCGACTGGATTGGCGAAATAGATGAGTCTTCACTGCCCGTCGGAAGGTCAGGAGATCAGGGATGGTCCTCATCTCCGGGGGTAATTCGTTCCAGAGGGAGGGTGCCCCCAATGAGAAGGCCCGCACCCTCGGGGTCACCAGCCGTCCAGCCGGCGTCACCCCGAGGAGACCCACTCTATGGGAGCGTATTGGCCGGCAGGAGGCCGAAGATGGCAGGAGGCGGTCCTGTAGATACCCCGGCCCCAAGCCATGGAGCGCTTTAAAGATGATAACCAATACCTTGAAGCGCACCCGGAAGACCACCTGGAGCCAATGCAGCTCGCGCAAGAGCGGTGTGATATGAGAGCCCCGAGGAGCTCCCAACACCACCCGCGTGGCTGCATTCTGCACCAGCTGGAGCCTCCGAGTGCTCTTCAAGGGAAGCCCCATGTAGAGAGCATTGGCATAGTCTAGGCGGGAGATTATGAGGGTGGAAGTGACCATGCGAAGCGCATCCCGATCCAGAAAGGGCCGCAACTGGTAGATCCTACGGACCGGACCAAAAGCCCCCCTGGTGATGGCCGCCACATGGTCTTCCAACAACAGCCGTACATCCAGGACACCCAGATTGCGCGCCCTCTCTGTGGGGCAAGAATTTCCCCCTCACAGCCAGCAATGGAACCAGATGGCCGTACCGGGGTGCCGGAAAGCACAGCCACTCGGTCTTAGATGGGTTGAGCCGGAGCCTGTTCCTCCTCATCCAACACCGCATGGCCTCCAGGCATCGGGCCATCACTTCGACGGCTTCATCGGGGTGGCCCGGGGTAGAAATGTACAGCTGGATGTCATCAGCGTAATGATGGAACTCTACCCCACAGCCACGGATGATCTCACCCAGCGGCTTCATATAAATGTTGAACAGAAATGGCGAGAGCACCGACTCCTGAGGAACCCCACAGATCAGGGGTCTCGGGGCCGATCTCTGCACCCCCCGCCAATACAAATTGCGAACGGCCAGAAAGGAAGGAGGAGAACCACTGCAAAACAGTGTCCCCCACCCCCAACCCCCCCAGCCGCTGCAATAGGATACTGTGGTCGACAGTATCAAAAGCTGCCGAGAGATCTAGTAGGAACAGGACAGAGGAATAACCTCTGTCACGGGCCCTCCAGAGATCATCCACCAATGCGACCAAAGCCGTCCCCGTGCTGTGCCGGGCCTGAAGCCCGATCGGCGTGGATCCAAATAGTCAGCTTCATCCAGGTGCTGGGGGAGCTATCGTGCCACCACACTCTCAACAGCCTTCGCTACAAAGCGAAGGTTGGAGACTGGACGATAATTAGCTAACCAAGTTGGGTCCAGGGACGGTTTCTTGAGGAGGGGTCTCACCACCGCCTCTTTCAAGGCGGCAGGCAAATATCCCTCACTCAAGGAAGCGTTAATAATACCCTGGAACCAACCTCGTGTCACCTCCCGAGTGGCCAACACCAGCCAGGAGGGGCACGGGTCCAATAAACATGTGATAGCATTCAGCCCCCGCAGGATCCTGTCCACATCTTCGGGGGTCACAGGATCAAACTCTTCCCAAATGACTTCTCCAAATTCCACCCCCGTCCCTCCGCCCAGAGTTGCCCATTCAGAGTCCAACTCATTCCAGATCTGAGTGATTTTGTCCAGCAGGAAATTTGAAAAATCCTCAGCCCGTCCCTGCAAGGGGTCCTCCCGCGCTCCCCCTTCCAGGAGGGGGCAGGTCACTCTAAACAGGGCGGCTGGGCAATTTCCTGCAGACACAATAAGTGCGGAAAAATGAGAATGCTTTGCCACCCTTATCACCACTAAATAGGTCTTAATATAAGACCGTAATAGTGTTCGGTCAGATCCGGAGCGAGTAGCCCTCCAAATACTCTCCAGGCGTCTTTTCCGGCGCTTCATCTCCCGCAGCTCCTCGGAAAACCAACATTAAAAACCAATTTTAATGTTTCATACCATGTGGAAATTCACAGAATTATAAGATGGTTTTAAAATAATAAACAGTATACATAAGGAGTAATCATGCACTTTCATCTAGAGTACAAACTATTTAAAATTCCTATGCCTCATGCAGATCACTGGGGCAAAGTAATATATTATTCAATATATTTTAAAGATTTCAGGATAAAGTTACTTCTTATTAAACATAACATTTTGTTACTCCCAAAGGGGCCTATTGATCATAACAACAACTTAAAAATGAACTGAAGTCAAGTAATAAAAAAAATAGACTTGCCTCATCCTTATCAGCTTCTTCATCAACTTCAAAAACATGAACTGGAAGCTTTTCTAATCTGTTCCCTTTGCTTAAAAAAAAGATACCATAACACACAATAATTATTACAATATTGCATACTGCAACAACTTGCCAGCGTGTGGAAGTATGATTAAAATATATAGTACATGAGAGGCTCTAAAAGCAAATGGCTATATGAAGGTAATAATAGTTTTGATTTGGCTTTTTTTCTTACTTCTGTATCTTGAATGCAAATATAGCTAAGATTTACAAACAATTTGAAATTTGTTTTACAAATGTAGGGAAAATCATTTAAAAGCCTGCTAAACTAATTGTTGACATACTTGTTATAATCTATCAATATTAAATTTTTACCCGCTTAAAATGAGGACTTAAAGCATATTATTTCTTCATTGAACCGACATTCTGTCTTTATAGGAAAATGGTTAACGCAGCCTCATACATTTGTATACAGTACTGATAGTATTCTTCAATTTTTAAAATTAATGATCAATTATAAATAAGCATCATGGCTCTTGCTTCTCCCAAAACCATGAAAAAACAAACTGTAAATGCTTTTTCCATGTTATTTTTGTGAAACCCATATTGCAGGACTGAATCATCCTAAGAAATAAAACCTGGAAGCCAGGAAAAAACATGTTTTCAAATCTGGCATGTTAGAATTGAAATTGAAATGAAAGTAATTTCCAAGAATCTACCACATTAAATATTAAAAGTTAACAACAAGCATTAGTAAGCATTAATATAAAGCTTAAGACAAAAATTACTTACTTTGGAAGCTGCCGAAAGTCTCCTGAGTAATCTTCATGTTTGAAATTGACAACATGCCAGTCAGAGATGTATGTCTTAATGCACTTTAAATCAGAAGAAAAATTAAACTTTAGGTCACTTCTTTAAGCAACAATACATTTATCTTAGTAATTTGAGCGCTTGCTCCGATCACACGGCTATATTTATGCTAATTAAGAAAAAAGGAATTTTCATTACAAGAAATGGACAGGATTCTTGTCGATCTTAATCCATCTGTCTCTTAGATCCGTGCCTCTCCTAGTTGGTCAAGGCTGCCTAGAATAGATGTTTGATTGGGTGAGTGGTAAGCTCTTCCTTGAGGGAGGGGGAATCCCTCCACCTCTGAAGAAAGTGGTGGAGCGTCCTCTTCTCAAGAGACCATTGCTTGGACTGGCCAATCTGGACAACATCCAGTCTCCAATCTTTCCTTTTTAGGGAAGATTCTGGAGAGTGGTGGTCACACTTCAGCTTCAAACAACTCTGGATGAAACAGATTAATGGACCCCCTTCAGTCAGGATTCAGGCCAAGGCAAGGAAAAGAAACAGCATTGACTGTGCTCTTGGATGGCCTCGGGGTGAGATGGGGGAAGAAGGATGGGGAGGATTCTTGTTCTTCTTGACCTCTCAGTGGCTTCCAATGCCATTTTCATAGTATCCATGATGGGCTCCTATTGTGCCCCTTCCCCATTTGTTTGGAGTGACCAAAATTGAAAGTTTATGCCTTTTTTTCTCTTATTGGTTAAGGTTATTTTTTCCCCATTATGGCTTAATTCCTGTGATTTTAAGCCATTACTTTGATTCTTCTTAGGGTAGGAATTGCTAGATTTCTCACTTAATATAACCCTGATGATGGTATATGAAGATGCAGAGGCATTCTTTATATAGCATGCCAGGGATCTGGAATCAGACTTGGCTGCCATACTTGGAGGTGTGTTCCTGGGCAATTATTCACCTTTTCTCAATCCAGGTTGATTTCTAAGCCAAATAATAGCTCCCAAATTTCAGAACAGCCCTAATTGTGGCAAGATTTAATGCCCTCCCAGGAGCTATTCTTCGGGGGAAACTCAACCCATTTGAATAAACACTTTGCCCCTGTATTGAAGGAGTTCTGAATCACTAACCCATATTACTGTATTTTTACATTGCTCCTATTACAAAGATATTTATTTATTTATTTATTTATTTATTTATTTATTTATTTATTTATTTTAACATTTATATACCGCCCTTCTTCCGAAGGACTCAGGGCGGTGCACAGCCAGATCAACCCCAACACATATACAAAAGTTAAAATGAGATTAAATAGTTTGGGCTGTTAGAATTAAAAAATGAACCCTCCCCACTGATATATTAAAAACCCCAAATTTAAAATCCAAATTTAAAAAGGAGACGGATTAAAATCTCATGTCAGCCCAGGCCAGCCTGCTCGAAGAGCCAGGGTTTTAACACACGCCTGAAGGTTCTCAGGTCCGTGCTGGTACGTATCTCTGGTGGCAGACTATTCCAGAGGGCAGGGGCCCCCACAGAGAAGGCCCTATTCCTGGGGGCCGCCAGACGACACATAGAGGCCGACGGCACCCGGAGAAGGCCCTCCCTGTGGGAACGCACAGGTCTGTTGGAGATCACCGGCAGAACGCGGTCCTGCAGGTAGCCTGGCCCAATGCCATGGATCGCTTTAAAGGTCAAAACTAGAACCTTAAAGCGAACCCGGAAAGCCACCGGCAACCAATGCAGCTCGCGCAGGAGAGGCGTCACATGGGAGCTACGCGACGCCCCCATAATCACCCGCGCGGCCGCATTTTGCACCAGTTGGAGTCTCCGGGTGCTCCCCACAGGGAGCCCCATGTAGAGAGCGTTACAGTAATCCAGGCGAGAGGTGACAAGGGCATGAGTGACCGTGCGCAGGAAGGGCCGCAACCGGTAAATCAGGCGAACCTGATAAAACGCCCCCCTGGAGATGGCCGCAATATGGTGTTCTAAAGACAGCCGTGCATCCAGGAGGACACCCAGATTGCGAGCCCTCCCTGTAGGGGGCAGAATCTCTCCCCCAATAGCCAGCGAAGGTGTCAGCTGGCTATATCGGGGTGCCGGGAACCACAGCCACTCAGTCTTGGATGGGTTGAGTCGGAGCCTGTTCCCGCCCATCCAATTCCGCACGGCCTCCAGGCACCGGGACATAGCCTCCACAGCATCGTTGGGGTGGTCTGGGGTGGAGATGTACAACTGGGTGTCATCTGCGTACAGATAGCACCGCACCCCAAGACCACGGATGATCTCGCCCAGCGGCTTCACATAAATGTTGAACAAGAGAGGGGAGAGGACCGACCCCTGAGGCACCCCACAAATAAGTAGCCTATTTAGCTAAATTGTCAGATCCTCCAGGTCCATTTTATTTACAGTTATTATCTGTGTACTGTGATTTTATTTCTCTTAACTTGGCTAAGTTTTGTTTTACTATTTGAAAAATATCCTAAACTTTAACTTCTCCAGTACTGTACATATTTTATTGTAGTTTTTATTTATTATCTTACTACTTGTTTTCCTTTTCTTTGTTCTTTGGAGCTGGTCATCACCTGCAATCCTGTTTGTTAATATGATTTGATTGCCTGTTTGTACCCTGTGACTATATTAAGTGTTGTACTTTATGATTCTTGATGAATGGATCTCTTCTTTTTATGTACACTGAGAGCATATGCACCAAGACAAATTCCTTGTGTGTCTAATCAATACTTGGTCAATAAAGAATTAATTCATTCAGTAAAGTACTATTTCTTCCACTAAATTATGATGAATGACAAAAAAACTCTTTACTCCTATTAAAGTTGGAAACAACATACTCTTTAACTAAACCATACCTGTAGAGTTTATTTTGGCAGTCAATTTCCTAAAATATAATGGAGACGTTTTCTAAGAAACAAAGTATCTTATAGAAAGGAGAATTGTACTGCAATCTCCCTATAGGTCTGTACTACTGTATGAATGAACAAGAGGTCTGCCAGAATGATTTAAAGAGACATAATTGTGAACATCTGTCAGCAATAAATGACTACAGAAACTGACTTGCTCAACTATCTAGCAATTTAATTGGACTGAATTTAGAATGAATAGGGGACTGGATTTGGATTGATACAGATATATCATGTGAGGTTTCAAAATGTATTCTCCAAGAGGAATTTAAAAGAGGAAAATCTCCACTTCTACTGTCCAAAATCTCTCTTACTGAAACACAAAGAGTCAAAGTGAATGCTCAGGTTTTGTGCTATATTTATTAAATAAACAAAGCATTATTTTCTTTTCCCCTTTCTTTGTTCCTGAAATACTAAGTAACAAAGTAAAGCATACTATTCAGAACGTTGAAACAGCCTATTTCTTAAATATCCAGCACACTCCAAGCAACTAGTTTGGAAGGAAATTTTACAAAACTTCAAACAGCTTCTAAAGTCTTACTGAATAGTACTTCCAAGATTGCTACTCTAGCCAGCTGGAGCTCTGAGTAAAGGGTGGAGATGAATCGGAACATTTTATTGTTGTTTTGACTGGTTACAATAACAAAGCAAATTGTAATATAGACTTAAGTAACTAGGCATATCACCTCTGGACTGCAGAAATCCAGATGAGCTCCAGATGTCTATGAGATCTAAGCAACCTGATGCCATCTAATGACTATTTAGATTTTTATAGCCCAGAAGTGGCGCATGTTAGAAAGATAACCAAAAAAAAATACCTCTGTTACAAATAAGCTGTAAGCTTCTTTCTCTGCATTCTCTGGAATTGTAGAACATACATATTGGTGTTGTCGTTTCAATACTGCAATCTTTAATGAAAAAAAAAAATACAGTCAGTAAGAACTTTATTCACAGGAGTGGGTTCTAATGTATAAAAAGGTAACCAGTATCTTTTTGCTTAATTAGCACCCCGTAGTAAAAACTACTAAGTGACTCTGGGCCCATCATTCTCTTTCAGCCCAACTCATATCAAAGGATCGCTATTATGGGGAAAATAGGAGGAAGAAGGAGTGTTTGGTATGTTTCCTGCCTTGAGTTATTTATAAAAATAATAAAGGTGGAATAAAAAATTGATTTTTTAAAAAAAATAGTTGAAAGGCAAGCCGAGAGCTGAACACATGGTATTAGAGCATGCTCTGATTTGTCGTATCTAGTAGGGAAAATATACTTCTAGACCCGAGTTTGCTAAAATCTTCAAATATTTTGGCAGTCCTTTGATTACAATGGAGATGCATCATCCATACCTATTGTCCTAAAAGTATTCTCAGCTGGATTACACTTCCTTCACTGCTTCAAGTCATTATTAAAATTTTGAAATTTTGCTCCAGTGTGATGACATCCATGGAAATCCTCAGCATTCTTCAACTACATTCTTTATTAATTAATGTCCTGTAGCCATACATGTATTTATTTAGCTTGTAATCAGCATGTCACAACTACTTTTGTCAAATGCTTTGTTGAGATCAAGGTCTATTAAGCCTACCTCACTTCCATATTTTAAGTAACAAAGCAATCTGATCAAAGTCCAAGATAAAGTTAATTTGGAAACAATTGTTCATGCTGGCAATTACCACACTGTTTTTGAAATCTGCTCATTGGCCTTATAATCTGCTCCAGAATCTTTCCAGATAGAACTCTTAATTCCTCAGATTCCCTCCTTATTGTTTTTAAAGATAAGAATATTTGCATTTAGTTCTCCAGGATTTCCTAAATATAATGCACAAAGGTTTACAGAAAAATCAGCTAAGGCCTAGGAAGTAATTCTTCTGCCCTGGGCATTTAAAATCAGAATTTTTGAGTAGATTTTTAACAGTTTTATCTTTAATCCTATTCTCCTCATTGTTGTCATGATTTCCTCATGGAACTAAATATTTTATTGGAGAAAAGGGAACCAATATAGAACTAAATTTTGTCTTATAGCATTTTGCAGCAATAGGTATACGGAGTCCCTTTTTTCTCTTTTAACACCTTTCAGCATCTTCAGTGCATTTTCAGTTTTTGCCTTCCTGACATCCCTGTTTCAGTTCTGGTCTACTGTATGTATTTGTTTTGGTGACCAGGTTTTCTTTCCGTTTTCTTTGCGCGCATTTTTAAAAAAAAATAAAAAAAAAAATTTCCTAAACTTCCTATGTGATTTTTAAAAATATTTTGTAAACGGTGATAGTGCAGGTTGCCATTTTATGCCATACTTATATATGTGCATATTTTCTGAGTTTTAAACTCATTCCAATATTTTCAAAAGAAAGCATGAAAGCATGTCATCAATTTATTCAACAGATATTATTGCATGTTTTTTTGTAGCAGTTAATTTATTGTATATCTCTCAATCAGAATCTCTTAGTTGGATTCCAATAACACCATTGGTCATACATCACTTCTAAATTTAAAACTATTAGATTATAAATGCAAAGATACTGCAAAGATACTGCTATTATGAATATCTCAGTGTTGATTTCTAAAGCTTTATTAGACAACCTGTGGCCCATTTGGTCAACTTTTCAGAGATATATTTCCTTAACTAAATAAACAGAATGACCACAGGTGGACAAAAAAAGAGTGGGAATAGGAATCTTCCGATTTCCTGCTAGCAATCCCATTGATTTTCTTTGTGGGAAAATCTGGCAGGGAGTGTTGGAAGTAACAATTAACTGCGGGCCACCGTAGTGGCACAGCAGTGCTGCAGCATCCACAACTTCACCAAATTACAATCTCATGGCAGTAATGGGCCTTAGATATTGGATGCATTCTTTATGTTAGCCCATTTGTGGTACATTGATTCAAAAATTATTGCCTTATGATATATCATTTTGGCTAAAAAAAACATTTTATAGTAATACTAGCTCTATACCCACGCTTTGCTATGAAACTATGTGGCCCAGCTTAGGTTTTGGGGAGGAAAATAAGGGGGGGGAGGGATCTTGCCTCTGCTTATCAGCATCCAACAGTATTCATCTGGTTAGTATCCTGTCAGTGTGTGAGAGAGTTGAGGGCTGTTTGGAAACTGAAACAATATTTGCTGTGTGAGCAAGAAGGAAACAGCAAGGAGCCTGGGCGTGGCTTAGCTAAACTGTTCTATACTAAAGCTGCTTGGTGTTGTGAAACTGAAACTGAAACTCCTCTCCTCTGCTTGTGTCTTGCATTTGGAACAGATTTCTTTTCAGGTGGGGAGGGGGAGAACTCCTTAGCATCAGAATGTGTTAACAATAAAATATGGAATACTAATGCTCTGATGGTCATTTTGAAAAATCCTTTCTTAGTGAGCACCTAGAAGCCAAGAGGAACATACTTGCCAAATTTCAAGTTTGTAACTTTATAGTTCTGGAGATTTTGTGATGATGCTTGAGTGGTATTTCACTTTTATATATATAGAAGATTACTTGTTCTGAGAAGTATATTTTACATATACACATATACATGTAGTCCATGCTTAATAATCATTGGTTTAGCTACTGTTTGAAGCTCCAAAGTGCTGAAAAAAGTAACTTATGACCAGTGCTTGTACTTACATACACATGATTATCATGTGCGCCTTCCCAGATGGCTTCCAACAAGCCAATGGAGAAACCACAGAAGGCTGCAAGTAATGCTTACATGATTTCTCACTTAATGGCTGTTAGGTAATTAACAGCTGTAACTGGGATTGTTGGAGCTGCTGCTGCTAAACAGGACAGGCAGGTGTTGTCTCATTTAACAACCCTTTGCTTAGCAATGGAGTTGCCAATCCCAAGATATTTTTCATTACTAATAATATTACTACAATAAAAGTATGCAGAATGTAAATATATAGAAATCTTCTTAGCTATAGCTGCCCAGAGTAATTTGGGAGTCCCCCAGCATATAAATTACATGAATGATTATTTTTATATCGTAGAGGGTTTTTTTTCTCTAAAGGAATCTAGGGCTGTTTTCATATGATGGCTTTTGTCCTACTATCTTTTTTTTTCACTTAATAAATTTGATGCAAAAATAGAAGGATTAGAAAACAGATAATTATAAATGGAACATTAACAAGATCCCTTCCTTCCCGCTATTCCCCATCTCTGAAATACTGCATGGAGGAGGTAGAGACACTTCATAATAACAACCAAATCTAGAAGCATCTTAAGACATTAAATCTGTATTAGAGGTCAGCGTTCTGGTAATAAATTCCAAGATGTTTAACTTTTAAAGTACATATGCACTTCCTATTGTTATAGTCACACCTGTTTCCTGCATTTGATGTGGTTCCTTCTATATTTCTTATTGGATTTACTAAATATAGTTTTCTTCAAACACACAAGTAAATAGTTCAATTCCTTTAAAACAGGAATGGCCTTCTTTAAAATACGAATTGTTTAGGCAAAACTAGTCATATATAAAAATAAAAAGTTTAACTCTGCAATAAACCTGTTTTTTAAAAAAAGTGTTTCCAATTTCATTTTTTTCAAAGGCTGAGAACCAATATAATCGGGGATGTATATCAAACTATTCATGCCACATAATTTGAGTTGAGCAGCCACATAAATGTATCAATTAATCATCATTCATGTTATATTAGTTTATTCTGAAAATGATCATCTTTCCAAATAGAACAGGTAAAAAAATGATATTCCAAATAGCATTTCAGATTTTAAATTGTATCATATCAAGACATTTTGAGAATGTCATTCTAGAAAAATTACTCTTTTTTTAATGAAGTAACTTCATTAAAAATTACAATTAGAACAAAACTAATACCAAGTTGGAAAAAAAGAAGGAAAAACAGAAAAAATAGTAAAAAAATAAGTTAAAAAGAAAATATATATAAAGAAATGACTTCGTCCTTCAACATAAGTACAATTTTAGTATCAGATTCTCTTAAAATACAGCAAATGACATCATCTTCCCATAGCTGATCTCCATCTATAAATAAATCCTTAAAGTATTATCATTTCAGTCCAAGGTATTTTTCTAAAAGGTTTTTTTCCCTTGAAAACATTTCACTCCTCATCCAAGAAACTTCTTCAGTTCTGCTTTTTAGATAAGAAGCAAAATGTTTTCAAGGGGGAAAAAAAAACAAGAATGTCCAATTCCCTTTTGGAAAAGCAATTTTGGGGCAACTATGATTCAGGTCATTGAGAGTCTCAGTCCTAGCATAGCAACAGTCCATTGAAGTTTATCAGAAGTAATATATGTATTTTAATCTTGATTAAATAAACCACCTTTTATATTCCTTCCTAGCACATCTAACAATCTGGACCTTTAGCTATTCAAATAATGTCCTAGAATGTCTTTTTTTGGTCTATTCTTACAAAATTTTTCAAAGCTTTAACAATGTTCTTTTATGAATCTAACATAAGAAAATTTCCCAGGTTTGTTTGTTTTTCTGTATCTGTATATTTGTATATCATTTTATTCTTAAAATGTAGGCCAGTATCCAGTGTGTTATTTTTTTCCATGTCATTCTTGTGGGCGGTCACTTTTCAATCCACTTCCAAATCAGTCTCAATTTTGTAATATAAAACTTGCCCTCTTCCATAACATCCTTTAGAGTCTATCTACAGAGGCAGAAACTCTTAAAATTAACTTTTGGATACACTGTTCAAAAATATTCTTCAACATGTCCAGTGTTAAAATATTTTGTTTTTGTTTTTTCTGTATCTGTAAGTTGTATTTCAGTGTATTCTTCTTTAATTGTAATTTTTACTTCCTTATGATTTCTGCTACTGTCTAATTTTAAAGTTGTTATTTAAAAAAACTTCAAAACAAAAGCATTTTAATAAGTAATTCCAAAATTTTTTGTTTCAAATTTATCTGGACCCCTATGTGAAAATAGTTTCAAGTTTATCTGGACCCCCCCTTGTGGAACTTTCTAAAATCAAAGTTTTAATCACTCTTTTATTGTTCATTCCACAAAACATAAATCCTTCATCTTGGATTTAAAAGTTCTTTCACTGAGGATTCAAGAAAACTCATCTGGTGCTATAAAACCTATTACTCCAAAAGTTCCTAATAAAGGCAGTTAACAAGCAATTTCTGAAAGTGATTAGAAAACAAAATACATGAACCCAGTGTTCTTTCAAAGGCAATGGCTGCAGTTTGAGCAAGATCTTTATTCCCTCATCTCCCAGAACTCTAAACTTGCTAGAGACTGTTATTTGTGGGGTATTCCTCACAAGAAGCAATTGTCTGGAGCATTTGTTGGTGATCTCAAGTACTCTTCTTGTCCAGGGAGGTATTATAAAAGAGCTGGTTGATTACTCAGTAGCTCTTCATTCTGTTGCATTTGTCAGGTCTGCCAATTCTTCTGCTCAAACTACTATTGACCGATCTATAAATTCCTATCTCCCACTGCCTGGGGAAGGGAACAGCATTAGGAAAATGAGCAACAAACACACTTATCCATCCACTGTTAAGCTATCTGTTTCTAAAGGCTGTCTTCACATAAAAACCCACAAGTGACTTTGGGTTAATTCCCTGAAGAGATGATTGGATTTCCAAAACTGAGAAGGTATATAAAATGAGTCATATCAGGTGATCTAGTCCTATCCTGTTTAAGACTTTAAAAAGAAATAATCAACAATCAAGTTAAACTCATAAATAGAAAGATAACAATACTTCACCATTAACAACAGATTATGAGCAGTGATCTAACCAACCCCATGAAATTTACTTAGATTTGATTCATTGTTTCATTTATTTATGATGTACCTAAACCACACAACTGTACAATATTAGAAACTGGTAGATCAGCGACACTGTATTAACTATTTTCTTTCAAGCCTTAGTATTACAGTACTGAATAATAAATTTATACAATATAATTCAACATTAATAAAATTCAACATTCATAAAAAATAAAAAGTACCTGGAAATCATCATATGGGAAAAGTAGCAGCTCACGCAAGCCATCGTTAATTATTTGAGTTTTCTTCTGAACAATTATATTTTCATAGTCTATTGGCTCTATTACCTTTGGTTTTGCCTGAAAAGAGGAACAATTTTTATGCTTATACCCAAATATATTTTAAAATGCCATACATATCCATAAACCTATGCAATACAAT
Source organism: Bungarus multicinctus (assembly GCA_023653725.1). NCBI lineage: Eukaryota > Metazoa > Chordata > Lepidosauria > Squamata > Elapidae > Bungarus > Bungarus multicinctus. The sequence goes on from CM042851.1 coordinate 30,563,439, forward strand.
TTCACTATGACTACTCAAAATTAAATACTATTATTTACAACTGGATTTATTCCCTAGTTAAGAGTGTACAAAATTACTCTTTTTATCAAGAAAAGTTCTGAACTTAAAATTATGCATTTAGAAACATATATGGAAAAATAAGCATTATGCTACTTATTAAGATGATATGTAGTTCACCTCTGTCTAAAGAAACAAATGCAATTGATTTTTAATCAGCTCATAGTCTTTCCATTACTTGATATCAGTTTCCCTGGTCATTGCATTTTAATCAATTAGCTAATTTATTTTGCAATAACTGATTCAGAACTATTAAGTGCGATGTTGGGAGCTTTTAAATTCATGATCTGACTTATTGATTGATTGATTGACAATCCAGCCAAGGGAAACGTGCCTTTATGGAATGAAGGCTGAGCAAAAATTGGGCACACTAAGGAGGATCTCAAAGAGGAGTGTCCTCAGAAATCAGCTCAGCCTACCAGACAAGAGAAGGAAGCACCTCCCATGCCTGGATGATCTGAACAGCTCATCTGGAGAACTATATATAAACCACATCTTAACATTCTAATGTTCCTGTTTCAAGATGGAATATATGTGGTATAGGGAGTGATATTTAGGCTGGATTTTGCCTTTTTATCCACCTATTGAGTGCTTTCCAAGGACCTTATTATTATTTTAAATTCATTGGCTGCACATTGGCTTGGCATACAACCTAGGAAAAAAAAATGTAAAAATTGCTAAAAACATACAGATAACCCAGAGTTAAGTTATCTAGTAAACAACAAAATCAACAAACTAAAAGAAGGTCCATTAAACAAATAATAAACATTTTCCCAGGCCTGAGACCAAAAATTTTCAAAGTTTTTTGAAACTGTAGGAGAGAGGACTCTGTCCTTATCCCGGGGGGGATGGGGCGGGGAGGGAACACTGTTCTGTGGGGGCAACAACAGGGTAGGTTTCTAGGTCCCACAAGATGGAAATGTTTAATGAGGTGGACTTGGAGCACAGCCATTCTGCTGGAATGCACTGAGCGGACAGAAGCTATTGGGAGACAATCAATATCTCAGAAAGCCAGCTCTGTGTCATACTCAAGTTCTTATGTTCAAGAGAAACTGAGTAAACTCTACTTCACAATTCTAAACCAAAGGATTCAGGGAGATAATTTAGTTTAGCTTACTTTATTGTCATTGCACCTCGTACAATGAAATCAAACACCATCTTCAGTGCACATCATGACCATGACCATGAAAATAAACACAAACACACGTCCTTCACACTCCGCACATTGAACTGAAAACCTGCAACACCTCACCAACACTACACTATACAGTAGAATTCAAAAGAGCTACTGCCCTGGGATAGAAGCTGTTTTTCAGCCTATTTGTGCTTGTAGGTGTGGCTGTACTTGACATACGAGTCCAAATATAATCTTGCATTTTCCATATTTAACATAGAGCTTGAACTACTATTGTATTATAATTATTGGTAGCACTAGACACCAAAAACTATAGGAACATCTAGTTTCTTAACATAAAAACCTCATGCTAATAGCTTATAGAAAATTACTATAAAACAATCTAAATTATTTAGATATAGAAACTGTTTTTATTGCTCTTCATCTTAGAGTATAGTTCTGTTTTCTAATCCTTCGATCATGAATCTAGACAAATCTCCAATTCCATTTCTGAAAATATTATGGCATCAAACACAATTATATGTTTTATTTCATTTTTGATGTTAGCTACAAAGACTGCTTTGATATAACAAAGAAAAAACAAAAACAGTTTACTTTTGAGCTTGAAAATTTCTCCAAATACCTAGGTTTCTCTAGAAAAAAACTATAGGAAAGCTTAAATTCCAACAACTAGAATTGCATGGAGAATGTGAAATTTGATTTTAAAAACATTACATTTCCATTCTAGATTGACGTACAGTTCTAAAGTATTTCTAGGATAATGATTTCTTAGAAAAATGTTATAGAAGCACAGTGATCTGCAGATAAGTTGGTCAAAGAAGATTACTTCACGTAGTCTAATGCCTACCACATGGAGATACTGTCTTTGAATAATGTTATTGGAAGGAGTTCAAAAGAACAAAAGGTTACATTTTGAAAGATTCATTATGAAGGAGAGGCTACAGAATTAAGACTGTGAAGCAAATTATTTTTTTAAGACTGCACACTATGTATCATAGCAGGAAAATATGCTTTGTTGATACAGCAGAGTACACTTAGTTCAAAGAATAACACCCATATTTTAAAAAAAATATAGACAAAATTCATTTTGAAAACACTAACTTAGCTGTTGCAAAAAGAGCAAAAGTAAAAGTAGTAAAAGAGCAAAATATAAATAGAGGATACTAACAATGATAAAAAAAAATCAGGAAATACACATCTACATTTTTTTGCTAATTACAAAGCATACTGAACATTATATTCAACTAATTCATTTAAGTGATTTAGCTCAGAAAATGTACCAAGACAATTACCTGTCAGTTCATGTATAGCCTTATGGAAATATTTTCACAGAAATGAATACTTAAATCTAAGTCTTTTGAAGATGGATAATTAAACATAAAAACTGTTAAACACAGGTTCAATACTTATTACCCATTATTACAACTGTGTAAGAAATAAATTATCTTTCTAGTTTAGTTTAGTGTATTGTCATTGCATCTCGTACAACAAAATCAAACACCATCTTCAGTGCACATCATGACCATGACCATGAAAATAAACACAAACACACATCTTTCACCCTTCACATATTGAACCAGAACCCCCGACACACCAACACTGCACTATACAGCAGAATTCAAAAGAGCTACTGCCCTGGGACAGAAGCTGTTTTTCAGCCTATTTGTCCTTGTTTTTATTATTCTGTACCGTCTGCAAGATGGTAATAGTAAAAAAAAAAAAAAGGGTTCCCAGGATAAGATGGATCTTTGAGAATGTTTTGAACTTTCTTAAGACAGCAGGAGTTATAAAGCTCTTCCAAACAGGGGAGAGGGCAGCCAATGATCTTCTGGGCAATGGCGTTAACCCTCTGGAGTGCTGTCCTATCTGCCACTGTGCAATTGGCAAACCATACAGAGGTGCAGTATGTTAAAATGCTCTCTATGGTGCAGCGGTAGAAGGTCATCAGCAGTTTCTCATTCAGTTGCTGTTTTCTGAGAAGACTCAGGTAATATAATATCTGCTGGGCCCTTTTGACCAGGGCTGCAATGTGGGCACCCCAGGTCAGGTCCTCTTTTAGGGTAACACCCAGAAACTTAAAACTGGCCACTTGCTCCACTCGGTCTCCATTGATAAGCAAGGCCTGGATGTCTGATCTGTTCCTTCTATTATCCACTATAAGCTCCTTGGTCTTATTGGTATTGAGGACCAAGTTGTTGTCTCCACACCATGAAAGCAACCGGTCCACCTCATCTCGGTAGGCAGACTCATCCCCCACACCAGAGATAAGTCCCACCACTGTTGTATCATCTGCAAATTTAGCAATAGTATTACTAACGTGAGTGGGAATGCAGTCATGCACATAAAGAATATAAAGTAAGGGACTCAACACGCAACCCTTTGGTGTACCAGTGTTAAGAATAAGGGCTGAAGTGGTATGATTACCTAATCTGACCCTCTCTGAGCGGCCAGACAGGAAATCCATAATCCAAAGGCAGATTGAATTAGAAAGCCCAAGGTCCAGAAGTTTAGACACTAGTCTATGTGGAAGAACTGTGTTAAATGCAGAATTAAAATCCACAAAAAGCATCCTCACATAGCCCTCCCGCTGTTCTAGATGAGTCACAGCAGTGTGAAGAGGGATGGCTATAGCATCCTCTGTAGAGCTATTTTTTCTGTGTGCAAACTGGTATTTATCAAATGTATGCGGAAAACCAGAAATGATGTGCCGGCAGACCAATTTCTCAAAGCACGTCACGATGATAGGAGTGAGTGCCACTAGTCTGTAATCATTGAAGTTATTGATAGGGAACTTTGGCAGCAGAACAATGATGGAAGCCTTTCTAACTAACAATGAAGTAATAGAGGCAACAAGCTCATACACAGAGAAAAACATAAGTTAGAACCTTCAATAGTATTTTACTACTCTCATAATTCCCACCTATAATATAGTAGTTTTATAGGTAATCCTTGACTTACAACAGTTCGTTTGGTGACTGAAGTTACAACAGCACTAAAAAAATGTATCTTATGACTGTTTTTCACAATTATGACCGTTGCAGCATTCTCATGATCTTGTGATCAAAATCCAGACGCCTGGAAACTGGTTCATATTTATAACCGTTGCAGTGTCCTGGGGTCATGTGATCACCCTTTTGCAACCTTCCAACAAGCAGTCAATGGGGAAGCCAGATTCACTTAACAACCATCTTACCAACTTAACAACAGCAGTGATTCACTTAACAGCTGTGGCAGGAAAGGTCATAAAATGGCGCAAAAATCATTTAGTAACAGAAATTTTAGGCTCAATTTTCATAAGTCAAGGACTACCTATATTAGAAATAGCTTTCTTTATTATAAATATTTAATTTTCATCAATGCTTTGCTACTTCCCTTATGTGATGAATGCTGTAACAAAATTTGGATTGACATTCCTTTTTTCAGAAAGTTTAATTTTACAAAGACAATGACATCTAAAAGATTAATCTTCTGTTAATATTATTTTGAACTATCTTATGATTAATTATTTTAGACAGTAAAACTATTAGTATTTTGTTCACTGTCAGCTATATTTAACACAGACTATTTTGTTTCAGTGTTTAACTTTTCCTGTATTGTGTTACATTTGTTTGTACTTTACAATCCACTAAATATTAAAAGGGCGAGATATTACACAGAAAGAACAAGTTCTGGAGTTCTTTTTTTTCAAAGCACAAAGAAATATAATTTTATTTTTTCTATGTTACTGAATTAAATATGGGTTAGCATAATAACAAGAATATTATGACACTATAATTTAAAAATATTCTTACAAAAGACTCCTTATTTTCACCCAAATATTAGATAAAAAGATTAAAAACATTGTGGAATCCTTGCTGTTGTCGGAGTTTGGTGGTTTTCCAGCAGACGTTTCATTACCCAACCAGGTAACATCATCAATGCATCATGAAATATTTACAAGAAAACCACCAAGTTCAGAGAACAGCAAGGGCACTACAGTTTAACTCTAAACTACAAATATTCTCTTCTATCAGTACTAAATACATTGTTTTTCACAATTTACAAACTCCCACTATATTTTATAATACAAGAATTGAAGTAACTCTTCAATAACAATTTGGCAATCCAAGTTCAAATGTGTAATGTCTTACATTGAGCTGATGCAGACTTTCAATTAACTTTCTTGCACTGAAGCAAAAAGTCAGCAAATAAAAGATGTGGGGAGACAGCAAGTTATGGGCCTTTTTACAAAAATACTAGACTTAACTCCAAACTTTGTGAGAGACTTTTTACACTCAACTTCCCATTATCAATATACAATGAAGGAAATGAAAGCAACCTCTACAGAGGCACACCCTTTCCTCCAGCTATTTCTCCTCCAACTGTGGATTGGCAGTCTTTGGGATTTCTCCTCTAATTCCAATTTCAATAGTTATTGAAATGTCATCAAATCAAGTTTAACTCATGGAGATTACATGAACAAATGTGCTTCATCTTGATCTGATTTTAGTAATAATTAACAGCTATTTCTCAGGATACTCTTAATCATCTTGCTGGTCCTATCCCATCATCTCACATGTTGCCTTTTCCTTGTTTTATTCCCTCAGTTTTAGCAAGTATAGTCTGAACAAGTCTTTACAGTCAAATCCCAAACAAATCTGAAGCATAATTGAAGCAATATTCTGTTTTTATGCTGTTGTGGATCAGGGATCCATGCTGTCAGCAAAACAATTTGAAAGAGCAGTTGTTCTATATTGTTAAGTGGAAAGATTTTCAATGCACATTATTGTTTTTGCATATGCTTCCTGAAAACTGTTTCCTGACAGTATCAAAACACACCATGTCATGGAAAAGTTCACCATAGTAAAGCATTTGGTTAAGAAAGCTCTTTCGAATTGCTTTGCTGATAGCATGGATTCCTGATCCAGAATAATATAAAAACAGAATATTGTTTCAAATATGCTTCAGATTTGTTTGGGATTTGACTGTAAAGACTTGTTCGTAGGAGAATATGCTTGGTAAAACTGAGGGAAGGACAAGAAGAAAAAGGCAGCCTGAAACAGCAACACAAAATTGAAATATCTGCATGTAATATTAACTAGTTAAATGTGATTGCAAGTCCAATATATTCCTATTCCAATTGGATATTAGTCAATATCTTATAATAATCCATTTCTTTCTTCAAGTGATACCTTCAGAAATGTTTTCTTGTTGCTATACTGAACAACAAGAAACTCTGAATTTCTGGATACAAGGAAAACTATGTATCCCTATAGCAAGGCCTTATAGCAGATTCCCACCTCCATTTCCAGTAGGGCAGGACTCCCCAACCTTACTACAACCCTCAGCAGACCAGCAGTGGCAGGAGGGGAGGGGATGATTTTTATGTGCAACCTAATCCCACACATGTGCAAATGGAGCTTCACACAGTCATCTGCCGCTTGTGTGGCCCAGTTCCCAATGGGTCGTGGACCAGTAGCAGTCCTCAGACTGGAGGTTGGGGACCCCAACCTCCATTCAGTACAGCATTTGTGATGTTTCAAAGACAGGAAGACCAGTAAACTGTCTTCATATCTTTCAATATTCTCTTATAATTTTAATTCTGGACCATATTTCCCCCAAGCCTTTCTAGTTTCTCAGACTAACCCTGAAGAAGTTTCAAAAGGTTGGGAATGGGAAAAAGCAGCAAATGGGATTCAAACGCCTCTCGGTATTAGAATGGATATACACATTTCAGAAAACCATTATTTCCTTGTAATAGGTTTTCATATCTAGATCATTAAAGCTTTGTGTAGAAATTGATTGATAGCATTGGATTTTTATTAGTACTATAATTGCTAGTTGTAAAATCTATTCGACATTATATAAACTGTATTTGACACAAGCTTAAGCACAGAATATATTTTCACCTCACTTAATTCAAAACCAGCTAAATTTCAGAAAAGCCAAATCAAAATATTAATCATTCTTATAGTTAAGACAAGACAACCTTTATTGTCACTTATTTCTGTGAACACACTGGCACACTTTTAAAAAATGAAATTCTGATGCCCACTCTCAGAAGAAAATATATATACATACCCATATACATATCACACACACACACACATACACACACATTACAATCCATTTTGAATGCAGAGCAGAAAAAAGAGTCTTGAGAGTTAACAAGATTGATACTATATGGTACAAAGCTACTATTTTTATTAAGTAGAAACTTATATTAAGATATTTAATATAGCAAACATATTTTCTTCAAATGAGGTTTAAACATTGAACAAGTTAGCCTACTAAAATAAATCTAAGATTCATGAAGTAATTGCTTCTTTGTGCTCATGTATGTTGAGCCAACAAATGGTTCATCTTCTCTTTTTGCAATTGTATAATTATTGCCATTTGTTTTCTCTAATGCAGTGTCCAAAATGTATTATTTCAGAAATATTATTAAAATAATCTTGTATTTTCAGTAGTCTTTTTCAATCCTTAGCTTTTCTTGAAATACAGTTTTATTATTTATATTTCATATTACCTAAACCGCTTGTCTTGTTTAAAATTTCCTATGAAAATAACATGTTTTCTAATGCTTTATATATCTATATTTAGATCTAACAATGGATTTTAAATTAAACTAATTAACCTGATTGAAAAAACTCTTGTGAGACATGTGTTTCAAACTCATCTGCGAGTTCAGATCTACAAAAAGAGGAAGGAAATTTCATCATCCCTAACAAAAGAATATGAGGACAATATATTGACTTTGGCATTTGCTACATTGATACCAACACTTTTACAGGAAAGCAGAATCTTTCTTTCTCATATTCTCTTAGAAATATTTTCCATTTATAAATAGCTTTACCACATGAGAAAAAGATTCTATTCTAGAAAAATTATAGATAATACTATATCTATAATATTTTTTTCAGCTGTTTTTATCCCACATCATAATCACTTCCTTTTCCTAAAATAAACAAAATTTTAAAATACAATTATAAAATCATACAAAATTTGAATATTGTGCCAGAAATCAAGGAAAAAAGCTGAAATTAAAAAGGGAAACCTGGAGGGGAAAAAGGAACGAATAATACTTTTCCCCTACAAAAATAATAATGAGACCTTCTTAGGAGATCTTTCCTAGTATTATTCCCACAATAACAACACTTAGATAAGTTGGCCTGAGAAAGACTGAACTATTTTTTAGCAATCTCCATGGTTAAGTGGGCAAACCCAACACCATATCATTACACTCTGTGGTTTTCCTATTTATGCTATTTAAACTACAAGCAATGAGAAGCAAATAGATATGTCCTTTGCTATTCAACACCATAAGATTTATTAGAAAGCTGTAGAAAACTTGTTATAACCATAAAAAATTGTGTATTTCTTCTCATCAACACATCTCCAATAGGAATCTTTAAAGCTTATATCAATCATTCCTACCTTTTTCTGGAAAAGTTGAATAAGTGGAGAAATGGAACTATATACATCAACAGAAACTGAAATATTCCAGTACGTGATTATCTTTAGAAAACCTGCATTTAAGTTTGAGGTGTCCAAAATGACAATGTTAGTAATAACATAAAGCTAGTATTTGGAGAGAAATAGATACAAATAATATATTCAAGAACAATGGCATAAGCAGCACTATCCCCAATATAGAAATTGACAATTCATATAGTTATATTCAGCTGTTATCAATACTACCAATTTTTTTTATCTTTCATGTATTTTAAAACCACTTAAGTCATTCCACCATTATATTGGAACACTGATAAATAGGATACGAACTTAGAATGAGAAAGAATTAGTTTTTTAAAAAAGGCAGAAATAATAAAAATGGATCCAAGACTGCATTATAGAAACCTAAAAAACTGAAAGAGATAGACTAGATAAGGTGAGATCTATGACCAAATATTTAAAAAAATCAGTATATTTAATTGATACTGAATTGAATTGTAATCATAATATGACTGAAAAAAGTCTGAAGTTTTATGATTAACAAAACCTCAAGGACAGGAAAAACCAAACACAAGTAGTTCTCGACTTATGACCAAAATTGAGCCCAAATTTTTTGTTATTAAGTGAGACATTTGTAAAGTAAATTTTACCCCATTTTACCTTTCTTGCCACAGTTGTTAACTGAATCAAGGCAGTTGTTAAATTAGTCACACAGTTACATGAATTTGGCTTTCCCATTGACTTTGCTTGTCAGGAGGTCACAAAATGTAATCATATGACCCCAGGACACTGCAGTTCCCAAGCTGTTGAATTTGGATCATGTAACCATGGGAATGTTGCAGTGGCTGTAAATGTAAAAAAGGTCATAAATCACCAGTGTTGTTGTAACTTCGAACAGTCACTAAATGAACCACTGAAAGTCAAGAACTACCTGTACATAATTGTCTCCCAGATCTCCATAGCTAACAGAAGAGTAGGTCCGGAAATACATATGAATTTATATATCACACCATATTTCATTCCAATCAAAATTGCATTAGAGATTAGAGTCTGTTTTCAGTTCCACAAACAAGTGGAGGCAACACATAATTCAAGTTTCATAATAAAGTCTAGATAAATTCAATTAAATAACTCATATTGAAGAATGTGATAACAATCTCATCTTGCTCAATATTATAAGACTATATAAATTTATGTTAATAAAATCTTTATTAGGGTTATAAACTGGCATTTATATGATTCATATTCAAATTTCTGGTTGTTTGATATGTATTTGTTCCATTATTTAAGACTATGAAAAAACAATCCCAAATGAGGTCAACAATAATAATGACATTTGTTTGGGTGTGATAAAGGAGTTGAACTATTAATAGATTTTTTCAAAAAAAAAATTCTTAAATCAATACTTTTTAATACCCCAAGTTTCTGGATTAGACTTTATCCTCTATTAATGTAAAATTTCACAATGTTTGTTTAAAATGTACAAAATCATATCAAATATTGGCCTGTAGAACTTCTATTAAAAGATTTAGCTTATCCATACTAAGGTCAGAGATATAGTCTACTATAAAGAAATTAATGACCATTCCAAAGAATAGCTGAAGTACAGAATGGAGACCTGGATGTTATGTAGAACACACTCCCAATAAGTACTGCGTTGGTTGGGTGTGGCTCACATCTCTGTTCAAATTTGTTTCCAATAAACATTTCCTTTGGACTTCCTTTAGTACATGTACTAATGAATTCTATACACAACTTTATCCCTTCAAAATCTATGAGAAACTTTTTCTGACATAATCTTCATATTTATTTTGCCACAGAAAACATTTATAGTTTGACTCAGTAGACATCAGTCACTTTTATATTCCTAAAGAATGCACCTAAGTTTAAAATTGACTGCTTATCAATTATAACCAACACTGACTTGTAGTTATAATGTTTCAAGTGCCTGACCAACAACTTAAGAATTACATTTGGTTATCAGAGTGAGTCTCCTGATAATAAGATCCCCAACCCCAAAAACTTTAACCTTAGACTGTCTACTGTTGACCTCACCCCTTTCCTAAGAGGTCTGTAGGGGGCGTGCAAAGGTGCACCAATGTGCCTACCGTCCCTGTCCTATTGTTTCTTTTATTTTTTTATTTTTCTTATATGTATCTATGTATTCATAACTATGTTTTTACTTACACCTATTATCTTGTAAGCAATTGACAAAATAAATAAAATAAATATAACTTCTGGTATCAGGTCAGAAATTATCGAGACACAATATTTTCCACTTTCCATTATCTTCCCTATTTGAATAGGTAACCCAAATTTACAAAAAAAATACATGTCAAGATTCCCATACTATAGAAATTGCCTTTTGATGTCTTAATTACAGAAAGCAAAACATTTTCATTGCTCCTTCTGAATATATATTCTACAGTTTGTTTTTAATTGCAGAGATATATTTAATCGAAGTCTAAAATTTTGAAACTGTGCACCTTAGTTTAACAAGATAAAAATATAACAATTTGTTCATTTCAAATATTAAATATAAGTATTGAAAGTTGAACTGGATGCAGTAGAACATCAGCTTCATCATATTTAAACTAGTAAGCTAGGACGACTTTCTGGTTTAAATGTATTTAAGTTCAACCAGTACTGACATATCATTTAGAAAAGTGCTTTTCTAAAATAAAAAAGAGTAAACTATATATACATTCATCAGAAACAACACAGCAAGAGACTGAAAGAGGGCATTAGAAGGTTGAACTGTTCAATCTTATAATGCTATAATTTTTTTTCTCTCTCCTCTCCAAAACAAAAAACAAAAACCCAACCAACAGCAACACAAAGACAATCAGCAAAAGGAAGAAAATAAACACCTTACCAAAACCTGTACTGGAGTGTTCATGTCTGTTTCAGAGGCTGCTGCATCCAAACATTTTTTAGGAAAATCTGTAAGTTCCTTTTTAATATTTTTACTATTTGTTCTTGCCAGCATTCTTATCCAGAATATTTCACACAAATGTAACTCTCAGCAACTTTATCTTCTAACAGAAGCATACCAATGATAGAGCAAAAAGTAAAGCTTCTGACATCCTTAAAACTGCAAAGAGAGTAGTTGTGTTACTCTGCTGAAGACTTAGTCAAGTTACGGTAGGAATGCATGACAGATAAAGACCAGCCCATGAGAAGGGGGAGGAAAGAGTGTGTGGGAGAAAAGGAGGTGGATCCATCTCGGCATAAAACTCACCGAACAGTTCTTCCCCGCTCTCATAAAAATGAAGCTAATAATCATATATTTTAAAATATTCTAAATCAGTAGTTTCTAAACAATTTAAGTTCAACAATAAATTGTATTTATGTGTGTAGGGCTCTTTCAGTCAGAGTACTTTTAAAATGAAATAGTTTTTCTCATGGGATTAAAGAGACAAGAGAGTCCTGTGACCATAGAATATATGGGCTCTGCCAGCTTAAGTATTAAATGTTAGTAATTTTGAAATGCAATAAAAAATTATTATTTTATGGATTCTGATATGGAAAGGTAACATAACCAATTTCTCCAGCTGATGTTGCTGGGCTGACTAGGCGACTCTATAAGTACCAATGATTTGGATTATATCCATAATCTGTGTTGTGTTGTGATTGGTGAGTTGGATCTGGACAGAGGACACCTAGATCAAGTTATTACTTTTTCTATAACTTCACTGGGTAATTTTGGACAAATAGCTTTTTTCTCCCAGGCAAGCACTTCTCTTGGACTGATATTGTACAGGTAGTCCTTGACTTATGACCACAATTGAGCCCAAAATTTTTGTTGTTCTTAAGTGAACTTTACCCAATTTTACAACCTTTTGTGCCACAGTTGTTAAGTGAATCACTGCAGTTGTTAAATTAGTAACATGATTAAGTGAACTTAGCTTCATCGTTGTCTTTGCTTGTCAGAAGGTCACAAAAGGTGGTCACAAGCAACCATCATAAATATGAGTCAGTTTGCCAAGCATCTGAATTTTGATCATAGGACCATTGGGATGCTGCAGTGATTGATAAATGTGAAAAATGGCCATAAGTCACTCTTTTCAGTGCCATTGTAACTTAGAACTGTCACTAAGTGAACTGTTGTAACTCAAGGATCACCTGTATTGAGAAAATTGGGAACAATCTTATATATAACACCTTGAATTCCCCAAAAATATGTAGGCAATAATAAACAAACCAGAAGGATGATATCTAACATGCAGATACATTCTCAAGAGTAAAGAGATAAAGGATTCAGGTTGATAAACCTAGGAACTGGCCTTAAAGAAAAGGGCATGCATGAATAAGGCAACAAGTTCTATTGGATCCAAATCATAGGATGAGAACTCATTCAATGTCTAACAATCATCCTGAAAATATCTAGAACAAGAATCAGGACAGTCTGGTGAGTTTCCTGAATAATAATTGCTACCTAAATGTAAGTTAAATGGAAAAATAACACTTGAATTAACTCTTCTAGTTCTTTCTCCCAACATTTGCATATATCTCATATATATATATATATAAATATCATCAACTGTAGCATAAACTCAAAGATCACAAAATAATAAATAATCTCTATACTCAGAGTTTTACATGAAATCTGATTTTTTTTTAAATGGTTCAACTGTTCCAGTGGCATACAACTTTGGCACATTCAGGAATAGGTAGCTGGGTTGGCAATCCAAGCAAAAGTATATTTGGAGTGGGGGGTTGTCATAATGTTTTTGCAATTTGTCTGATGCTTGTATGCTCTGCATAAATGTTGCTGTTGTGGCTTTTTTACCTGGACCATTGTGCCTCTTTTATTAATTCTATTAGATTAGAATTGATCACTGGCTTTCCAAATCAGAGGAGGTCCATTTTTTTGCTTTCCTTTGTTAAGTCTACATTCAAGCCAAAAACTGAGCCCTTTCTCAACATACCTTTCTCCTCCTATTTTCTCCACAATAACAATCCTATGAGGAGAATTGGGCTGAGGGAGAGTGAGCTAAAGTCTCCAGCTAGCTTTCATGGCTAAATCAGGACTTGAACTCAGTCCCTTAACCACTAGACCAAACTCCATTGTTACAGTAGCTACATTGGCCTTCCATTCATTTTGACAGAAATTTTAGTTTTCACCTAACCCTATGACTTGGGAACTGTCTCTTCCAAATAGATTGTATAAGCCAAACATTTATAGTTTGCTACTGCCTACTTCCAGGATGTTTTTTTTTTACTTCTGTTTATCCTGATATTCCCTGGAATTCTCTCATGCAAGTACCAAGAAGTTTATGTCTGTTTATATTCTGAGCCCAAACTCTGGAACAATACGTGCCAAAATTTGAGGAAGGATTTCAAATATTTAATTAAAAAATAAAATTAACATTTTGTGGGTTCTAGCTACACAAACACACATACAAATTCCACTATACCTATAATACCTAGGACCCCTGGTGGCGCAGTGGTTAAAATGCAGTATTGCAGGCTAACTGCTCATAGTCTGGAGTTTGATCCTGACAGGGCTCGAGGTTGACTCAACTTTCCATAATTCCGAGGTTGATAAAATGAGGAGCCAGATTGTTGGAGGCAATATGCTGACAGTGTAAACTGCTCAGAGATTTCTGTAAAGCTCCGTGGAGCAGTATATAAGTCTAAGTGCTATTGTTAATACCTTCAGTATTTACTAGTAATGCAAAATGCAAAAGACAATTCAGAACAATCTAATTCAACCTTGCAAAAGTGGAAAGAAAAAAGAGGAGGAGGAGGAGGACTCAATTACAATGGTGATGAGCCAAGCATTTGGAAGACTTGAAAGACTGGGTTAGGCATAAACAGTCACGGTGAAAATCTATGTATGTTACGTGTTCACTGAGACCAAACAGGATGAACTGAAAAAGATAACAAGCCCCAAGTAAAGACAATAGCCTCTTTCCACTTCCAAGCAATCAGTATTGAAGATAGGCTACCTATGATTCAAGAGATAGTAAACAGCCATCAACACAAATAGTTACTGAAAACCTGATTTTCCATGAGCTTATCCCTTTAAAATGCATCTCTTTTCAACTACGCTAACTAACTAAGGCTAGGGTCTTAAAGAGTTGTTTTATTTTTTAGGGGGTGCCTTTGAATAATCTGTGCTTTTTGTCTTCTTACTTTACTCTTCGGCAAGTCCGCAATATTTTCTAGGCAACTTTTTGACAATGGTTTGCCAATACCTTCTTCCTAAAGCTGAGAGGGAGTCACTGGCCGAAGATCACTCAGAGTGTGGGTCAGGTACTACCCCATTCAGAGCTGATGTGTAATTTGAGGATCATCCTAGGCTCATGACTCCTGCTTGATGAGTTAGGTCAGAGCTGTGCTAGAAATCTTTGGACTATTCATTTTGCATGCCAAATTGTGCCTTCTTGCTCGTGGCCATCAATACCTTATTTCCCATTTAAATTTATTGCCCTTGATGACCCCCTAGAAGTTACAACTGGTCTAAAATGCAGTGGGGGGTACCATGTTGGATGTCCATTTAACACCCCTGTTGTGTGAGCTGCACTGGCTCCCAGTCTTCTTCAAGATGCAATTCAAAGTGTAGGTTATCACCTTTAAATTCCTACATAGCATGGAACCAGGTTAATTGTGGGACCATTCTCCATGAACCTTCCTGCACAAAGGATGGGCACATTCCTTCCCTTAAACTTTGTGATCTTGTGGGTCCTCAGAAGCATGTCTTCACTGCAGCCCCTACCCTACCCTTTCCCCTTGTGATCCAACAAGCCTCCATCCTTTTAATCTTCAACTGAACACTTAACATTTGAAATTTCTCCCAAGCACTGAGATTGGGTAATATATACAATATAATTGCATATATTATTTAAATTGTAAATAAGCTTTCCATAGTTTGGCTTAAAATCGGTGGCCATATGTGTTAAATAAATAAAACTAGTTTTATTTTTTTTTAATTTACCACAGGTGCTCTGGAAATGAGTAAATACAGAATGAAGGCAAAGGCTGGTAAGCTAAGATGGACCTAGAGGGCTCTGGCTTTTAAAATGCTATGGGTGCAGTAAATTGGGCAGTATTTAAATTGTTAGTTGGCTGATGACCTGAAATTCACAGAGAAAGACTGCAAGCCCTGGAGGACCATTAAATCATAAAAGAAGGAAGTGCGAGTGGAATTTGGCTCTTCAACATAGATGATCCCTCAGGGATTGAAAATTACAGATGATCAAAGGTTTTACCAACCAGAGAACCGCCAGCAGCCAACCTAACTCACAAAGGAGAAACTGCTACTGGTACCTATGTGCTCTTCCTTAATTTGAAATTAGTTAGTAGGAAGTAAAATAAATGGGGGGAAAAGTTTACAATTTAGTATCTCAAGTCACTGTGCCTTACTTGGAAATGGGAAGAAGGAGACAAAAGAAACTCAACCTTAGAGTCTCTAGCCATAAATAAACCTTGTTTGCTCTTCTAAGGAATGAAGCTTGGAAACTAAAAGTAAACGATTAGCAAATATTTGGGTTTGGTCTGGTGGTTTGAATAAAAGAAATAATAATTCTAAAATGTTGCTTTGTACTGAGTTTCTAATAAAACTAGAAAATCCATTGAAAGCTTTTGTGCCTCTGGATGATAGTCTTAAAGCAGGACATTATTCAAATTGACTGCCATTATCACAACTGGTAATAGCCAATTGCACAATTTAGCTCTTTGCTATGGGAAAGCCGTAAACCTCCAGAATTTCAGCAGATGATCTAATTGAGTCGAAAAAAATCTCACGTTTAATGTAACTATGTCGTGCATATTTTTCTTTACCTCTCTCAAAAGTATCTCTTCTGACATTTTTTTTGTCCCAAACTGAAGAACACCAGTTGCTATATAGGTAGTTCTTGACTTACAATGACAATTAAGCCAACAATTGTTAAATGGGTTTTTTTTTTTTGCAAACTTTCTTGCTACAGTTGTTAAGTGAATCACTGCATTAAGTTAGTAACAAGGTGAAGTGAATCTGGCTTCCCCATTGACTTTGCTTGTCAGAAGATCACAAAACATGATCCTGAGACACTGCAACCCTCATAAATATGAGTCAGTTGCCAAGTGTATAAATTCTGATGCTGTAACTGTCGTAAGAGTGAAAAGCGGTCATAAGTCACTTTTTTTCATTGTAACTTTGAACGATCACTAAATGAACTGTTGTAAGTCAAGGACTACCTATACTCTTTTCTTATAGGGACTCTGTTCCAGTCCTGAATCATTTTTGGTTGACCAGTTTTAATATTTTAACGTTTTCCATAATCATAAGCCATTCTGTTAAAACTATAAAAATAATTTAGTTATAAATAAAAGGCATTGCATTTCATTTCTATTTAAATGTCCCTTTTTTCTACAAATGTTACATCAGACAAAGGTAGCTCAAGCAATATCCTATTACAGCAAAACAGAAAGTAAAGCAGATTGCCAAGTCTCTTGAAGTAGAGATCAGGCCATTGCTTAGGTAACTGTTATTTATGTTTTTGAAATAGACCAAATGGAGCATATCTTCAGATGAAAAGGAGGATCGGGAGTGGCTTCTCCATTCTGAAAAGGAATGATCATTTTCACTTATATATGTTTCTCACACACACAAAAAAAATGCACCAAGCCATATTTTCCAGAAAGTCTTCCAGTCTTCAGAATTAAAACTGAAAGATGATGAAAGCTCCAGAGCAAGAAAAAGTTAAATACAATGAAGTGTTTCTGTGATTAGACATTAGCATAAAAATCAGAATTTATAGAAATGAAAATGGAGACGGCACTAAAAAACAGAAATACAAACCTAAAGGACACATCTAGGAAAACAACCAAATAAAAAAATTCAGGATTCTGTTCTGCTCATTTTATTTTCAGGAAATAATAAAAGAAGAGTGAGAAGTTTGAGAAATACTATTTTTAGCATTTGGGTTTTAATCACAATATGATAATGTTTATTCTACTTGTTTGGCAGATTTTGATTAGAAGTGGTCTTGGTCAGTTTTTATTAAATGCAGCTTTTAGTAATCAGTATTTCCTTCAAAGGGTTCCAGAGAAATGATGAATTTATATCTATTTATAAATAAATGTTTAAGGGCCAAAAACTTAATTCTTCCTTGTACGATCTTTTTAAAATGAAGCATATTTATAATTTGACTTGATGGCTAAACAAAGAAAACAATGTGTTTTCTTTAAAAAAATGTTTATTCAAATTTGAAGTGTACCTCTGAAATGACTTCACTTCTTTAACTCTGATATGCTTTTTGTGGGATTAATTTAAAGAATATTTCTGCAGTTGCTGTAAAATTGTTCTACATATAGGTACTATTCAACTTACAATCGATCACTTAGTAGTGACCATTCAAATTACAATGGGCCTATCTGGTAGCTACTTACAACCCAGATTCAAAGTTCTGACACCCTCCGCCCACAGCCACATGACTGAAGTTCAGGAGTTGCCAACTGGGCCACATTTACAGATGTTTGCAGCATTTCGCGATCATATGACCATGTTTTATGATAGTTTTCCTAAAAAACAGCCTTTACTTTACGTTTTCAGCAAAACCATGCCCACAGCGAACCCTTAGTTCATTTAATTACCCCAGCACTTACCAACTGCTGCAAAAATGAATATAAAATTGTGTTGGTATTGTGACCAACCTGTTTTATGACCATCACAACTTACAACCGTAATGGACAGGCTCCATTACAGTTATAAGCTGAGTACTACATGTACTGGATTGCTCTCTATAATATATTGCTTGTAAATTGTATAGAACTATTTCTTTAGATATTTTAAAATCCTGCCTTTATTATTTTTATAAATAACCCCAGGTGGCAAACAGACCTAATACTACTCCCCCTTTTTTCCCCACAACAACCACCCTGTGAGGTGAGTTGAACTGAGAGAGAGGGCAGGGAGGCTAAGTCCCCAATCAACTTTTATGGCTAAGGCATGACTAGAACTGTCTCCTGATGCCTTAACTACTAGAGCAAAATGGCATCATGCCATATCATATTTATAGGATATACAAATGATACTTTTTCAAAATTTAATTGGCTATAAAGTTTGTAACCAGGATACCCCAAAATCAATTCACTACCTTCCTCAAATGCTTTGTCATACAGGTGGTCCTTGCTGAATGACCATTCAAAGTTACAACAGCCACAGAACAAGTGCTTTAACGGCCCATAAAGTGCCCCTGACTGTGCCCCTATTCCCTGTGGTTACATGACAACATGCCAAGTCAGCTTTACAACCCACTGTAGCATCCCATGGTCATATGACTGTGATTCATGGGGGGGTGGAGTTTGCTGGGTTTTGGCCAAAAAACCCAGCAAAAAACACCCAATTTGTTTGTTTAACAACTGTGGCATTTGCTTAATGACTGCCACAATAAAGGCCATAAATTACTTCCTGTCCAGAGGTGGTACTCAGCAGGTTCTGACCAGTTCTGGAGAACTGGCAGCCGGAGAACCAGCAAACACCACCTCTGACCAGTCCCGTTTACTCTGTACTTAACATAATTATCTTGTTTTTTAAAATTATATATCTTCATAAGAATGACTTTGGTCAGAAAGGCAGTTGATAATCATCTTAATAAATATTATAATATCTATTCAAAGACTTATTTTACATTCATTGATATATTAATTCTCAGTGCATTTTTTCTCAAAAATATTGTTCATATAAAGCAAAACATAAAGAAAATATTGGGAGAATTTAAAAATAATTCATAATAAAGATTTTGTCTAATTAACTTTCCTTTAGGTTAACATGTACTTTCTTCAAACCAGGCTTAATAAAATAGAATAATCAGTACTGTGCTATATTCATTACTAATGTCGGAAGACATTAAAATGCATACTTGTTATGTACGTGGATTTTCTGCATTAATAAATGCTACATTACCACTCCCTCAAATGTTAATACAATATGCCCAATGCTGATACATCACAGATTGCTAAGTATGCACTATTTAACAATTGCCTTATGCTATATATGCCCTTCATTATAAAAATAAAAACATACTTGAAAAAGTTCTTCCTTCTAAATGCTTTGCTTATCTTTATAAGAATCACTTCATCTTTATAGTAAGAATACCTTGTTTTACTGTATTCTTCTGTCTTCTACTACAATTATAATATCTGCTTTTCCAGACACTTGCTTTGGACATTCATAAAACAACAATGAGAATGCTAAAAATAGTACTGCATAGAAATACTGAGAAAAAAAAAATCAATATTTTACTAAAAATATTGCTTACAAATGATATCAACAGCATTTTAGCATGTTGTACTGTTATTAAAATAATAATAAAGATTCAACAACAACAGAATCAGAATGGATGGAGAATTTCAAAAGCATCAGATACAAAATATATAAAATAAATTTAAAATATCTTAATGAAGCACATCAACATTTACCAAAAATGAATGGATCAGTATCCCAGAGTCTTCTTTTGTTATGCTATATGCTGTATTTTCCAGAGCTTTATTTTCTCTTTGATGTTTGCAAATATATGAACAGTTTCTCTCAATAACTGTACGAATACCTTTAAACAAAATAACACTAGTTGTGCAACCCATTACAATTTCTCTGCAGCCTGCTTTTCCAGCTAATGTTTCCAGAATATATTCCTTTAATTCACAAGCATGGTTTTCTTCAGCCACTCCAGCAGTATATATCTATTAAGATTTAATAGCACTATATTCTAAGCTTATGTAGAACAATGCCAAAAATCTTTTGAAGATATCAGCAAGAGCCACACCTCATAATGCAGCCATGCCTCCAACAGAATCCTTCCTAAAATGCTCAAAAAACAAATAGATAAAAAAAATGCAGCATTCCTAACTAAGATGTCTTGATTTCCATTTGTCAATGTTCACAAATTTTCTGAAGCCAAAAGAGAAAAAGAAAAAGAAAGAAGCACCCTGCTGCAGCTTCTAGTGCCAGGCACAAAGAATTCTCTCATCTCTGCAAGAAAAGCATTCTCCCAGAATGCTTAGCTTAGAATTTGCACCAGCAGACAATTTTTTTTGTCAACCTAAATATTGAGGTGCTGGATTGGGAGTGGGTAGGAGTGTGAAGATTCCTGCTGCAAGAACATTTGATCTTGTACAAAAAAGAAATGCAAAAGATATGCCCATCTGTTGCTGCTATAGGAACTATTCGATACGTGCAACGGTGGAAGCTTATTTTAAATATCCAGATATACATGTACTGCAAATAGTAAACCACTAGAGAGCAGACATCAGAGCATTTAAAAAAAACTTTTCTAAATGAATTCAGTGTAAGCAGCATTGCAGTTACTGGAATATGAAAGAATATAGTGTAGGTTATTTTTTTCATTCATACATTTCCAAATAAAGAAAACAGTAAGAGTCTATAAATGTTATCTGAGAAGCAATTTCCACAGAGTTTAAGGAAGCTTAATTACTGTTTACAGAGACAATTCTATACCTGTGAACCCAGGAATAACCCTACAGACCCACCATTTCTAGGTGGATCTGTAGAGGATTCCTTTCCTTTTCAAATCACACTTCAGTATATGAAGACCTCGTTTGCTGAACAGGTCACAATATCTGGGTTTTCATCTAACACTACTCATATACCAAAAATACATAAACCACAGTAGCTG
The DNA here is from genome assembly GCA_023653725.1 of Bungarus multicinctus. Taxonomy (NCBI): domain Eukaryota; kingdom Metazoa; phylum Chordata; class Lepidosauria; order Squamata; family Elapidae; genus Bungarus; species Bungarus multicinctus. The sequence continues at coordinate 30,584,688 of CM042851.1, forward strand.
GTCTGACACAATACCTGAAGTTAAAACCAAGTCAACCACATTTTCTCTTTGTATAACGTCTCAATCTAAAAATATAGCTAAGTATGTCACAGATTATATAGCAGAAAAATATACATTTGAGGTCATGATATGAGCTTTATGGTTTTTAATTCTTAGAGAATGAGTTATTTTCAAAATATCAAATCATCTTTTATAGTAATCTATTTTCACTATTCAATTTCCAGATCTGATTCTAACAAATTTTTCATTAATGACTCAAATGAATGTTTGCATTACGCACTCACTGCCTCTGATGCAATTATGTAATAAATTTAAATTTTAACTTAAGTTTTACTTCTTGACCTATGTAATTTATGCCTAATGCACAGTTTATAGCCCAATATACAAATTTAATGAAAATTACAGAATTATTGTATTAGAAGTAACAATAAGTCAGTTACATCTTCAAGTTACAATCTTTGTGACCATGAACATTCTGACTTATTCTGTTATTTTACTGTAGTCATAATCAATCCAGTGTTTCTAGTTTTGACTATTTTGTTCTAATCAAATTGTTGGATTGATTGTGTAATGCTTTGTTGGCCAATGACCAAATTAAATTTTGATTTAATTTGATTTGCTAATACAAGCTTATTAGAAACATCTAGCCAGTGTGTTAATTCTGACACAGTGGAGATTACAATTTAGTTTGGCTTCAGAGCTTGGTTGCAATCCTAAAGTCCACTTCGAAATGGACATATAATTTCTCCATCAAGTCCATCGCTACTTCAGCAGTACACAGCCAGAATAACATTCATACTGCTACCTGATTGTTGAGCTTGTTTAAAATTCAGTACTAAGAGTATGCATTTATGTAAATCAAATCTATTTGAAATTAAAATCTGCTATGTCCTACTTGGGGGCATGTTGACCAGAGTTTTATTTTTAAGACTTTGAATTTAATTTAACTAATACATTTATTTTTCTTAATCAGTTAAGAAAAATCAAGGCTGCTAAGAAAAATAAGGAAACAGCATTCTTTCTTTAAAAATGAGGAAAAATGCATTTCTCCATCAAAAGGATGATGATGATAATAATAATAATAATAATAATAATAATAATAATAAAAACACCAGAAAACAGTAAAAATAAAATAAAAAATCAGCAAAAGACTAGAACAGGGTAACATAAAATGCTTCAATCAGTAGTGAGAGGAAATGATTAACCAGTATAAACCTTTATAGGCTTTAAAGATGGCCTGCTACTTCAAAAATATATTTTACAGAAAGCATTTTGAAGGAGGAGGGGTGTTATTATTCATTATATCTCATAAAATGTCTCCAATTAACCTTTTTCTTTTTACTTTTTTTCTTTTTCTTTGAGAGCAATAATATGCCTTTTTACTTTAGCTAAAGTCATAAGGAGCGTAGCTTAGGAGATTTTAACAGTTGTAATGGCATTATTATTAAATTTATTTACTTATTTATTTATTTATTATTAAAACTTTTATACCACCCCCTCTCCCAAATAGGGACTCAGGGTGGTGAACAGCCATAATAAAAATACAATCAATAAAAATTTTAAAATGAATTAAAAGAGAATTAAATGAACGGCTGAATTAAAGGTAAAACCAATAAAACCCCGTTAAAAATGAAGATTTAAAAATTAAACCCTACTAATGAGACTAGGCCAGACCGGCCTGCTGAAAAAGGTGGGTCTTCAGTGCGCGCCGAAAGGCCCATAGGTCAGTGATGCCCGTATTTCCGTATATATTCAAAATATATACACTCCATTGCCCATTACTGGCAAGAATAACATCACAAAACAGCCCAAATTATCTACCACCCCACCCTTCAAACAAGTGTTGTAACAGAAATAAATATTTTCTAAAGAGATACTCGAATACAGCTCATCAGTCTGAACCCACATTACGTATCTGATACTAACACAGTTGAGAAAGTCCAGAAATATTTCACAAGAAGAGTTCTCCACTCCTCTACTCGTTGCAGAATACCTTATGCCACCAGACTCGAAATTCTAGACTTAGAAAACCTAGAACTACACCACCTTCAGTCCAATCTAAGTATATTATATAAAATCATACATTGCAATGTCCTACCTGTCAATGAATACTTCAGCTTCAACCATAACAACACAAGAGCAAACAATAGATACAAACTCAAGGTTAATTGCACCAAACTTGATTGCAGGAAATACAACTTCAGCAACAGAGTGGTCAATGTCTGGAATACTCTACCTGATTCTGTGGTTTCTTCCCCAAACCCCAAAAACTTTAACTTTAGACTGTCTACTACTGACCTCACCCCTTTCCTAAGAGGTCTGTAGGGGGCATGCATAAGTGCACCAACATGCCTACCGTCCCTGTCCTATTGTTTCTTTTATTTTTTAATTTTTCTTATATGTATTCATAACTATGTTTTTACTTATACCTATTATCTTGTAAGCAATTGACAAAAATAAATAAATAAAAATAAATAAAATATTTTATAGCAATAACACTTAAAATTGTATATTGCTTCATAATGCTTTACAGCACTTTCTAAGTGGTTTACACACTCAACATATTGCCCCCAACAATCTGGAACCTCATTTTACTGATCTCGGAGGGATGGAAAGTTGAGTCAACCTTGAGCCTGTCAGTATCAAACTCCTGGCAGTGGGCAAAGTCAGCCTGTAATACTGAATACTAACTACTGTGCCACCACAGCTCTTTCATAAAAAGGTTGTTAACAGATATTGTCAAATATCAGTCTTTCTGCTTCATATTAACATTTTGAGAAAGGAAAAGACAAATCCTGACATATAGCAAATAGTGTATGTAAGGATATTAATACAAATATATAATACTACTACAAAAGTTAAAAACTCCAAAATGTCTTAAATGAAAATTAAAACTAAAAATTCTCATTTTAACCAATGGGAGGAAGGATACACAACAGCTTGAGGAAGCAAATCTATAGGAAGATGACAGTAAATAACATGTATTAAAAACCTCTCTGAATTGCATGTGACATGATAATATTGCTTTATCGGTTGGTTATGTATGGAAACTAAAGTCAGTATTACTTTCTATATTCAACTATTTATATTGCACATTATAGAGTGAACACATAGCATTGAAATTGCTCTTCCATAAGACCATAAAAAGCATTCTAATGGATACCTTTTTTAAAAAAAACAGAGACTTTAGATGTTATTACTTTTCAACAATATCTTCAGTAAGAAACTACAGTATATGAGTTTCAATAAGAAACTGTATTTTTTATAAATGTTTAAATTTTTATAAACATGTTTATAAAAATACAGTATATTAAAGGATATGCAAATTTTTCACTTTAACTATAAATTGTATAAACCTTAAATCTTTAAAATTTAAATCTTGAATCTTTTTGTTGTATGAAACTATGAAATAGTATTCCATCTAGTGGTTAGATTTTATGCATATATTTAATTGTATATAATTCACTTTTGTATGTTTTCTTGAAACTTAGAAATTCATGTATCAATCAACTTTCTTCTGAGGCTGGGGTAAAAGACAAAGATCTTCTTTCCTTCACTAGATACTAACCAATACGGAAGGTGCAATACTAGGAAACAGAAATAAGTGATTATATAATATTCAAGTAATTGATTGTAAGTACAGTTGAACACATATCTTGGATTGAAAAAAAGCATATTTTAATGAATGGAGAAATAGGAATAAGAGAACCTAATGGAAAAGGGAGCTCAAGATGAATGAACACTCTTTTTAAAAAAGAATAATAAAAACACAATTTCAAATCATTCCCACGTGGGAAAAAAACAGCGAAAGTACCAATGTGACCATCCAGTGTAGAGGGGCGAAAAGGCTAAATATAAAGAAAGAGATCCAGATTCTCAAGGAGTACTGTACACACCAAGTAGTCCAGAACTTTAAAGAATGTATCAAAAATTGTAAGATTTCAGAGCAGTGGAGATTGCAAAGAAAAAAAATTGGAAGGTTCTTAAATAAATTCAAGTAGAAAAGAAAAGAATCAATGTACTTGGTACTCAATGAAGACATTAAAATACCATCAACTCCTGTCAGTGTTCAACAAAAAGAAAGTATAGGTAGTCCTTGCTTAGCAAACACTCGTTTAGTGAATGTTCAAAATTATGACAGTACTGAACAAGATTTACAACTGCCACAAGTTGCAGCCGTTACTGCTTTCCTGCAATCACATGATTGTATTTTGAGTGCAGCTTCCCACGGTCACATGATCACCATTTGCAATCTTCACTGGCAGCTTCCATCAAGCAAAATCAATGGGAAAACTGGTAAGAAGTCACAAATTGCAATTCACTGAATGACTGCAACCAAAACTACTAGAACTACTAGAACTGCCATTGTAAGATAGTGTGGTCAAGTCACTTTGCAATCATGTTGCTTAACATTTGAGTTCCTGATCCCAATTATAATTAATAATTGAGGGCTATCTATATATATATATTCTACAGGGAAAATCTGAAAAAAGGATAAAGAAGCACAAATGTAACATGGAACTAACTGAAAAAGGATTATAAAGTATCTCTATTCTGAATGAGTTTAAGTCCTCCCAATAGAATGAACTGCATGCTATGGCTCCAAAGAAACTTTGATGGTTGTCATTTTATTATATAGTAACTTTGAGATATCTGAGATAATGCAAATGTTGTTTCTAACTCTAAAAAACAGAGAGCAGATATGAAGAATTAAACCAATCTCATACCGCCATTTGGGAAAGTTCTAAGATGATATAGAGAGTTATTTGTAAACAAACTAAAAACAATGTAATATTTACCAGAAATCAGCATGGATTTGTCAAACACAAATCTCCATTAGCTAATCTTATTTTGAATTTTACAAAACACCCATGTCATTCTATTCAGCTTATTAATTGTGGTTGCATGGCATAGCAATTAACTGAATACATAGCTGGTTCAAGAAATAAGTTCAGAATGTGCTTTTTAATGGTTCCTAATTAAACTGAAGCGAGCTAATGAATGGGCTGAGGATAAAGATCAGACCTGGAGAAAAGGATACAGGGAATGTTTATCAAATTAGGAGATTACATAAAATTGGGTAGGATAGCTAATAGTTATAGAATAGAAATAACATAAAAACCATCATGACATACTACTTTGATCAGGGAGAAAAGATGTTGACAAATAATTAATTTTCAATAGGAGTCAGCATTGTGATCTGACATCAGAAAAGACAAATGCAGTTTTAGAATGCATCAATAGAAGTTTTCAACTTCCATTTTGGTTAAACGCCACTTCAATTATTATGTGCAGTTCTGGATACCTCTCCTTAAAATGGTTTCGAGAAAATTAAGAGTGAGAATATCCAGGAAATTAGAAAGTTAGTCCTATGAAAAAAGATTTAAGGAGCTGAGTTTGTCTAGAAAATATGACTGGATGAAGAAATGAGAGTAGTCAATTATTTGAAATATGTCAAAGAGACAAAGATTTAAGGCCCTTCATTATTATTTCACAGTGTAGAACATAGGATAATAGATATGTTCCAACTAAAATCTTGGAAAAAAAATATTTCCTAGCACCAACAGCAGTTTTTCAATAGAATCAATTACCCACAAATGTAGTAATCTCACCTATATTCATGTAGAAGATTGACAGACATCTGTCTGATATGAATTACAAGAGCCATGATAGCACAGTGGTTAGAATGCAATATTGCAGGATAATTCAGCTGACTGCCAGGAGTTCAATTCTGACCACCTCAAGGTTGACTCAGCCTTCCATTCTTTCCGAGGTCAATAAAATTAGGATCCAGATTGTTGGGGACAATATGCTGACTCTGTAAACTGCTTAGAGAGGGCTGAAAAACACCATGACGCGGTATATAAGTCTAAGTGCTATTGCTATTAATTTGAACATTTACACAAACAAGCGCTTCAGTAGGTGGCTATACTTAGCTTGGAAGATGAACAAGGGCAGGCTTATTAGTATTTGGATGGGATACCTGGATTGTAGATGAAAAGTTGAAGAAACATCCAAAAAGACAATAGCAAAACATTTCTGTCATGGTCCTGGGAACTCATTTCTTTAAGCATAAATTAATTATTGGTCCTTATTCCCTGAAGCTACAGTCAATGTTACTTAATTATTTAATTAATATCAACCTATTTGTGGCCTCTAACCTGCTTTTGTAAGTTTAGCAACATAATAAAGCAAACTGGAAAATGGCTGTATGTTTTATGAAGCAGTAAATATCACTAAAAGACAACTTACCTATTTCTCCATGTTCTCATATAATGTTAAGGATTTCTTACACTTTTTTATAAGACCTTCCAAGTATTACAGAAGCAAGAGAATTTGTTTTCTTTTGTTTGTTTGTTTTAATTGTCTAGGACTCTTCACTAGTTTGGTGTAAATTTTGAAGTCAAAACAGATCAAGGCAGTTCAAGATAGTTTGGAAATCATTTATAGTAAATTTGCTACTTTAATTCCCTTTCTGTGATTCAGAATTCTCCATGACTTATCAAATCTTTGTTAATAATTCGATCTTCATTCTGAAAATACTTGGAGAGACTGGTAAAGATTTGTGGCAATGATTTTTTAAAAATTTCAAAGATTATTCTGTTACTTGAAGGAGGCAAGATAAAAGCATCTATAATTGTGTGGCTATTATTTCATTTTTCAACAATAAAATATGAAATTTGGGCATTTGTTGAGCAAAATGAAAATGTTTGATCATGAATGTTCAAAAATGATTTAATTTAAAAAGTTATAAGTCTTTCTGATTAACCATGTGTTGGCAATATCAAAATATCCTGATACTTTTTATTGGAAGGCTGTGGCTTATATCAGATTTAATACCATGACTTTGTATCATGTTACAATGTAGGCCCTTATCCCCATATTTCTAGATCCAGTTTCCTTAGCTGATAACACTGTAATTTATTGCCTTTTACACATTTTCCCTTTTTAGACTTAAAATAGTTGGATTTCCCTTCATGATGATTTGGGTTACACCATCAGATTTATTTATTATTTTAATATATACATGGCCACTCAACTCAAATTCATAACTCTGGGAGGCTAACAGTTAAAAGCACCATAAATTAACATATAACAATAAAAGTAGTGCATATATAATTGCATAGTTGAGGCAAAACTTAAAATAACCAGCAACAAATTAACATAACCACTGCATTGAATCATCCAAATTTTCAAAGTTGGTGATAGCTTCAATTATTTAGAGACAGAAGACATGACAAGCTAAAATTAAGCAACAGAAGACTAGAGTATTGGTTAGCAATGCCCTGATTTCTGAATGAATAAATCTAATATGCTGAAAGTTTTGTTGGCTCCACATTTGATAAAGGAAAATATGATGGCCAGGAAAAAATGTGAAAGGGCTACTGTATAGAGTTATTTCTAGAATAGATGGTTAAAAACTCTGGGTGTGCATAATACCTCTGACACAGCAAACTATAATTATTTGTTTTACTTGCTCAGCAAGCCTGGATCATTCACTCTTGTTCGAAAAGTCATCTATGAAGTTTTGAACAAGTATTAAATAGGTTGACTGCTAATGATTTGAGGATGGAGAGAAATTAACTTATTTAACTTTTCCTTTAAAATAAAACAGTCCTTAAACCAATGAGAAAGATGAAATAACTATTCAATGCCTTTGGATAGGATATGAGGATCAGATATTATTACATATATCTCTTAAATAACTCATCACATTTAACTTTTAAGTTTCTCTTCACAAACCCAACTTTCACTTCCATGTAACAAAGTGTACAGAAGCACACACTATATACACAGCCATTTTTCCATCTGTCAAGATTCATTTCTTTCAAGAAACCACATATTGCCTATTTTTTTACCAGCATTTGAACTTTACTATATCATACAGTCTAATAATATATGCTGTAAATAATTTGGTTCTAAGCCAAAAATATTAACATCCCACCCCCACCCCAAACACACACTATATATTCCCATGTCCTCAACCAACAAAATCTAATGTTATTATAAACATTGTATATATATATGATTTTATATATATATATATAATCATAAAAATATTAAACAACCAGGGAAATAACACTCATTTTTGTCTTATTCACTGTTGAGCACATTTGCTAGGCACTCAATGTAATTTCACACCAGTTACACCTCAAAATCATACTGCTTGTGTTGCCCTCAGGAACTAACCTTCAGATATTCACTAAACATATCCATAACTCAATCCTATTTACTTTATCATATGCCTTCCACAATCAATAAATATATAATAGATTTCTTTCTCAAATTTTTACATTTCTCAGTGATTTCCAAAGAACAAAAATATGACCTGCGCATATCTTGCTCAACTCAAAGCTAAACACTTCCAACATTCTGCTTACTGACACCTCCATAATAAGAATTTTCCCTGGCACAGCAAAAAAGCTGATTTATTTGCTATCTTGAGCTTAATGTAATAGAACAGTAACAACAATTCTTAAGAATTTATTGGGACAAAATATTAAAAATGCAATCTCTCCTGGTATTGCTTACCCTAAGCCAAGATAACAAGTATTCTATCATAATGTACAAATCTAAATGTATGATAAGCAGTCGTTCCATAAGCAAAAACAGCCATATTTTAATGTGTTTTCAGTTATAGCTGCAGTCTTACTATTTTACAACATTTGCATAAGTTTTATGAATTCATTATTTTTCTCATGGATGCTAACATTTCTAGCATTGTCTTCAAACCTGCTCTTCCATTCCACTAACATTTCTATGCAAATCCCGTATATATTCCTTCTGGCAACTTCTGACTTCATTTTCATCTCAGATAATTTGATATAGTAATGCTGCTGGAGGCTCCATATTTTTTTCTCATTTCCAAAACAAACTTATACAACTTCTTGTGTATTCCATCTACTTCTTTTTCGTTCTTTCTTGACTACATCCTCTACAACTATCTTCCATCTCTACATTCTAGATTTGTGCATCAATTATATTTTTATATGCATTTTTTAATTCAGTTTTTCATTTGGTCATTCCACCAAGCATTATTTTTCATATTTCTCTTTAATCAGAGCTCCATATACTTTTATGTGATACTCTGAAACACAATTCTGTTCACCAAAAGAAGGCAGTTTTATGCCTTCTTTCCTTCTGATAACTTTCCATTTTTTTCAATTAGGCAACTCTATCTTATAATAATTTTTCATAACAAAAAATGCTATTTTTCCTACACACCTATTTCTTTGTCAAGATCTACTCTTGATACCATAATCTCCCCTCAGAATCATGAATCATTGTTCTACCACTATTTCTCTTAGTCATGGTTTTCTATTCATTTCTTTTCTATATGTAAGCATCAATGGAATTATCTTAAATCATGTATTCAAAATAATATTTTTCTAAAGATTCATCAAACACTCAAAAATTCATATTCATCCTTACACTGCCAAATCACTTAATTGCTTTTTGTAATTCTCTGCTCATTCCTATTTATTCATGTTACATAGCAAAATAAGTTTCCCCAGATCACTTTTATGCAGAATGTTATAGTTTTAACCAAAATTCATTCTTCTAGTATGACAAATGGCAAGCAACTGTCACCAATCATTCCTATTTTCATATACACCCCTAAGAACAAAGATCAGTCATTCACTCATGGTTAAACCTATGTCTTCATTTTCCTTAATATATTCATCAACCTCATAAAATCAGACCATCACCATTTAGCTCTGATACACTCTTTTAGTTTCTAAGTTTCATAGAAATACCTTTTTTCTTCCTGTTCTAAGCATACTCATATTCTATAAGAGACAATATCACTATGTGAGTCCCATCAAGTGGAAATACACGCAACATATAGACATATAGCCAAGATACAGTTTAGCAAACAATGCTAAACTATATCAATGTAATAGAAAGATACAGCCAAATCATTACTGACTAGGTTATTCTCAACCTACAAAGGTTGAAACCAATATGACCAATCCTACCAGCACTAAGATCCATAAGAGATCTAATCCTAAAACATTTTGAAGGGACCAATGCTACATAATTTGAACCTTTTACCAAGAGAAGAAACAATATAAAATAATGTGCAACTTGCAATCACCAAAAACACAATCATGTAATATAGCTGTCCTTAAGTACTCTTAATAAAATTATTCCAAGCCTGCGGTCTCAATTAGAAAATTCATTAAACTATGTTTAATATATCTGCAGCAATCTTATCAAACCTGAATTACTGCCTATAGAAATTACCTAATAAGCTGAAAACTATTTGATTTATCTTGACTTAAAATTATGAATTGTCAAGTCAGTGTCAACTCTTACTGAGTACATAATGCTTCCTTCTATTTGTCCCCACATCAAGTGAGGTGGGTTGGGATGAGAGATAGAGACACTCTCATTTTCTCCAAAGTCGTCAAGCTACCTTTGATGTCTAAAGAAAAACTAGAATTAACAGTCTCTGAAATTCAAAGAAATTAAATGTCTATTTTTAAGGGTTAGAATTACATCAAGTGTTCATGGTTTCACCATTCACCACAAGGGATTAAGATTCTTTATCCTGGGACATGTATATTCTCCTTCATTCGTAAGATTCTTTAATATCTCCATCAAATTCTGTGATTTACCCAATCATGAATAGCTTTTACTGTATTATATGTTTCTATGTGTGCCTTTGACTTCTGGCAAGTACCTGGAGGAGTTTCTCAGTTTTCTTGGCAAGATTTTGGAAGTGGTATGCCACTGCCTGCTTCCCAGAGCTGAGGAAGAGTGACTGGCCCAATCTAGTTGGCTTTGTGCCTAAGGCAGGACAAGAACACAGTCTCCATGTATTACCCTAGATACAGATTTATCCTTAACTTATCTGGGTTAAAATGAGCAAGCAGCTCTTTGAATATCATCATACTGTAGGAGAAAGAGTTGGAGACAATCAAAGCTGTCACAGTGGTACTTTATTCCTTGTATGTCAAAGATCTATAACCTACAGTCTACTTACAATACATGCTCATTTCCACAAAAAAAGAAAAGTGGTTAAGTACACAGGGTAAAACACTAACTCTGTTTAAAAAGCTTGATTTAAACTGTCATATTAATCCATCAAGATTTTGCTCTCATATTTGTCATGATTCTATCAGTTTCTTTCTTCTGGTCCTGCCAACTTTTTAAGACAAACCCTCTAAACCTTGTTACAAAAAGTCCATGAAACATTTCAGTTGGTAACCAAAAAACAAACAAGCAGAGAAGACAGTTAAAAAAAAAGAGTTAAAAAGAAATACAGTACTATCTTGTATATCCCCTCTTTTTCATCTTGTCATCTTTCCTATTCCTTATGATTTATCAATTGTTGTTTGTAACTTATGATTAATGATTGTAACTATAATTATGACCTATGGCTTATTACTTGCTGTTTATATGTACACTGTGAGCTTATGAACTGAAGACAAATTCCTTGTGTGTCCAATCACACTTCGCCAATAAACTATTCTTATTCTATTCTCTATTCTTTTCTTTTCTATCCTATTCCATTTCTTTCTATTCCTATTCTATTCCAATCCTATCCTATTCTGAGCATGGAAGCTTAAAACTTTTAACTAAAAAGATGTAGTGCTTTATTATTATTATTTTTTTCCAAAGCCACTGCTGAAGGTGTTTCATGACAGCTACCTTTTATTCCGCCCATCAACTCCTGGAATCCTCCCCTTCCCAAGTTTTTCAACCCACTCATTCATTCACGGATATCGCGGGAAGGAAACGAAGGCGGGTCTCCTTTGTGAATGGACGGAAGTTTTCACAGAAAAGGGAAAACCCGAACGTGTGGAGCCAGCTGCTGCAGATGGGAAGGGATCAACCCCCCCCCCCTTCCCGTTCCTGTGTATTCAGTATTTCGAAGCAGGGAACGGGAAACAGAAGGATTCGGAGAACGGGAAACAGGTCGGGAGAGAAGACCCAAAAGTGGGGAAAACCGAGCCGGAAGCAGGCGGTGCCAAGATCATCCCCGTGAGCGGAGGGTTTTTTAATTTAATTTTATTTTATTTTTTCCCCCCTGCTACCCGAATCAGCCTCGGGAATTCCGGCACGGCGACTCAGTTCGGAAAGGGATCTTGCCATTCATCGGGACGGGGAGAAGCAGCGGGATCCAAACGGAGCGCTTTGACCATACCTTCCCTTCCTGCCTGCTTTCCTTCCTTCCTTCTTTCGCACCTTCGCAGAGCGATTCTCAGACACACTTTCCCCGGACGAGGAAGCCGCGGGAGACAGGTCTGAAGGGACCAGGGGCACCGACGGGGCGATGATACGGGTGAACCCCCGCCTGCTTTCAGACAGACAGGAGGGCGGGCGGGGCGGTGGGGGGGGTGTCTGACCACCAACCTCCAAACGGGACAGGGCTGGGATGAGCCCCTCGGGGGTGGCTGCTGTCTCCCCATCCCCACCCCGTCCAAGGGAGGAAGGGGCGCAGGGGTCTCTGAACCCACCCGCCCCGCTCGAGGGAACCTTCCCGGGGTCGGCCGCCCGCCCTTCGCCGCCACTCACCACAAGAACCGAACTCCGCACCACTTCGGAGACGCTTTGCCGCAACTCGGCGGCTGTGCCCGGCTTGCTGAGCGCCCGCGTGAACTTCCGAGTCTCCGAGGAGGAGGAGGAGGAGGACGCGGCGGCGGACTGAAGAGACATCGTCGCCATCCTTCCCGCCTCGGTCCTTCCTCTCGGAGACCGAGCCCAGCCCGGCCCGGCCACCTCTCAGGGCGCTGCCTCGCCGGCGCTGGGGCGCCCCATTCCGCTCCACTCCGCTCCCCAATAGTCCCTCGTCAAGCGCAGCCGTCCGACCCGCCCGCCGGTGCCTCTCGTGTCGCAATTGGCTCGGCGCCGGCTGGCCTCGCGCCGCCGCTCCTGTCAGGTAGCCCCTCCCTTTCGCGAGGCACCGCCCGCTGCCGCCGCCGCCGCTCCCCTGGCTCCAAACACTGGCACGCTCGGGAGGCAGCGATCCCTCGGAGAGCTGATTGGCGCAAGTGGAATGGAGGAGGCGTGGCCCTGCTCTTTCTAGTAAGACGTGGTGTCGCTTTAAAATAAAAGTGCGCGGCGTCCGCCTAAACCCGTTTCCTTACACGGCCTCTGATTGGGCAATGCGTTTACCTGTGCGGTTGCCTCATTACGCCCCATCCCCGCCCCCTGCTAAAGGCTTGGGGCGTGGCCAGCGAAGAGCGGAAATTCCATCTCCTCCCAAACGATGACTTCGTTCCCCCCCCCTCCCCAACCAAACTCGGACTTTTCATGATCTGGTCATTTAGGGAAGGAGAGCAGTGCGGAAGGGTCCTTTTCACACAACCGCATGATTGTGGGGTTTGTTTTCCTGCCTCTTAGAGCAGACATCGAAAGGACCAAGCGTGACGGCTCAATTCAGCTCCAAATAAATAAATTACGCCCATGTAAATGAAAATTGTCTTTCTTTTAATATGGCCAACTATTGAGACAGGCATTCAAATATAGTGGACTTCCAAATGACATAAATACCCCCTTCAATTTTTTTTAATCAAAAGCGGCATTTTTAAAATAGGTGTTTTAATGCAATACTTGTAGGCGTTTGCAGAAGTTCCATTTTCATCACCTATCACGAAGCGAGTTCTCACAAGCAGTGATCCTTTTGACAGGTCTGTATACATATACTGATTACTACTACTTTAAAAATTTAATAGAGTCAGGTCATGGCTTTGATCCATAATAATGTACGATCTACTATTTAAAAAAAAAACACGCTATTTAAAAAAAAACCACCCTATTTAAAAAAAAAACACCCTAATCTAACGGAAAGTCAAGTACAGGTAGTCCTTGACATACAACAGTTCATTTAATGGCCAAAGTTACAACAGCACTGAAAAAAGAGACTTGTGACAGTTTTGCACTTTGCAGCATCCCCATGATCATGTGGTCAAAAAAATCAGATGCTTGGCAATTGGTTCATACTTATGACCATTGTTGCTGTGCCCTCAGGACATGTGATATCCTTTAGTCACCTTGTGACAAGCAAAGTCAAGAGGGAGGCTAGTTTCACTTAACAACCGGGTTAGCAACTTATCAATTGCAGTGGTTCACTTAACAACTCTGGCAACAAAGGTCGTGAAATAAGACAAAACCCACTTAACAAATGTCTCACTGAACAACAGAAATTTTGGGCTCCATTGTGGTCGTAAGTTGAGGACTAGCTGTACCTTTCCATGTAATAAAAATATATTTTCCTATTACTCATCTGTATTATGGAACTGGAATAACTTCACCCTTTCGTATTGCATTGAGATATACCCAAACACATAAAGGGTAGACATTGAAACATAATGCACTTTTTGTCATTTTGGTAAAACATCTGGTTCATTGCAGGGAACAGTATATTGCATTTTATATACTTGTATATAAAATGCAATATACTGTTATAATATATAATTGTATATAAATGCAATTATATGAGTTGTACAATTTTGGTGCCATATACATTAATAAATTGATTATGTGCCATTAAGTTAGTTTTTGTGGTGATTTTGTGGTATTCCAACAGTAAACACATTGCCGCTGTAATTGAGTCAACCCATCTTGTTGCTGGTCTTTTCCTTTTTTTTTTTCCTAGCATGACAGCTTTTTCCAAAATAAACTAGGTCTTACTTTGCATAATGTGTCCAAAGTAAGATAATTTGAGCCTGGATATTTATGCCTGAAATGAAATTCTTATTGATGTGATCGATAGTTTATTTTCTTGGCTAAATACATAAGTAACTAAATTATTAAATCAGCTTAGGGAGTGTAGCTAACTGGACCTGGCCTCATTTTTCATATATCCAACCTACAAGATATCTGCTGTTCAGAACATACTTATTAGTTCACTGAGATCCCATCACCTCTACTGGACTTTCACATTAACTGAAGAAGGACAGAATGAAATAAGTCTTCCCTTGTGATTTATAGCTTCTTATAGACTCATCCGAGCATCTCTGTGGTGATAGAAAGTTTCTCTTCATTACTGATATCAATGGTTGGATGATGCAGCAAGACCCTATAAATTATTAGAAGTAGAAATGGCCATACACTGGTTAAAAAAAAAGTTATGCTTCATACTTCTCTTTTCCCAAATGATAGGAGAAGTGAAATTCAATTCCTCTCTCAGTTTCTTCCCGTCTCCTTGCCTTACTTTGAACAGACCTCTCTCAAAGAAAGGAAATGGCACAGATTCTTGGTCGAGCTGCTTGTGGAAAGTTCATATCTTCTGCATGAAGTGCAATTTCTGCTTTATTAGATTAGAATACAATAAAAGAGGCAGTAAATGAACAGTAAGTGGCATCTTAACACCTAAACCAGGGGTCCCCAACCTTGGCAATTTTAATACTTTTGGACTTTAACTCCCAGAATTCCTCAGCCAGTTATCCTTAGCCAACCAGTTATGATGGCTGGAGAATTCTGGGAGTTGAAGTCCACAAGTCTCAAAATTACCAAGTTTGGAGACCTCTTGTCATGTCCCTGGTGGAGACTGACTCTGAGGAAGAGGAGGAACAGCCGACGGGGTGTGGAAATGTGGCTCCAGAGGTTGTGGAGGAGGCTGGGGAAGGTCAGAGGCTGGCTGAGCAGTCAGAGGAGGACCCAGGCCCATCCCCTATCCATCCTAGGGCACGCAGGGAGGAGAGGATAAGGGAGAGACGTGATCTACTCAAGAGGAGAGGGCCTTGATCCTCTTCATGAGCTGCAGGTGTGACAACTGCATAAGAGTTTGGACCTGCGTTCTGGCAAACGCTGGAGACAAAGCATGTTTTATTTTGGTTTGAGGTTATCTTGGTTGGCGTCCTTCCAACAGACTGTGCCTTGTTATCTCCTTGAATTTGATAAATACTTTTCCTGTTCCGTTGTGGAAATTTTATCATTGTAGTTTGTTTGGTTTTTATTTTCACCTCTATCTGCTCATTAAATTCGGACTGTATTGCTTTCTTTTGAAGACTATTTTTGAGTACGTTTTATCTCCAATATAAGAATTATTGAACGGTGGGTCCAAGTTGGAGGCATTAAAGGACATTTATTTACATTTTGGATTTTGTTACGTTTGTGTTACACTCTGGGTCATCCCACCTCTGACCTAAACCCATAAAAAAATTCAGAGTAGCTGTTGCTTCCCACAGGAAAAATGTAAAGCTGAAATCTGCCTAGTTTCAAATGGGCCACCTTGAAATCCTTGGGCAGTGCTTTTGAACTAACTGTGAGTACAAGTCGTTTTTGATTTACAACAATTCATTTAGTGACCATTTGAAGTTACCACAGCATTGAAATAAGTGACTTACGAGCGTTTTTCACACATATGAACATTGCAGTTTCTACAGCTTAAACATATCTGCAGAAAAGTATTTCACACGGAACAGTTGACTAAGCTTGGACCTCTGCCAGCAAGCAATTTTTCTTTTACATTCTCAAATCAAATCCTGTTTATTTTTAAAGTAGTAGTGCACACACTGGCTGTTATATATCTTTTCCAAACAGTAAGTTATAATTGACTCAGAAATAGAGATCCTGTATTATATTTGCTATTTTTAAAAATCAGGTATTTATTCATAAATAGATGACCTTTAAAAAATTCTATTCTTCTGGTGGAGAAAACACCCTGCTAACAAAAGTTTTTCAAGCTATTGGTAGTTTCCATTTTTTTGCCATGTGTGTACATGTAGTCCTCAACTTACAAGAGTTCAGTTAGTGGCCATTCGCAGTTACCACAGCATTGAAATAAGTGACTTATGAGCGAATTTCATACTTATGACCGTTGCAGCATCCCCATGGTCATGTAATTCAGGCACTTTGCAACTGAGTCATATTTATGACAGTAGCAGTGTTCTGGGGTCATGAGATCATGTTTTGGGACCTTCTGACAAACAAAATCAATGGGGAAGCCAGATTCACTTAACAACCATATTACCAATTTAATAACTGCAGAGATTCAGTGGCAAGGAAGGTTGTAAAATTAGGCAAAACTCACTTGCCTCACTTAGCAGGGGAAATAATGGGCTCAATTGTGGTCATAACTCAAGAATTACATGTAATTTGGTGAAGGGCAGTGAATTAGGGGACATGTTTAATATTGACAAGGTGTACAAGATGAAATGCATGCCCTCATTAACTGAATAGAAAGAAACAGAATGCAATTCAGAGCAAAATAAGTAAGTTGTCCAGGGAGAAATTTGTGTGTCTATGCAAAGTCTCTCTCTCTCTCTCTCTCTCTCTCACACACACACACACACACACACACATGTGTATATATGTATCCTTTTTATCCACATTTCCCATTGACGTACAACATAATCAATAAAATTAAAATCAGAATTGATTTAAGGTTAAAAAGTTTTAAAATTATAAAAATAACATTATAAAATTTCAAAAGGTGAGTTTTGGGGGATTAGTAGTTGCTAATATAGGTAGGGGAATTCTCACTGAACCAGCCAGCTCCACGGTCGTATGGGCCTCTGTGTCCTTCATGCAACCTTCCTTGCCACTCTGCAGTTATTAAATTGGTAATATGGTTGTTAAGTAATTTTGACCCCTCTGCGGAAGTCCAAGAGAACTGGGGCCTGCCTCATCTCTGAGGGCAGGATGTTCCACCATGCAGGGGCAGAGAAGGCTTTCTTCCTAGATATCGCCAATCAAAATTCTGTAGCATACCCTCCCTGCCTGAACAAATGGGAAAGGCTGATATAATGGGACGAAGGTGGTTCTGTAGGTTACCTATTTAAATTATGATAAATATAGATATAAACAAATGTATGAAAATATGTTTCATTTATTTTGTTCTTTTCAGTGACGCATGTTCTCTTCTTAGACAATGTATACATGACACAGCCAATCAGAGAAAAGATGGAGAGCCTTTCCCACCAATAGCTGTTTAGCAAGAGCCATGCAATAATAAAAAAGATACTTTCAATAATAATGCATTAGATCAGGGGTGTCAAACTCGATTTCATCAGGATTGTGTTTGACTCGGGGGGCCGGGATGGGCGTGGCCAGCTAAACATTACTCATGTTGGGGGTAACTGTGGTGACCCAAGTGCTCTGCCAGCAAAAGCAGGCTCCTGAGGTCCATTTTTGGCTGCCATGGCCTCCTGCAGACCACTGCAACGAAAACGGAACTCAGGAGGGCCACCTTCCCAAGCTCCATTTTCACTGACAGAAGCACCACAGGCCAGTTTCCAGGGCGGCCCCATGGGCCAAATCTGGCCTAGGGCCTTGAGTTTGACACTCCTGCATTAGATTATCTTGTGCCTGAAGGGATCCAAATCTGTAGAATTTGAGCAGAGCTAAATTTAATTTTAATAAAACAAAAATTAGTATTACATGAATCTGCTATGGTTTTCCCGGCAGTAATGTATGGCTGTGAGAGCTGAACCACATGGGAGGCTGAGCCCTGAAGTATTGATGCTTTCAAATTGTGGTGTTGTGGAAGACTCTTGAGAATCCCTTGAAGTGCCAGGAGAGCAAATCAGTCAATCCTGAAGAAAATCAACCCTTATTATCCTTCGGAAGGACAGATACTGAACTGGAAGTTCAAATACTTCAGTCATCAAATGAGGAGAGAGGATCCATTGGAAAAGACCCTAATGTTGGGAAGGATTGATAGCAAAAGGAGAAGGGCAGTCAGAGGATGAGATGGCTAGATAGTGTCATTGACACAATGAACATGAATTTGGACAAACTCCAGGAGGAGACGAAAGCCTAGCATGCTATGGTCCATTGGGCCACAAAGTCAGATACGACTTAATGACTGAACAATGACAACAACAATATTAATCTGTAACAATCGTAGAGAGAAAATCAGTTCAGTGTAGTGGTTAAGGTATCAGGCTAGAAACTGGGAGATTCTGAGTTTTAAAGAGAGCTGAGAAAACTGGATCAGTCCCCGCTCTCTTAGCCACAGAAACAGCAGTGGCAAACCACTTCCAGAAAAATCTTGCAAGAAAACTGCAGAGACTTGTCTGGGCAATTGCCTAGAATCAACACTGACTCAAGAGCACTAACTCCCCACCTCACTCCGAAAAAAATAAAATTAAAAAAATCAAA
This sequence comes from Bungarus multicinctus, assembly GCA_023653725.1. Lineage (NCBI taxonomy): Eukaryota > Metazoa > Chordata > Lepidosauria > Squamata > Elapidae > Bungarus > Bungarus multicinctus. Next base: position 30,603,747 of record CM042851.1, read on the forward strand.
GCCTATATACTGTAGACCAGATGTGACAATTCACATTTTGCTAAATTGTGCTGGCGAAACTAGTTGGCAGGTTGTAGCTTAGCAAAATGTGGAGAAGGATAGGAAATTTAATTAGTGGTTTTGCAGAAGTAATATTTACCAAACTTAATGAGGTTTACTCCCAGATATATGAAAACAACATTAAAGTCCTATTTGCTCTTTTGGATGGCCATAAAATAAGAATTTGGGACCACAAAAATGTAATAAGTATTGTTTTAAACCAGCAAATTAATAATTAAAATCAGATTATGCTACAAAATCCTTTGAAGTCTTAATTCTAGAGAACCGGTTACTTTAAAATTTTTTGCAAAACTTGAAAAGTGTAGATAATTATAAATAATCATGTAATTATAAATAAACTTATGCATTACATATCTAATGCACATTTTTAATAAAAGTTCAGAATATATTCTTGATCTTATTTCTTTTTGACAGAAGCTCTGCTTTAGAGCAATACTTCTATGTAGCAGAGAAAGGTTGACAGATTCCACTTTTGAGAGTTGGCTATTGTAGACTGACAATATGTGCTCTTGCACACAAGTGTATCCCCAAAACACATACAAGTATTTATATACATCTGAGTAAATGAAAACACACATCCATGCAGCATGCAGGAAATTACACTGTAAATCATTCTGTTGGCAGTGCAAGAACTGCTCATAGTTAAACAATTAACTGGGATCTTGTCCAACGAACACCATTGTTCTAAAGTAGCTAGTAGCCTGAAAATTTAATTCTCACAGGTTCTACCTATTAACTCTCATGTTTGCACAATTTTTACTTTAAATCATCTGGATTATACCAAAAAGCCCATCTGCCTTAACAGGTCTTTTAAGTTTTATCCAAAGCAAACCCAAAATAATAATTTCTTCCCAGATCAGCATTATACACCCATTTTATCCATTCTGGCTTAGCGTTCTATTGAAACAAGCTCGCTTGTTCAATAAAATACTATTTAAGAATCCTGTCTTTACTGATGTGTAAACAAGGCCAGTGAGATTTCTTTTCAGTATCATCCATTGCTCCACTTTTGTCCAAAAATTGTATAAATATATAAATATATTATATTTTACATATAAAATATTGTATTTTATACCAGGGGTCCGCAACCACCGGTCTGTGAACTGGCATGCACAAACAAACAAAGCCGCATCCGCGGGTTGCAGGCTGCACCCAAAACCACACCCCTCCCAGTCCGTGGAAAATCCTCTCCCCATGGAAGTGATCCCTGGTGCCCCAAAGGTACTGTGCCATTGTTTTATACTGTATGTGAAAGCTCTTTGAAATATTTTGTTAAAATTAATATTTTCTTAGCAAATAGAGGCATCCTCAAGTCGAACACAGTCTTATGATTCTGTGGACACACCTTCTGGGTGTAGATTTCTTGCAAATGTGCATATGCCGTGCCCTTTTCTGGGATACTTTTCAATCTGGTCTTGGTCTTCTACCCTGGCTCTGCTTTGGTTCCAAAATCAGACAGCCAGGCACAGCTAGAGGTGGGATTCAAATTTCTTAACAACCTGTTCTGTGGGAGTGGCCTAATTTGTGGGTGTGGCTTGGTGGTCATTTGACTGGATGGACGTGATTTGCTGACTGGGCATGGCTTGGTGGTCACGTGACTGGGTGGGCATGGCTTGTATGTAAATAATTGTAAATGTTTATATAAATATTGAATTTTGTATAAAAAAAGAGCAACTTTTACCCAAAATCAGACAAAGCAGGCAGGCAGATTGAGTTGCTCTCAGAATTACAAATTCACTCAGAGATCTACCATTCTGCAATCTGCTACCTGAGTCTGCCACATCAAATTTGCTTGCAAGCAAACTCATACAATTTGCTAGCAAGCAAACTCACAAAATTAACTCACAACACACCATGTATGTAAATATTGAATCTTTTATTTTAAAAGAGCAACTTTTACCCAAAATCAGGCAAGGAGGCAAGCCGATTGAGTTGCTCACAGAATTACAGATTCATTCAGAGATCTACCATTCTGCAATCTGCTACCTGACTCTGCACTGAAAAATAGAAGCTAGGAAGATTCAGCTCTGCTTTTAGATTAGCTAGAAAGCAAGAAATCCAATGATTTCCTGTTTTCTAGCTAATCTAAATCTCCCGCACAGCTGATACTCAGAACAGCTGATTGTCGGGGAGAAAAAAGGAAAAATAGCAACTTAGCAGACAAGTTGGATGGCGCTCATGCCAGGTAAGGAGTGATGGGGTGGGGCAGGGCGGTGCCAGCCAGTGCAATTTGCTAGTTCTCCAAACTGCACAGAATTGTAACAATGGATTCTATAGAACCGGTGCGACCAGATAGAATCCCACCCCTGGGCGCAGCCACATATGAGACAAAATATTCTTAATGTATTATCATATCCTTATTTTGGAGTAAATGATATTTAATTAATTTATATTGATTTAATTAAGTACAATCATTGCATATACCCAGATTGAAAACCAATGATACTAATTACTATTAAACAGGGTACACTTAACTATTCTTATTCTAGAAACTGCAGTTCAAGAATTTCCCAACTTGATCTGTATATGATGCTGAGCTTAACTGGGGGAGTTTCTGCAAATAACTGTTGGGGAGGTATGTGCCCACTGTAAATTCTGAAATTAAAACTTTGAGACAGGACAAATCATTTTGGATAACTCTATTATGTAGCAGAAGATTATGCAGATTCAGAAAAATCACTTGTGTTTCATCTGCATTTAATTATCTTTGATTTAAGGAGAAGACAAGATTGAGCAAGTCAGGATAATATTCAGCTGCAAAATCTGGCAGTTTGTACAGCTTAAACATATCTGCAGAAAAGTATTTCACACAGAACAGTTGACTAAGCTTGGACCTCTGCCAGCAAGCAATTTATCTTTTACATTCTCAAGTCAAATCCTGTTTCTTTTTAAAGGATTAGTGCACTCACTGGCTGTTATGTATCTTCTCCAAACAGTAAGTTCTAATTGACTCAGAAATAGAGATCCTGTATCATGTTTTCTATTTTTAAAAAGCAGGTATTTATTCATAAATAGCTGACCTTTAAAAAATGCTATTCTTCTGTTAGAGAAAACACCTTTCTGACAAAGGTTTTCAAGCTATTATTAGTTTCCTCTTTTTTCGTCATGTGTCTACAGGTAGTCTTCAACCTGTAACAATTCATTTAGTGACTGTTCGAAGTTACAACAGCACTGAGAAAAGTGACATGACTATTTTTCACACGACCATTGTAGCATCCCCATGGTCACGGGATCAAAATTCAGATCCTTGGCAACTGACTCATATTTATGACATTCGCAATGTCCCAGGGTCATGTGATCACCTTTTCTGACCTTCTGACAAGTGAAGTTAATGGGAAAGTCGAATTCATTTAACAACCAAGTTACTAAATTAGCAATTTGGGGCTCAATTGCGGTTATAAGTTGAGGATTAACTGTATAATGTAATGTGGGGTTTTAAATTCTTGGAAATGCAATATTATTTATTCAGATAATTTGCAGAATTAAAGTTTTGGTAGTTTTTTTTTCAGGCAATGGTGTTTAAGTTAGTCACTTCCTAACCTCCAACCATAGTAACATATAAACAGAACCACACTTACTACACTTACTTAATCTCAAATATTTTAGTATACCAGTAGTATTCTTTATATAATTGAACAAAGACATAGAAATTGTGTCACTGCTTCAGGGACCAACATTTTTCATTAATTGATCCCACAACAGTCAGGACACTGTTCAGAACAAACTCAGGAGCATTTAGAAAGAGACTTGCAGTTTAGCAGTTTCTTGTGATTAAATGTTTTGGCTGAGGTGTGGTCTATGTCTTAAATACAACAATCTGGTCTGACTACTATCCTAAGGATAGGTGGCTGTAAAATCCTTCTCCTTGTACCAAAGTGTTGGAAGAAAAAACTTACTCCCCACTGCTTGAGCCTTTTCACCAGATGGTGTCAATTTGCCATATGCAATTCTTCTTTCACAGCTCAGCTTTATTCCCAGAGTAATTTTATTTTTGCTCCCTATAAAGAAATCGAAGCCAAATACTACATTTCTTTTACTTAGAGAACAGAGAAAAAAGGCCAACCCCAAGTGGTTCATCTGCACCAGATATAGAAGTGAAATGTATTTGTTAGATTTATAGTTATACCTTTCTTCCACGAGCGCATAAGCTTCACTGATCCTAAGAAAGGATCTGTGAGTCTGACTGCAGTTTTAAAAACATTTCATCTGAGTCCGAAATAAATCAGATGATTTGCCAAATAGAGACAACATCATGAATCCATGCTGTCTGGAGCTGTTTTTGGAGAAAGCAATCTTGGAAATGACTACACTTTAACAGAGTAAAAGTCTTGCTACCTCATCTATTTTAGTTCTAATGAATCCATCCAATTTACTTTTTGTGCATACTGGTATATTATTTTTTATCCTTTGGACGCAGGAAAACATTTTCTGATTTTTCTCTAGAATTGTTTCCTTCTTAATTTCATTTTTCTATACACCAATGAAACAGGAAAATTATTGCAAAGAACATCCAAAGATAAGGGTGAAATTCATTTGCAATAACTGCTGTCTTAATACTTTTGGCATACAGAAGCCTATGAGGCTAAGTACCTGAGGTTAGAGAATCACACACAGCATGAAAAAAATAAATAGTACTCTATGCAAAATGTTCAGGAAAGACTGTGAATCAAAATTCCAACACAGCCTTAAGTGATCTGTAATCTCCCTGAATATTTCAGCAGTTTGTAATTTCAGTAGTTTCAATGGTTTGAAGACAGGAGAAATTCTATGTAGCTCAAACTACAAAGGGTAATTCTTTTCTTTAGTCCACAAATATCTTTGGACCTTTTTACCATGGTAACTTCTTTGTTTCTTGACAACTTAAGAATACCGAAACAAATCTACTTCCTGAAAGTCGGGATTTTAAAATCAAACATTTGATTTCTGCTTTCAAGCAAACTTGAAATCTGTCTACAACCTATTTACTCAGATCAGCTATACTTAGTTTTGAAACAACAAGGTAGTAGTGAATCAGAGTAAACATGCAGGAGAGCTATTTCCAAGGCTTACAAAAAAGCCAACAAACCAATTACAATCATACCGACGTGCCTAAGAAATATAACTGAACATTTGGAAATTTTGTTCAAACTAATTTCATATTGGCTTTCAAATCATAATGCCACAACTCAAATGTTCTCTCTTGGCCCTAGGGGAAATTTCTTAGGAGGTTTTTTTTTCCAAATAACAACTTAATTTTCAACTATTTTTCCTTAACCATGTGATAGTGGTCAACAAATGACAATAATATAGTGATTTCAGACAGTACATAATAGTTAACTAACAGTAATGATGAAAAGTTGATTTGAATGGTTTTATGAAACTGGAAGTTTTCATCTTGTTGCTTCTTTCACTAAAATATTACAGCAATTAACTCTTGTTCAGCATTTTCAGGATTTTTATTTTAAACTCTGTAGAGTACTGTAGAGAGAATTAATACTGTAGAGAGAATTAATAGACTTCATATGGACTTTGGCAACAGTTGCTAAGTTGTCAGCCATGTCTCTTCCTAAGAAAACTTCTTTGTTTCTTGACAACTTAAGAATACCAAAACAAGTCTACTTCCTGAAAGTCGGGATTTTAAAATCAAACATTTGATTTTTGCTGTCAAGCAAACTTGAAATCTATCTGCAACCTATTTACTCAGATAAAGAATATTTACGCAGATAAAGAACCTGAATGATCAGGAAAAAATGGAAGATAATTCTACTGTGGCTGACTTCTTTAACTGTGGTTTCATGAGTACAGCACAATTATACAGTGTTACACAGTGCTAAACCATAAACTGTGGTTTCAGTGCTAAGTCGTAACCAGCCGTGTTATATCTTATGACCCCAAATACATTTTCCTTATAGATATATACCAGTAGGAGAAGGGGCTATGAACCAATGAAAAAAGACCAGGGCAGCTCAGGAAAAACATTAGTGTAAAAAAACAAACAAACCAATGTCTTTATCTGTTAATAAGCCTAAATGTAACTAAATAACATAAGCTATCAATGTTTAATCTTTCCAACAAATATTAGACCCAAGTAACTATCCCTTGACATTTTTCATATAGAACATACAGGTATGTCCATTATTGTCTTGTTCCTGCTTACTGGGAGGCAAATCCCATTGATATCAGTGGGGCTAACTTCCAAATAGAAGCTGTTAAGACCATGGCGATGTTCAGCATTTGTGACACATACAAACCAACAAACCTTTAATCTTTGGTTACAAAATTATTCTTTGCTCATTAGTTACTCAGTGTCCAATCATTATTAGAGCTGTGAACACTCATCAAGATGATGAAACCAGCAGATTTAGCAAGTTAATTGGAAATCTAATCCTGCAAGAATTGCTATTCTGTAATTGTATTTGTAAGAATGCATATGTGAAATTAGTGAACATGTTAATAACAATACGTGATTATATATCTCACCGACTAATTAAGTGCGTATATTTTAGAAGAGTGCAAGTGAAAATACCTGTTAAAATGAGCATGGAGATGTTTATTAAGTCTTTCTGATACTACTGTGGACTTCGTGAGGTGATCTTTGAACTTCCGAGCAGCTGAAACACCCATAAATACCTCCACAGCTGAGAAAACAGAGTTTTCATACCTATTAGCTGAAACTGATGACCCTAAATATTTCGGTAATTGTTTCATTGTTCCTCTAATTGGGTGGTGTGGGGGTTAAAAGAAAATCTGAATGTTAGGGTCCAAGACTGCAATTTTTGTTGCTGGGGTTTTACTACCCCACACAGACCCTATGCACAACCTGGGAGTCCTCCTAGACCCGAGATGTCAAACTCACATTGTCACGGCAGCATCATGTGACATTTTTTCTCCTTTTTTCTTTTTTCTCCTTTGTAAACCGGGCATGGGCGTGGCCAGCACATGACGCATCCAGCCCGCGGGTTGGGAGTTTGGCATGGGCGTGGCCAGCACATGACTCATCCAGCCCTAGACTCACAACTTCTGCTTGATGAGCAGATGACAGTTGTGGCTAGGAGAGCCTTTTCACAGCTTCATGTTGTGTAACAGTTGCTCCCGTTACTGGATCAGTAGGCCCCGTTCACAGTCACTCATGTCCTAGTCACTTCCAGATTATACAGTTGCACTGCACTCTATATGGACATGTCCTTGAAGAGTATCTGGAAGCTTCAGCTGGTACAGAATGCAGTGGTACAGGCAGTTATGTCAGCTCTTAAAACACATGTGAAACTACTGCTCTCCAAGTTGCATTGATTGACAGTTTTTTTCCGAGTCCAACTCAAGGTGCTGGTTTGACCTTTAAAGCCCTTCATGGCACAGGACCAGGTTCTCTCCTCCCCTAGGATTTGTATCTGTTTTTATAATATTTACTGTTGTGGAGCGACGGAATAACTCAGGCAGAGACCAGGTCAAGGCTTTCAGCTTAACTCTTTATTTACAGGCAAAGAGGGTTACCGCTACTGCCGCGCTAACACGGCAGCCAGCTGGAGCGGCAACAGCTGATGCCGTTTGACAGCCGCCTTTTATAGCCGGCTGTCAAACAGCTCCAGCCAATGGGAGAGGTCCGTGCTTCCCGCTGGAAGCACGGACCTGAGTGAAGACTCAGTCCATACACAACATTTACTTTTTAATATTAATTTTAATTTACTTTGTATTTTTATCATTGTGGTTTATATGTGTGGTTTTATCCATTTCTTCTGGGCCTCATCCAGAGTTGCCTTTGGTGAGATGGTGTCAGCCTTCAAGATTTTCTTCCTTTGCTTCTCTTCTTTTGCTTGGCATCTTTCGGCTGTCATAAGTAACGGGGGGAGGGAGAGGGCCATGATTATGGGAAGCGAGCTGGAGTTGTTAAGAAACGAAACTATATAAGTTGACGGGGGGGGAGAGTTTTGCTTAGATTTCTATTCTATGCTATGCGCAACTGCAACTCTTATCAAAATATGCCAAGGTCAACGGAAAGAGGCCTCATCACCACCTGAAGATGCCCACATGATGCTATGCACAACTTTTAATGGAGGAGTGAATTGAACTATTGGGGATGGGAACGTTGCCATCACTTTGTATATGTGATTTATGCGCTCATTTTCTCAGATTCAGAATTGTTTTGTTGCTACCACTTGATTTCCAGTAAAAGATATCTTTTCTCTAACAGATGGAGTCCTAAGTATTTCTTTCTTGGATTTTGAATGGAGCACCAACTGACAGATGGACAGCTAAATACATTGGATAGATGGATAGATAGATCAATCAATGCTGATCAGAATTCATTTTTTCAATAACAATATTCTGGAAACAATATTCTGGAAGCCTTTATAGCTGCATTCAAAGTTTCTGTGCTCAAAGCAACTAATATACCTGTGCTTCTTTGTTTGATGGGGGAAAGCATAACAGTAAATTTCATGCATGTAAGCTGTATTTAATCGTGCTGAGTATACAAAGAAACAATAAAATAGTGTTCTTCTGTAAAACAGTGTGGCCAGCATTTTTAATGAAACTTTGATAGTTTGTGAATAAATAAACTATGAAGCTAGCAATGAAAAAGTCAGCCGCTCTTCTTTGTCCTTTGTATTGACCGTGAAATATATTATATCCGAGTCTTATTATTCATTGGAATCATATACAGCCTTTCAACAAATTAAGCTAAACCAATGGATTTCACATTTCTTATTTCCTAGAAACAGCTGGCATTGGAAAGAATGAGAAGAAATGAATGGAAGGAGGGAGGGACAGAAATATCTGAAATCAGTTAATAAACTGAATTCATAAGGACCACAGCAGGTGTTCCACCTTCAGGGAAGAGCCAAACAAGGAGCAACATTTTGAGGAGTGAGGCCTGTCCCTAGGCATATAATAGGAAATTTATAATATATAATAGAAAGTGTCATTTTTTGTGGGTGCCATAGTACCTGGGGAAGTAGCAGTAGCATGGAAGACAAATAATGTAGTCAAAAGAACAGTGCTGGAGGTGATGGTGCTGTTTAGGGAGGTGAACAGTGATGTCAATCACTCAGAGTCACCCTGAACCATGAGATGGGCAGCAGATAACCTTAATAATTAAATAAAATGGCAATGAAATCAGATTGAATTTAGGGAGCATCCTAACCAATCGACTCAGAGCCTGAATTGGGCAAAGTCCTACACTTGCTGATACATCACAAAAGGGAAGAAAAGTCAACCTGACAACTCAAAAGAAAGAAATAGACCCAGCAAATTAGATATCTGGCAGTCAAAAGGGGACAAACTATCTGGCAGTCAAAAGGGGACAAACTATGTCAAATTATGTCCTCTTTCCCGAAGCTCTCTTTGCATGCTGGGTTGATTTACTGGCTCACCTGTAAACTGGACATTGACTGCTCTTGGGCCTTCCCTGAATGTATGATTTATTCCTCTGGACTCTTGGAGGAGTAAGTTGTCCTGTCTATACTGAAACAGGAAGCTTTAAATCTTCAGTGTGCTTTTATGTAACTTCAGTTAAAGATTTAAGACTGCAATAAATATGTATATTATATAAATGTAATAAATTTATAGTAGAAGCTGTCTGTGGTATAACTGGCAGCACACAAAACAACTAGGATAAACAACCACCCATATTGATCTTGATTGGTCATTTGGCATCGGCACGTAAGAGTTCTGCTATTAATCTGAAAATTGGTTTTTCTTTATATTGACCTTGAAGAAAGAAAATAGATCTGTTTTCCATCTCTTCTTTTCTTTTTATCATTCATGCAGAACCGTAATTATTGAGCCACTTCCACTATGTCACGGTAGAATTTTTTTGGGCGTTTTGAGGTTAAATTTCAAGCAATAAATATTATTTACTTATTATTTATTAATAATTTATTAGATCTATGTGCTGCCCATCTTGTCTAATACACTTAATGATGAGTGAGCAAGTAGTATGCTAATTTAAGATTGCACATGCCAAATATACATATGGATGCAAAGTTGGAATTAATTATAATTTTAATAAAAATACCAGACATTTCATCACGGGAAATAAGAGCATGAAAAACTCAGATTGCTTTTGAAATGTTAGGTCTTAATAAACATCAGCAACAGTTGCCTCTTACAATTGTTCATATTTAGCTTGAATAAAATGAAATTATATGTAGGCCTAGTAAAATTATGCTTTTTATGTATCTTTACTCAGTAGTAAATTTGGCTGAGAACTGGACCATGGGTGTAACTAAAGGGCTTTTTATTTCTTCAGTAATTCTTAGTGTAGAATCTATTTTGTCTTTTAGGCTTCATAATATCCTAACTACATTTTATAACTTTATCCACAGGAAAGTTTTCTACCAGAGCTGGAAAAGCTGACATTGTTTTATCATGCAAAAATTGCAGAAAAATAGATGTTCATGTTATTTCATTGGACAGAAATAATACTGAATAATTAGAAATACGGCTATAAGTAATGAGTGAACAAAATATAGGTTACCTTAACTGAAACAAGCTTTCTCATCTCAGGCAGTTCACTTTAAATAATTGGATAATATATTTATAGATTTTGATTTGAAAGAAAGCCCAGATTTCTGCCCCAATTTCAGTTAACGCAATAAGTAGAAGTTATATCATTTTCAAACAGTGTGATTTTCAAACATTGAGCAATCAACTCAGAATGTTTCCTTAGAAACATGAAGGAAGAAAGATTTATACCTGATCAGCTTTAATGAAATTTAACTAAATTTGAGGGGTTTATTTGGGTTTATTAGTCTATTTAATACTCTTTTTGTTTCTTTCAATTGTAGTAATGCACACTCTGGAGTTGATTTTTTTTTTATGAAGCACAAAGAAAATGGATGTAGGAAACTGTTTTACTGACTCCTTTCACCCGACCTTTGCATTGACAACCATTCATTGGCTTTGCATGCTTAAATATATTCATCTCTCTGTATGCCCATATGGTAAATATTTTTTTAATGTAATAGTATATGCATATAAAATACAGTATAATAAACATTTTATAAAAGAAAAAAATAGAAGTTTCATGGGTGATTACCAGTATGTTTTAGCAGCTATAAATTCTCCAGCCTTCAACAAATCCTGACGCAGAACTAGAGAATCGACAGTTGTGTAATTTTCAGTCTCAGCAAGTACCCCTAGGCTGAAGAGAACTAGAGGGCAATAAACCAGGTCAGCATTCCTTTGGTTTTTGGTACGATAGTGCCCCAAACAACCATAATCCTCAGTAGGCAGACAAATTAATATAATAGAGATCATTGTTTATTAAAGTTATTATACTGCTGATGTCTCAGCAGATCACGATGAAAGATAAAGTAAAAATTAAACTAGCAATATTGAAAATAAGGAACGTGGGTTTTGTGGAATGTACTCCATAGGGCAGCGTTTCATTTAAAATCGTGGCAGAAGGAATACATTATAAAAGCCAGCCAAAGTCTTCTGAAGGTGCTTTCCAGAGTCCTGGACGGCTACAGAAACAACTTGGCAGCAAGCCCAAGGCTTTTTAGAACAGGTATAAGGTGACTCATGAATTGATCCAGCACACTTGTCAGTTTCTCAGTACCGTTCATGAAATATTGAAATATCCCAGAGATGGTAATTAGGCTAGCAAATATTCAAAATGGCCAGTAGTTTTTCCATGGCTAATCTTAGAACTGAAAAAGACCATAAGCAGAGGTGGTATTCAGCAGGTTCTGACCAGTTCTGGAGAGCCAGTAGCGGAAATTTTGAGTAGTTTGGAGAACTGGCAAATATCATCTCTGACTGGTCCTGTCCCCTTCTATTCTCTGTCTCCTGAGTCCCAGCTGATCGGCTGGGTCTTCTTTGGTTGCCCTGCACAGGAGAACAGAGCTGGAAAGCAGGTTAGTGGGGTAAGGGTTAGGGCAGTAACCTTCCCCCAGGAGTGGGGAGGGAATGGAGATTTTACAGTATCCTTCCCCTCCCACATCCACCAAGCCATGCCCACCAAGCCACGCCCACAGAACCAGTAGTAAAAAATGTTGAATCCCATCACTGACCATAAGCCTACCTCATTTTTTAAAAAATATAAAAATAAAAAATTCATTAAAAAATTAAAAAAAGAACCGGTAGTAAAAAAATTTGAATCACTAATCTCCATGGTCACATGATCAAAATTCAGGCACTTGGCAATCACACAGATTTACAATGGTTGCAGTTTCCCGGGGTCATGTGATCACCTTTGCGACTTTTTGATAAAATCAGTGAGGAAGCCAAAATCACTTAATTTTGTTACTAACTTTTGATCATTGCTGCGGTGATTCATCTAACTGTACAAGAGGTTATAAAATGGGGCAAAGTCCACTTAACAACTGTCTTGCTTAGCAACTGTCTCGGTTAGCAACAGAAATGTTGGGCTCAATTACGGTTGTAAGTCGAGAACTACCTATATGATAATTAATGGTGTTCTGATTATAAATGCTGCTGTGATCACAGGAGAGGACTGTTGGCCACTCAAACCAATACAGGCACTCCTCGATTTATGACCACAATTGAGTCCAAAATCTTGGTTGCCAAGTGAAACATTTGTTAAGTGAATTTTGCCTCATTTTACAACTTTTCATGCCACAAGTGTTAAGTGAACCACTGCAGTTGTTAAGTTAGTAACACCCCTGACTTTGCTTGTGATAAGATCATAACTTCACATGATCCTACGCCAGTGAAACCATCATAGATATGAGTCAGTTGCCAGGCATCTGAGTTTTGATCATGTGACTATGGAGATGCTGCAACAGTTGTAAGTGTGAAAAACGGTAATAAGTCACTTTTTTCAGTGCTATTGTAACTTTGAATGGTCACTAAATGAACTGTTGTAAGTCGAGAACTACCTGTATTCTTTCTCTTCCCCAGTGAGAAATATTTTTTTATTTTCCCTTCTTTTTCACGGTGCTGTTGCAATGCCTGCAATAGACTGGAACTCTGAAGTAACATTTCAGAGCTGTTTATCTCATAAAAATGAGCATTTGTTATAAATTATCTTACTCCATCTTGTTATTTGGGCTTTTGCCCAATTTGAGACACATTCGAAGCATAGAATAATATTTCTCAAGCAATTTAAACAGCCCGAAGACCAGAGACAATTAATAAAGGTACTTTTAATGGTGAAGATTTTAAGCAAGCTAGATTCAACCTGTTTTTTTATTAGAACATCAAAGTCCATTATCCAGGTTTCACTGCAGAAGGGTTAGTGTAGGTGATAAATGAGACGCTTGCTATGCCTTTCTTTTATTGTGATACTTCATACGCATATAAAAGGGGCAGTGTTCTGGTCTCTCTGTTTGTAGCTTGTGGGGAAATTGGACCCCTCCTACCATGCAAACAGCTTGTAAAGAGTTCCGATGCTCATAGAGAGAGAGATGACAAGACATGCAGTTTCAATCACCATTGCTGTTCACTCCTGGCTTCAATACCACATGCTTTATGATAAATCCAAAATTAATAATTTTACTTTTTTGATGATACATCTTTCACTGTTCTGTTTCTTGCACAGAGGTAGATTTATAGCTGTGCAGATGCAGATAGATAACAAAGCTTCCACAACATTTATTCATTTATTGGTACATCAGGTATCCTCATAACTCACATTTGTGACGAAGTTCCTCTTTCAATGACCAATCCTTTGTATATCTACCTTGTATGTGAAAGATGGTTATCTCCTAACCCATCTCGTAGCAATAGAAGGAAACGATGTTATCAGTCCATGAGTGCAGGCAAGAATGGAGGGCAACCTCCTTCAACCCCTCGAGGGTCAATTTAATGACCAATCAGGTTTACTGATGTGGCCATGTGACATGAACTACATTTCCCAGGATACTTTTAACTACATTTCCCATGATGCATTCCCTTAAGGGGACAGCGCACAATTCCTAAGTAACTAACCAATTCCCATATAATGGCTGGGACAGCACAGGCAGAGATTGCTGTGCAACAGCACAATGCTCTTTTTATTATTTTGACAAAAACATTGGGTCCTTTAGACACTTCTGCAAATATCTAAGCAGGTCGACAGCCAATCACCAAAGAGCACAAGGAAAGAGGCAGGCACTGTACCAACCAGATCCAAGAGATTTATCCTCCACCAAAAAACAAGAGTTCAGATAATCATCCTAGGAAGCCGAAAGAGATTGTTTCCAGCATTGGCTTACTTTCAAATGGTAAATTTATTCCAGAGTCTTCATCCTCTACATAGCACGCTTGCATCTATTTTATGCATCATGGAGAGAGCAGTAATACGTAGCAGTAGTCCTTTACTCCAGAAGTGTCTTTCCCTGATAGTACACGTTTTAGTTCCAGTTAGCCTTTTAATCCTTCTGCCACAAGTGCCTTTAGTTTAGAGACTTAATCAGGATCTACAGCAGAGGTGGTATTCAGCGAGTTCTGACCAGTTCTTGAGAACTGGTAGCAGAAATTTTGAGTAGTTTGGAGAACTGGCAAATACCATCTCTGATTGGAGATTTTACAGTATCCTTCCCCTGCCACGCTCACCAAGCCATGCCCCAGAACTGGTAGTAAAAAAATTTGAATCCTACCACTGACCTACAGCTGCAATTCTTGGAGTCTCCTGAGACAACTCCTTTTGCATACTAAATGAAGGCTTTCTAGGCCTTCTTTGGTTTGTTGAGATTCTTCAGGCTCTTCTTTTTCTTCATGAATCTTCTGCTGAAACTTGCTGAGAATTCAGTTAAGGAGATCTATGTTTTATGGTTATGTCCAGGTGTGAAACTTGGCAAGTAGATTCTGGCACTACTAGCAAATCCACAAAAATTTCATTATATCTACTCAGCCTATGTCATCTTGATAGAATCAATTGATCACTGGATTCTATGTGCATATCCAATAACCGACTACACAGAACCACTGTAATTCATCATCAGCAATAACCCCATCTCAATTTAACCTTCCTCTTGCATTTTCTAATTGTCCTTGGAAAGTATTGGCTTTGGGCTCATGTTGGCATTATCTTTGATTTACCTTGAATTAAATGCATAACTTGCAAAGGTCAGAACTTCATCAATCGTTGCTTAACTCTCAGTGGCTCTTCAGTCTTCTCCTCCAAATATGTAAACATGATAATGTGTTTAGGGAAATTGTGATGGAATGTTGTGCAGCTTCCTAGGAGGGAGCAAGTGCATTCCAGAGAGCAAGAAACATCACACTTTAGATCTTTTGTGTGGGAGGAAAAGGGGGGAAGACAGTTCCTCCCTAATAGTTCCCACAGTATGTTTTATGGTGCAAATAGTCTGCTTTTGTTTGGCAAAGTTTCTGTCTGAAAATGAGGAACAATAAAGGAAACAACTTAGAGAATTTCAGTGTGTCTTTCTTGGATTTTGGAGCCTGACAAAAATAGAGGTCCAGACTTTGCTCTCCATCAATCCTCTTTTTTGCAGAAACAATCTTAGTCTATCACTAATTGTACCATCCAAAAGAATTATGCCAGTCCTCCCTGTCTTTTGGATTAAAAAGTATTAATCCAAGGACCAAAAATACCAGACCTCCAGTTAATACTATTTTTAGAAAGAAAGGAAATGTTATAATAACACAAGAATTCCAATTAGCACTGCACTTTCAGATGACACAGCTATATATAGGCAATTTAGGGCAGCAAATCTCTTGTCTGTTTTCTCCTGCTTGCAGCCATAACTATCAGAAGACAACTGAAGTAGCTTCAGGCCTAATGTCAAATTCTTTCATCGATGTGCCAATTTGAATTGTGGGAAGGTTCATCCAAGAGAAGGTAGCAGGTAGCACCATTATAAGGAGACAGTTAAAAGGCATTGCATACATGAGATTACAGTCATCCAGCCAGAGACAAAATCATTATAGCATTCCTTGGAAAGATTATTTAGGCAGCTTCTGGATCTATTTCTGAAGAACTTTGTGGCAAGCAGGCTAAGCAGGAGTAAGAATTCATTTATATAAGCATCACAATGTTGCAATAAAGGTGACAAAATAGTTTATTTCTCAGCTTTTATTGCCTATGATGAGAGCTGTCCAGGGCCCCGATTTAATATTACTTGATCTCTGTGGGGAAGGAATGGGCTACATTGGCGGCAAGGCCAGTGCAACAAATACTCTTTGGCCAGCTCCTCCAGCCTGTGAGCTTGATCAGCTATTTGCTAGATCTGGGTTTCTCCTGAATACAGTTAAGGCTGCCTGGCAGGTGGCATCAGCTTCCTTCAGAGTGGTCTTGAAGGAAGCTGTGGTACACCCTGGTCATCAGTTAGCTTCCAGGTGGTGGTTCTCCCCCATAAAGCCCTTCATGGCATAATGGGTCCTGGCTGTTTGAGGGACCATTTTATCTCAGTCTGTTTCTGCTCATCCAGTAAAATCATGCAGGGTGAATATCTTCTGATTCCCATGACATCTAATAGGAGCCAGGAATTCAGTACCTGCTCTTTGAAAGGTATCTACTCAGAGATTCACAACAGTTCCCACCCTAATGTCATAATGAAAGACCAGTTCTCCCAGAGTTTGGGAAAACATGGTTGAGGAGTCGGCATTAGATAACTTTGGTTTTTCTGGTCGATTGTATTAAAGAGATGCCTGCAGTGTGAACAACTGCATTAGATATGGAGGTTTTAAGCAAAAATTTGAAGAAACAATAATTATCTATTAAAATGTAAGTCCTCATTTCTTATTCCCATATAATTATTTCTGATTTTCCTTCCTTTTTTCCCAATCTTATTGAAGGCAAGACAATTTGCACAATTTCAAGCTCGGCATTATTTTTCGCCTCCTCACCTCCTCCATACTCCCCACACCTTGCCAACTCCCTACATTCCTTCTCCTAGTCTCTCATGATTACTCCTTTTGTTTCTCACCATTTTGGGCTTCATGAATTATTTCATTTGCTTAATTTATATTCAGAACAACGTTTTTTAGCAATGACTAAATAGCCTCTCCCCCTCTTGCTGAAGAAAAGCTAACTAAGCATCTAACTCATGAATCATACATACTATAATAAGCCAATTTTGACTGACAACATACTCATTCACCCAGTGCAAAAACCCCAATGAAAAATAGTGCTTTATATTAACTCAGAGCAATAGACTAGGAGGAACTGACAATATGGCACTGTATTGGAAGCATTGGAAGTTTTCTTTCTTGGTCTTACTTGGGAGATGTCAGGACTGAACCAAGGGATCTATGGATGCCAAGCACCTGTAAACACCTTGGATCATTTTGCTTGATGCTTGTCATTCACCTGGCATCTTTCCCATCATGTAATCTGATTGGCAGATTTTCATACTGATAAGTTAATTATTATTTTTTTCTGTGCTTTTGAGTCAACTTTGACTCCTCGTGATTAGTCTCTGCAGTTGTCTTAGCAAGATATTTGGAAGTGGTTTGCCCCTTACTATTTTCCTAGGTCTGAGAGAGAGAGTGTGCGTGATTGGCTGAAGATCACACAACTGGCTTTTTGTCTGAAGTAGGACTAGAACTACTGTCCTGGTTTTTAGCTTCATGCCTAAGCCACTAAACCAAACAGGCTCTTTAATGATCTGCACTCAGATAGAAAAGCTTCGTCTGGAGCCTCAGAGAACTTGGTGAATACATACATACGATGCAATGCAGTGAACAATGACAGTGTTAGATGAAAATGGGTTTGACAAATTTGCAGAGTGATGGTTTATGTGTCTTTATTCTCCTCATAATCCCTTATCTTGCACGTTCAAAATTTAGTGTTTCCAACAATCATTTTTAAAATGTTTATCTGGATGAAAAAGTTCATAATTGAACCACTCTGACAGAGACTTCCCAGAGAATATTCATACTAATTATATCTATCCTTCATTATTATTAACCAAGGTGTCAATGTCATTTGGAATGCATCAGATTCAAGAGATATTGAAAACACATACATTTCCAAGCCAGCAGCTTATTTGTGGCTCTTTTCTGGGTTAGCACAACACACAGAATCATGAAATAACTAGAGTTTATATGAGGCTCATCAGTTTGCCATGACTTTCCTTACATTGTTGATCCAAATATTTGAGTGCATCCACTTGAAGAAAATTGCCTAAGATGAGCCTAGAAGGGTTTTAGGAAAATTTCCCTGTGAATTCAAGTATTAACTTGATGAAAAAGCCACCTCAAAGAGGCTTTAGAATTCTAGAGTAAATATGACAAGTTGCAAGGGTCTCTTCTGACTGTCTCGGCTTTTTATTCATATTTATATGTATAATTTCTTTATTGCATTAATATGTCAGGAGGCATACTTAGTCTGGTAGTAGTCTACTAAGTTTATCTCAGCAAGTGTTCTAGTGAGTTACATACGACTGAAAGGTTTTTTAAAAGTCATTCAGTAAGATCCATGTTCTGTTATAGTCTTGATCCCAGATCTCTCCAATCCAAATCAGTTAACCATCATGCTGCACTGGCTCCCATATCTGTTACTTTCCTGGCACTAGAAAAGAATCTATTCATTCACCTCTTTGTCCCTACTTGTTTCTTTTTTTTTCATTCTTTCCCCATGTATCTGTTTGAATCTCTATTCTGAGATGTTACATCATAACTGTATTACTGCATTTTGTATTATGTCCCAATCTGCATTACTGCATTTTGTATTATGTCCCAATTAATTTCTTGATAATCTTGTTCTGGAACATCCCTGTCCCCACCAAAACTTAATAGAAATAGAAGAAATGTCGGTTTGCATACCTGTTTTCTTGCTAGGTGTATATGAAATACTTTACTTGCATGTGAACAACGCATTCTTGCAATACTTGAGTGTGGTAAAATACACAGGGTGTTGCCCTTAGTGTAATGCTGGCAGTAATACACAGATAAATTGTTCTCAGCCTAGTCCACTTTTTCATAAGTCATTTAATTTTTATTGGCTAATAGCTTGGGTTCACCAAATTGTGGTGGTCCATAAACTAATCATCCACATTTGAGCCAGTGATGGCAAAACTTTGAGTTCAGTGCATCAAAAATTGAGGAAATGCCTATCTTGACTCTGCTGGCGTGTTACCATCTCCTCCCTTGAACAAAAGAGAAATAATGCTTTACATATTAATTTATTTTAAATATATATGGTCCAATCATATTACCTTCAGGCAGAGTTCTCTTTCTGTTGACCAACACTCCCCCCTCCTGGGGCCTACCTAAGACAACTTAGAGTGGCATAAGGCCTTCATTCTTGAAGCAGCTTTGGAGAACATTTTTCTGTGGCATCTGCAGCCTTCAAAAAACATACAAAAGCACGCCCTGTTCTATTTTTGGAGGTCCAGAACTCACACAAGAGCACAACCCATTCGCACGCAGCCTCTACCGTCCCTCAAAATATGTGAGAACAGGGTGTGTTTTCAAGAATAGTTAATGTCAGATACTGGTGGAAATTGGTGTGTCATCTAAATGTCATGTCATGTTATCTTTGACATGCATGACATACGTTTGCCATCACTTTTTTGTAGCCATATGTTATTAAAAAACCCAATTTTTCTGATTAATTTATAACACAGCCAATTGTGTTAATCCCACAAGCCATAGTTAATTTAATGAAGTTAAATGGGTTGCGTGAATCACTGACACCTTAGATGAAATCGAAGAACTTAACTGCACATGATTGTTGCAAATATAAGTCTTAAAAATTTTAAAATATAAAACTTAAAACTGTGGACAGAATAAAGGTACCCTGAGAGGGATGGGAATATTCTGACTTCTCCATCACAACTATCTTAACCTCTTGGATTTGTCCAATCACTGATTTGCCTGGATAACTTTTTCTTTCAACCAAGCAATGGAATTAGCTATGTTTCTCTGATTTTTTAACATCTTTGTCCCAGTGCAAATTAGTGCATAATATCGCTTCCAGGTTCTTCAGTAACAGACTGTGAGGTTTTAAGCATGCAAACAACTTGTACAAACTGGAACTATGTTAGCTGTGTTAGCACTTGGTATAAGTCCAGCTGTATGTTGTGCCAAGTCTGCTAATACAAATGTTTATTAAAGAATGGTAAATGCAACTTCCAAAGTAAACAAATATCCTGGGACCTTTGACAATGATTGTTTCTCCTTTTTACCTAAGAGACAAACTTTGGAATTTCAATATTAATGAAATAGGTTTTCCACCAATAATAAATGTGGGATAAAAACAAATAATAAACTTAAGTAACATGGACCTCCCGCTTGTGATCTAAAATCCTGACAAAAGTGAACAGTGAAGAAGCAACCCAAAACTGCTATTCAAAGGAGAACAATCCATGTTTGAAGGTTTTAAAAAAATTTTTTTTATAATTTCCATCCTGTTGGGTGGTTTGGCAAATCATTTTTTCCTCTTACATATATAGCTCAGGCTACAAAAACACCCTTTCCAGTGCCTGACAAGATAAAAAGGGGGAATACAAGTAGAATGCCATAATAAGGTATCCTACAGTTTAAATATAAAAAAGTAAGACACAATGTTTAGGTAACATATTTATTTTTAATTGTAGGAAGTTAGCATCCACCCCTCTCCTAGAAAAATTGAAATATCTAGGAAATATTAAAAGGCAGAATATTTCTCCTAAAAAGGAACTCACTCAAGAAGCAGAAACTCACCCCAGAAGCAGAAACTCACCCCCACCTTTGTTAATGGTGGGCCATTAAGGCCTGGGCCAGAATACTTTACATAAGAAGAAACTCCAGGCTGATGGGATTAAGGATGGCCCTCAGGAAATGATAGGATTACCCATCTCACCACATGGTCTGGGAAGATTGCATTAGCCAGCATTCAGGTAAAGCCATGTGGTCCAGCCCAAGCCTATAGAGTTAAGACCCCCGTCCCTGGGAGTCTGACAACCAATTAGAATACAAGCTCCAATTCAAATCCAAACAGAGAGTATAAAACCCAGGTACTCTCAGCACCTCAACACTTTTTTCCTTTTTCCCTTTTCTCTTTTTCCCTTTCTCTTCTCACCTTGAAGCATGTGATCATTCTTCTCTGGACCTCCAGGCCATGTGGCCCTGTAACCATTAAACCTTCCAAGCAGCCTCCATGTTTCCAGTGTCTTTTTTCCCCACTTGGAACTGAACCCAGAAGGATATTTCTTTCAACAATTGGCACCCCAGATGGGACTCCAAGCTAACCTAACCAATGGACTAGGCCCAGGTAAGATTCCCTTGCTAGCAAACAGACCCATTGAGTCTGTGGGCGAGTTTTTCCTGGACCTTGGCCATTTGGAAAAAGGGTTTTAAAGGGGTTTTGAGTGTTGAGCTCAAAGGCTGCTTGGAAAGAAGGTGAGTACCTCTAAATTTTAATTTTAAAGCATGGAAAAATGTGGGAAATATGTGTATGCTTGCATGTGTGTGAGGGTCTTTCTCCCAAACACAACTGGATCTTGCTTCCTCTGTGCATTTCCTAACCGCAGAAAGACCAAGAGTCTGGAGAGCATGGGGGTTTTGCCAGAGCACAGGACCTTTTGTTAGGGAAAAAGGAAGAGCATGTTTATGAGTGGCTTCATCCTTGGACAGCAGCTGGATTTCATTTCTTTGTTTGGCCTCTAGCCGCCCTCTTGCCTGTTGTTAGCTCTACAGAGCCAGGACCATCAGGACAGGAAAAGCAAGGGGGGGCCATCAGAGTGTGGGACCTTCTGTATATAAGAGGAAAAGCCAAGCGGGTTATGATTGAAGGGAGGGAAGGAAAATTTGTCATTTTTTTTTGTCCAGTGTATCCCAAAAGCAAACCCCAGGGTTTTAGGTAAACTTAGGTAATTTTAGTGTAATTTGGACACTCAATTAGGAGCGCCAGTACTTGCCTGCATAAGAGCAGCAAGTTTTCCTCGGATCTGAGCTCTTCCAGATCTGTAAACGTGGGCTAGGAAGAAAAGAATAGAATAGAGAAAAGTGGAGTACTCGTACTTGTCTGAGGGGGGCAGAGAGTCTCACGGGCTGTTTTTTTGGGGGAAAGGAAAGTAGGCTGCATTGACAGCAACACCCCCAGTCCGAAAACCGTGGTGAAGTGAGAGAGAGAGAGAGAAAAGTCTCTCGGGAATTTTTTTACTAAAAAGGGGAGTGCGCATACTTTGGGAAACACCTAGTTTTTTTATATTTTTGTTCTGAGGTTGATTAGCCAGCATTCAGGTAAAGCCATGTGGTCCAGACCAAGCCTATAGAGTTAAGACCCCCGCCCCTGGGAGTCTGACAACCAATTAGAATACAAGCTCCAATTCAAATCCAAACAGAGAGTATAAAACCCAGGTACTCTCAGCACTTCAACACTTTTTTCCTTTTTCCCTTTTCCCTTTTCTCTTTTTCCCCTTCTCTTCTCACCTTGAAGCATGTGATCATTCTTCTCTGGACCTCCAGGCCATGTGGCCCTGTAACCATTAAACTTTCCAAGCAGCCTCCATGTTTCCAGTGTCTTTTTTCCCCACTTGGAACTGAACCCAGAAGGATATTTCTTTCAACATAACAAAGCCTTGAGTTGTGATTAAACAGCTGCAATAGTATAGGGGGATAAAACAAAGGCATTCTCATTATCCAAACTAAACAACTTACCATGTCGTATGAATATTTTCAAACTATACCAGAAACTCAGCCAGAGTTAAGCATTGCATGTTTGCAGTTGGTCAACTATTAAGCTCTTTAAGCACCACTGCAATTCCTGGTTTTATAGTGTAACAAGTACAGGAGAATTTCAGTAGTGAATGAGACATGATGATCGTGTTCTCAAACCTCTTTTGAAAAATGGCTAATTATAGTATCTTATCATCAGCTATAGCCATTGCTTTAAGAACTTGAGGAAGCAAGATTTAAATACTAAGCCTCTCTATAGTACAATTACTATGCACAACACAATGGCAGCCTCCATCATTGCAATTATATGTGGTTTAGAAACAAATCAAGAGGCTACTATAAAGCCTCTTTTGCTTGGGCCATTGTACTGAAAAGTATTGGCTTTTTGTTTTCTGAAAGCTTCTGAACAGCTATTCATAAGCATCTGTAGCCAGCTGATTGCATCCCTGGAAAGGGCTATTGTTTGGATGCTGTGTTTTGAGACTGTGCTCAGCTTCAAAAGGTCAGCAGTTTACAAAAAGGAAGCCCAAGTAATATTTAATGTTATTTTTTTCATCTTCTTGTCTTCTAAAGGCAGCAAGGTATATAGCATGCCCATTTATATGAGATGCAGCTGTGAAGAGGATGAACCTAGAACCGGAAAAAGTTCTGAAAATTGTGTCTATGTGAGTGACGAATTTGAAAGGGCACGTGCTGATATCAGTTACAGAAAGAGGCCTTGTGTCTTGACATGCTATTCTTAATAGTTACTAAGCTATTGTCATCTCCAAGATGTCTTGGAAATAGCTGGAATAGAAACAAGTGTCTTGTTCAATAATGTTTGCTTGTATGTAGTCCTTAACATGGAATGGTATAGGGTCTCTTGCCTGAACAGGGAGTTGGAGTTAAAGACCTCCACAGCCCCTCCCAGCTCTATTCTGATTGACTGAAATATTCTCAATAAAAAGGAAATAGTAGAAACTCAGAAGACACTTGAATTCATCCTAGAAGACCATCAGGCTACCCACCTTCTTTGCACAATTATCTGCATTATATGGCATTTTATTGCTTTCATGACTGAAAGGGCTCATTTTCATCTGAAAGTTCTTGTCACCGGATATCCCTGAAAATTGTAACAGTAAAGTGTACTGGCTCACAGGTTAAATTATCCGTGCATTATATGACATGTATATAGATACACTCAGCTCAAGTGTGCAGAGAATTATTACTAATGACATGGTCTACAATTTTATTTAGGTCATAGTCTAGTATTATAAGGATACTATTATAAAAATATTGCATTTATATTGCTCATTTGTAAAAAATATATATAGTTTCAATATTTATCTCAAACTCTATAATATAGCCAGCATTATTATCATCCATTGCTAATACATTATACAATTCCTCCTCAAGGAAATTTGAGTAATGTGCATAGTCTGCCATAAATTAATGGCAAAGAAGGATTTGATTTCACTCGTTATTTTTAAATCCTAACTCATTTAGCCAGATTCAGCTCTGCGTCCAGAAAAGCCCCCAGTGGCCTAAATTATCCAGGAGCTGGCTTCCATAAAATCACCTTGATAGGTAGGCAGGATTTTGTCCTTAATTCATATTACAGTGAGTTGTTACAAATAATTGTTGCAATTATCTTATTTCATTCCAGTGATTAATAGTTTTACTTTTCTATGAGGCATGCATTAATTTTACCAGTTTAGATGTCTTTTCTACATTGGTTTTTAAATAGAACAATGAAGTCCTAAGAGGGAGCCCTTTTATATTATATCATGCCCCCATACATGTCATAATATCTGTATTGCCCTGCTATGACAGCTTAAGAGAAGTTAAACTGCATATACGTATACCATTAAAAACGGGAGGCGTGAAAATGTGTGCATGTGATGATTTCAATTCTTTATTGAGACACTGGAAACAAATGCCATTTTGCAGCCCAATTTGATTAATCTGTGTTTCCCTTACTCATAATTATTAACATGGATAGGAAACTCCTTTTCATCCATAAGCACACTTCAGAAGCTCAACAGCTACAAGCTTCACATAACATATTAAGTGATTAAGCCCTATACAGGTATTCCTCAACTTACAACTGTTCATTTAGTGACCAAAGTAATAACGGCATTGAATAAAGTGACTTATGACTATTTTTCAGACATAACCTTTCCAGCATTCCTATGGTCATGTGATCAAAATTAGATAGCAATAGCGCTTAGACTTATATACCGCTTTACAGTCCATTACAGCTCTCTCTAAGCAATTTAGAGAGTCAGGATAATCTGGGTCCTTATTTGACAACTGTCAATCATGCTTGACAACTGGTTCATACTTATGACTGTTGCTGTGTACCAAGGTCACGCGTTCCCCTTTTGTTTTCTTCTGACAACCAACTTCAATGGGGATGCCAGATTCACTTAACAACTGGGTTACTAAAACTTAACAACTTCAGTGATTCACTTAGCAATTGTGGCCAGAAAGATCGTAAAATGGGGCATAACTCCCTTAACCCATGTCTCACTTAGCAACAGAAATTTTGCAGTCGTAAGCTGAGGACTCCCTGTAGTTTACACCAGCATTTTTCAATCTTGGCAACTTTAAGACAGAATCAGAATAGAGCTAGACGGGGCCTTGGAGGTCTTCTAGTCTAGCAGCTGATCCTTATATCATTTCGGACAAGTGACCATCAGACAGGTGAACCTCAATTCCCAGAATTCCCTGACTGCACCCAAAGGATGCTGCAACCACTTCCACAGTTCAGATTTTCTCTGCAAATACGCACCAAGGTTGCACCTTAACTTCCAAGGCTGCAGTTCCGCAGCAGATGGCAGCATCCCGCTGACCTTGAATACTATATGCAGGGTCACAAGGGACGATTCCTCTAATCTAGGGAAACCCCAAGCACATAGGCTGGACGGGGAAGTCAAAACAGAAGGGAAACCCCAGCCGCCTTCCGCAGCGCTGCCATTGCCAAGGAAACGTCCATGAGCGCGACTGCAGAGTCACCGGAGCGACTCGACGGGATGCTCCCCTGTGCATTTCCAAGCAGGCCGGGACTCCTATCGCGCTCAGCTGAGCCGGCTTCAATCCGAGCCGCCCACCCCAAAGAGGCAGAGGCCTATTTAGACGGAGACGTGCAAGAACCGAGAGAAACCCCAGCCTCGCTCGTCCGGGAAGAGGAGGAAACGGCAGCTCCGGCAGGGGGCGCTGTGCGGGGTCTCCCTGCCCTGCCGGCTTTGACCCATCCCGGCCGCCTTAGGAGGAGCTCCCGGCCCGGCCGTCTCCGAGGCTGCTCGGCCTCCGGAGGAGGGGGGGAATCAGCGGAGCGGCGGCTCTCCCGAGACCAGGCGCGTCGCCAGGGCAACCATTTGCCCCCCCCCCCCCTCCCCGCCAGGGACCATGTTCACCAGCACGGGCTCCAGTGGGCTGTGTAAGTATCCACGCGCCGCCCCCGCCCGGGAGGAGGGGCCGCGCCACAGGGCAAAAGGTCGGGAGCCGAGCGGCGCGGCGAGGCGGCTCCTCGCCTTCCTGCTTAGCTCTGGGAACGGCCTCTCCCTTCAGGGGCTGAACCTCCATCCCGGAGCTCTTTCCCGGCCCGAGCAGGGGCGCCAGGGGAGGAACGTGGCTTTAAAGTCATATCGGCTTAGGGAAGGCGTCTCCAACCTTGGCAACTTTAAGATTTATGGACTTCAACTCCCAGAATTCCTCAGCCAGTCATACTGCAGGTTGGATACCGTGCTGGCTGGCTGGGGAATTCTGGGAGCTGAAGTCTTTACGTTGCAAAGGTTGGAGATCTCTGGCTTAGGGACTATTTCTAGCGGTTCTTGCGAGTCAGTTAAATAAGGGGGTCTTCAAAATGGCTGGGGAATTCTGGGAGTTGAAGTGTACAAGTCTTAAAAGTTGCCAAGTTTGGAGAACCCTCCTCCCCCTGGGTTAAATTAACCTGAGTAGAGGTAAAGCAGCGCTCTCCTTTCTAACCAGTGCTGCTTTGATGTATGCTTTCAGCGAAGATTTTGCTTGGTGTCTTCCCTCAGGGTGAATCTTAGAATAACTTAATTGGTCATTTTGAATGTACATTAATTGTCATACATTAAAGTGAAATTCCGTTGCATACAGCCCTCAAAGGGTCACTGCCTCCAATGTACCCTACAATCTTGTAAATGAAGCATAACTCCTTTTTCTTTATAATTGGATTTATATTACAGGTACTCCTCGACTTAACAACCACAATTGAGCCCAACATTTAAGTTGCTGAGTGAGATATGTGTTAAGTCAGCTTTGCCCCCATTTTACAACTTTTCTTGCCACAGTTGTTAAGTGAATCTGACTTCCCCATTGACTGCTTGGCAGAAGGTTGCAAGAGTTGATCATAGGACCCTGGGACACAGCAATTATCGTAAATATGAATCAACTGCCAAGCGTCTTAAGATGTGACCACATGCCCATGGGGATGCTGCAACAGTCATAAAGGAGAAAAGGGGTCATAAGCCAGGTTTTTCAGTGCTAAACAAACTTGTAAATCGAGGACTACCTGTGCTCCATTTTTTCACTCTGTTACCATCCAGGTGGCCTGCAACAGGAGAAGATGCAAAATGTAAACAGAACGGTTAGAATTAAAAACCTAACATTTAAGCAACAAACACTTGGTGGAAGAGATGTGGTTTTGCCAACTTTCTAATTTTGAGAGTCAAGTGGGTGGCTCTTAAGGGTTTCTCAACCTTAGCAACTTTAAGAGCTGTGAAGTTGAACACTCAGAATTCCCTAGTCAGCTTGTTAAATGCAAACCTATTCTTGCATACCAGTAATGGAATTTCCAATAACCAGGATATCTTCACTTTTACTAGTCGTTTTTTAGTAGGAGAGATAAGCAGTCCCTAAGCTGTAAAGTCGGGCTTTATAGAGCAGTATGGATACTTTGAATTATAATCACTAGGCAACGGGCTGCTAGGACAGATCTTTCAGTACAGTATCATGATGCTTCCTATATACTGTATCTGTCATCAACCTAGAAGTAGAATTTTGCACAAGTTGTATTTTCTGGATCCACATCAAGGGAAGCCCCAAGGGCATTGCTATAATCAGGTTGGGGGGTAACAAGGGCTGGATTACTGCTGCTAAACCTGGCTGGTTCGGGAAAGTTTGCAGTTGGCATTCTGATCATAGTTGTGTAAACATGCTCCTCGCTACAGCTGCTACTTGAAAGTCCAGTTACAGCTGGGATTGGGGAGTACATTCAAACTGCAAACTTGCTTCTGCTTGGAGAGTATAAACTCATACAGAGTAAAGCATCCCATTGATACCAAAGTCCAGCTTTTCATTACCAACACTACTGCCCCCCCAGATAAAAATTCTATTGAATAAACTTATTCCAAACAATAATGGATAGGATTGGGCCACCAGGGATTAAAATAAATTTTAACTGTGACCTAATTAAATTGCCTAGTGAATGGTTTTAAGCCACTATAAGTTGCTATGTTTGCATAAGTACATTAAACCATGCGCCATAATTTAGAAACCACAGTGACAGGGTTCACAAAACATTAAGCCACAAAACCAGATAAACTATTTTAAAGTTTAATCTGGTGTGTGAATCAAGTCTGTGCTTACATTTCTGTGACTCACTGGATACAATTGCACAACACCATTTACTGGACTATTTCTAGCCCAATATGTTGAACAAATATAGAAACATGCCAGTTCAGGTGAGAAATTGTTCTAATACCTTTCCCCAATTAAATTATATTGTATAATGTAGGAACCTAGTAACTTTGACCTGGTTGTGAACTGTTCAGTTAGTTCTCCAGGTAAATTAAGCACAAGTGCAAAATGATTAACAATGTAAGTTAAATATTAGAAGCTGAGTGCTCTGTACATAAGGAACAACCATATTTCTACAATATGGTAATTAGTTGAACTTGGCAATGGTCAGTTTAATATTTCCTTTTTTGATGATTATCTTGAGCTAAAATAAACCACAATGTTCACATAATAGCGTGGTTTACTAAACAAAATGTCTTCAAGTTTTCTGCATGGTTAGTGAATTGTATATGAGCCCAGTGCTTATAGTATATTTATAGCGATCTAAATTAGACCAGATTAAAAAAACATTAATGAAGATTTGAAAGAAACATTAATACATGATGCTAATGTGATTTTATAGAAAATGCTTGTTGATGCAAATAATATATTATATAGAGGATACCAATTCACTATGTCTATGTTCATATCCTCAAGCAGAGCTTGCTTTAATCCTGATTTGTTAAAAAATGTACAAAGCTTAGTTCATGTGTTGCACTAAGGCAGAGGTGTGAAACTTGTGGCCTGCAGGCCAGATGTGTCATGCACTGGCCACGCCCACCCATTTTAGTGAAGGGGAAAAAAGTTGCGATATATCATGTGATGACATGTCATCACGAGTTTGATACACCTACACGAAGGCTAAACAAGGGCAAAATAAGAATAACTTGCTTTGCACATTGTTTTCAAATAGAGCTTATCCATTAACATCTCTTAATATCAAAACTTACTTTCTTAAATAGAGGAGGGAATGTTTTCCCCCCCTCTTGGAACTGATAACATTGAAGCAGTTTTAAGAGGCATTGTTTAAATAGCATTTTTCTAGCAGACTATCATTTTTATACCAAATCAAAATATATCTATTGAAATAGTTCTTAAATCTTTTTAAATGGCATGTACTCATATTTCAAAATGTTTTTCTAATCTTGAGAGTGTATAACAGAAGGACAATCTCTCTTTAATTCAGTTTAATTTATACAGTGGAATAGTGTTATTCTAAAATGGAATTCATGCCCCTTTCATTTATATGACAGCTGAATTTGAGTTATTCAGTGGGTAGAATGTGGAATGTTGTATACAAAAGAGATTAGAATATAACAGTCAGAATGTTAAATTGCAGAATTTTGGATAAATTATTAAATATATCTATATTTCTGTGTACAAACTATTAACAACAATTATTTTAATAAAGTAACAGGAAATAAAACATCACATAAGAACCACAGCATTGTAATAGGTAGAGCATAAGGTACGCATAAACAAAGCAGTAAAATTAACCTGGAAATATTGTACTCATGGTAGAAATTAATATAAATATTTATCATTCTCACCTTCCACATTAAGTCTATGATTAGATGTAAATCCCACAAGCTACTTTTTCTTCCCAGTTAATTAAAAAAAAGGAAGCCGAAGTATTCATTATATATAAAAATGCCCCAAGCCACAAAGGAACTTTCCAGGCATTCTTAACAAATGGAAATGGTAGCTGGCTGTAACCCAACACTTTGCCTCTAATCAAGAAAAATGAAAACAAAACAACTTAGAAGAGTGATAGGGAATCTCCAGTGTTTCTTAACAGCAAGGAACAATCTCAATGATTTTATGATTAGGTGAGTCTTCCCTGGCAGTTATTTTGCAAGAGCTCCCAAAACATGTTCTCAAAATCCTAAACACACTCATTGACTTCCACAAGTAACTTATTCCTCCCTTAATGACTAGTGGTATATTTGGAAAGACAATAGAGATCTTGATGTCAGATCCCTTCCTTGCCTTACAAGCAATCTGCCTCATTCAAATTACAGCATCTCAGATGGGTAGTGAGGTCATTTGGGAAGAAAGATAAACATACCATTTACTGCATTGTAAATGTCCTTCCCTCCCTCTCCCCTTAATTCATCTTGTTTTTTTCCAGACCTTAGGTTGATTTTACCTAACAATTCATTTATCTTACAGAAAGAATAGAAATCCATTCTTATAGTACAAGGGTCTTCAAACTTGGCAATTTTAAGACATATGGACTTCAACTCCCAGAATTCCTGTGCTAATGTGACTGGAGGAAGAATTCTGGGAGTTGAATGCCACAAGTCTTAAAGCTGTCAAGTTTGAAGACCCGTTATAGTAAAACACTCTGAACAGTCACCCACCCCAATGCTTATGCTAAGAACATGAAGTAGTCATCTGAGAATAACAATATTGTAAGCAATTTATTTTCCTTTAAATCGTACTGTATTTTAAAAGTATGTCAGGTATTTTGTTAGCACACTTTAGAAAGCTCTAACTTGCTTGTATGTTTCAATCTGGAAGAGAATATTTTTATATTTCTAGGGCATTCCTATAGGAGACTGGAATTTTGTTTCTTGCAGACACTTTCTGGATTCAGGCACCAGGTTGGACTAAATTTTCCCAGAGAAAGCCAAAGTGCTGCATCATTTTCTGGCTTAGTTTGAGCATTTGAAATGAATTAGGTGGTTCCTGCATGCACCTGGTTGGTTTTGTTTTCGTAACTTGAACCAAAATTCGGGTAATATGAGGTGGAAAGTTCTTAGTAGTCTAATAGATTTAATTGTAAACATAATTTTTTAAAAAATTAGTACTTGATTGCTTTTTAAATTGTTTTAAGAATCCTCACCATAACTTTATTGGATATGTGTGTATTTTGTTTTCTTTTGAAGATAAAGCACCTCTCTCAAAGGGTCTATTAATAATACCAAGCATCTTCTCGCTACTGCTGGCTCTACTCTTTCAGCATTATCAAAAGTTCTTTACCTACAATCTGCAAGCAGTAAAAGAGGAATTTCAGGTAAGCAGCAATTGATTTATAATATTTGACATGAGTTGTGGTGTGAATATTTTGAACTTTAAATTTAGAATGATGTAGGACTCCATACCACAACCAATAGCATAGCAACATTCATGTAAAATGCAGATATGTGAGAAATGAGTTGTGGTTGCAGTGTGGGAAGGAGGAAGTCTCTAATTTCTTGTTAGTTTTGTTAACAATTAATTAACATGTGTGCTGTTGAAACTCTTCACAATTAAAATCAGATAAAAATGTTTTCAAAGGTGTTGAGTTAATTCAAAGGTTATGCTGGTAACTGTGGAGAAAAACATTGCCCCAAATGTATTTCTAGCACTGTCCTTGCTAGAAGGTGAGGGGAACTTGAGCTGACGGTAGTAATACTGCTAGATTTTGTGCTTTATACATTATACTAGGTGGCATCTCTAAACCCGGGACACCAGCCCCTATACATCTTAATGCATGGGGTTCTGATCTACTCCAGACAGTATTTTCAGCAAAATTCCTGGCCTAAAAATAAGTGTATATTTGCACACACATTTTTGGGAGAGAAAAAAAAAGGTTATTCTTTGTTGTGTATTAAAACTGAAAGGCTGGGACTATGGGCTATCCTTATTTTCTTTTTCTCCTTACCGTCAAATTGATATAGAGATAATGGAATTATATTAATACTTAATGACAGTGATAACTTGTGCCTTTAAGAACTTAGAAAGTGGTTGGAACGAACAAGTGATGAGGAATTGGAGTCCTTCTAGTGCCAGTTTCTGCTTGTCTCTCAGTAGTGGTTCTTTTTACTTTCTTGCTCTCTTCCCAGCTGGACTTAACTTAGAATGCTTTGGACTCTGGATGAATGAAAAATGATGCATACAGCAAATGGGGGAAAGTCCTCCTTGTATCATATCAGACAGAGATCTGTTCCCTCTCCCTGCTGTGTTTTTAATTAAGACAGAAAAAAAATTATAGGTTTGCTCAGCTGCATATGGTTTGGAGCTTATTCTGAAAATAATATCTGATAATAGGGCTGCAAGGGAAAAAAGTTAACACGGGCAAAATATTTATAGCTACCTTTAAGCATACTTTAAAGCCTGGGTAGCTGAAGCATGCTAACATTCTTCATTTCCTTGTATCTTTAAATGGAGATGAAAGCTAATACTTGTTCCAACAATAGCACTGTCCTTGCTAGAAGGATTCTTTTTGACAACTATTAACAGCATGTTGTGTCCTTGTGTGTTTTACACCTTTACTGTGCTATGGGCTGGTGGTTTTTGGAGTGTAGGAAGAACTTCTGTAGGTAAATGGAGCAGAACTATAACTGGAAAATGTGACTTCAGTTAACTTATAATTTATAAAAAGTGAAGGTTATAAGGAAAAGAATCTATATTCATATACGCCCTTTCTTTTTGTAAAATAGCTTAGGGAAAAGAGTAGTTGATATTTGGAAGCTACATTTTGTCATCTCTCATTATGACACAAACATGTTTTGGAGTTGGCAGGAGATGGAATCTGCCTACTGTCCCTGAACAGAAATGGGGGAGCTGAATTTCAGTGACAAACCACCAGAAATGCTGATGCTACTTCCTGCCATTTCATAAGAGAAAACAAACACATTGGTGTTTAAACATATATTTAACTTCATTGTCTTCAGAAATACAGAAATTTGTAGAAAAACTTGCCTTCTTCATCACTGCAATATCATCTTGCCTGCTGCACCTCCCCCCCCCCCTTTTTAAAGTTCATTTTCCAGCTGCTAAAGTTTTCCTGCTATATATTAAATTTCCATCAAATGCAAGTGGAAACTATGACTACTGTTTGTTACCTTTTAGATTTGGAGGCTGCTGTGTGGACGAACAGTGTGCCTTGATCTTAAAGACACTTTCTGCAGTAGTTTACTTATCTACAACTTCAGAATATTTGAAAGGCGATATGGCAGTAGAAAATTTTCAGTAAGTTCACGTTCTGGTTTTGTTCTCAAGTTTCATAAGTAATATATTTACATTCCGTATTTGTCTTTCTTTTTTCCTATTCCAGTATTTAGTACAACAGGTATTCAAAAATTCTAGGGAGCCATTTTTATATTTCCATTTTAAAATGGATTTTTATAAAGAAAGCAAAATAATTTCTATTTTATAGCTCAATTAAACTTAATTTTAGAAAAAAGATACCTCTTAAAATACTTTGAACCTCAACAAAAGGTGATAGTGGAAAAGCTTGGTCTCTTTCTAAGCTAAGTCAGTAGCTATGCAAATATATCATGAGAAAAATAGCGGAAGCCCAGAAATGCGTTTTAAGGGTTGGGACCCATACTATGGAAACCTCGCCCCCAAATTACATGATGTCTACTTTTTGCAATGCAGTAAAAACACTCATTTTGGGGAGCTCTAAGTGGAAATAATGTACCCAAGCTGCTTTTACAAATTATTTTTTGTAATACAGGTAGTCCTCAACATAACTGGGATCAAAATCTTGGTTGTATAGCATAGCAGTTAAGCGAGATGTTATATAACTGGTTCACTTAACAGTTGCAGCCATTAAAACATCTTGTAGGTCATTAAGCAGACAAGAGTCTCAAATAAGGAACATGGGAGCGCCTTGAGGTTGGAAAGACTATGGGAGCCTGGCAAGTAACTCTCCACTCAGGAGCTGAAAGTCCTCCTTGTTAAAATCCAAGCAGAATTTTCAGCCCCGGAACAGGGAGAAACTTGCACGTGGTTTGCGCTGGACCTCTTAGGCTCTCTTCCAGTCCTCTGAGGCTTCCTGGACTCTGCATTGCCTTTCTGGTCATGGCTGAAAATCTTGCTTGGGTTTTGGCTCCTTCTCACCCTGGGAACTGGCTGAAAGAGCTCCCTGCCAAAGGAGTTCAGCCTTGTGCCTGTTTGGATTTTGGCACAGAGTTCCTTCAGAACTCTTAGCAGACAATAGTAGCTTGCAATCTTCTTTGACTCCACTGTTGAGGGTGATCACGGGGTGCTTGGCAGCCTGTCATAAGGGCAAACAAATTGCTAAGGACCCGGATCACAATCATGTGACCACAGAAGGGCTTTATACCAAGGGTCCCCAACCTCTGGGCCGTGGCCCACTACCAGGCTGTGAGCTGTTCAGAAGTGGACTGCGGGAGTGGCAGGCAAGTGCGTGCACACACATCACCCTTGCGTGAGCAGCAGGCAAGTGCATGTGCTCCTGCTCCATTTGTGTGAGCAGCATATGTGCTCACTACTCATGCAAATGGAGCTATGTGCTCATGCGCATGCTTGCCCACCACTCGCACAGAACCATATCCACCCCCCCCCCCGTGTCTGCAAAGCCAGAAAGGTTGGGGAACTCTGCTTTATATAGTGTAATACATATATAACTTACGATGTATAGTGTTATACATATATTTCACTGTTTTTATTTGTCCGTATCTAATATATAGACTTAATATGTAGCAGCCTGAATTTCTATTCTAAGGTAGCAGCTGAAGATGCACTCTCTGTGTGAGTGCATGAGTATGAACTGAAGTCTATAAATTGGGTCTTGGTTTGCTCCTGTTCTAACTTGCAGAAATCCACCAGACGATATCTTTAGAGATCAGTAATAAAGGTCCTGGACAGCAGGAACTTGGACAGAATTCAGCTAACAGCAATTTGCTCCGAGGTTTTATGAGTTACGTATATCCTCATCTAACATGTATCACTTACCTCAAGTGCTGTCTTCTTGAGAATAGGTGCAAATATTCAAAAGATCATCTCTCATTTGTCGAACTTCACACTCTATTTCTGATGTGTTTTGAGCAGGAATATATTGCTACTTCCTAAAAAGTAGGAAGGCCTATTTGGGACATTGCTGTAGTGTAATTGCTTCTTGTGGATACCAGGCCAGAGTATAGTGCTCCATTTTCAGGGGCTCTAGGTTATTATTTTCTTAGATTAGTAATTATTACTATTGTATTAGGTCCTGGCCTGATGTCAAAGTTTATGCAGATACTGTACTTTCTGCATGCCTCCCTGTGATCCCCAGGTTTCTTTCAGTGCTTTCCTTACAAAGCTGTGCTGTGCTTATCAGTTGAAACGAAGGCTTGTGACCATTTTGTAGACTAATTCCATATATTTGTTATAATTCATAAGCAGTACAGTTACCTTTTTCTTTAATTAGCATTAAAATTCTTCAATTAGCTTTAAAAGCACTGTAGTTTTAATAAATTACTAGATGAAAATGGCATATAGCAAAACAATATGCTGCTTAAATATTTTGTGACCAGTGTAGATCATGGTTGTACAACCTTTTGGCTTGCCAAGGCACATTGAGTGAAGAGGAGTTGTCTTGTTGCATATGAAATATATAGTTAATGTATATAAATAACAAACTTCCTTTATTTTTTATTATCTTGTAGGGCCACATTACTAGCTGTCCAGGGTCACATGTGGCCTGTAGGCCATATGTAGTATAGATATAACTACCTGGACTGTCCATTCCATTCCATTGTGAATGCTGTGGAAGAGTCACAGATAATTTATGCATTGTAAGTGAAATTAATGCATAACATGTATCTGGTTGCAGAGTTGTGGTTCTCAGAAAATGAAAACTCTTGTCATCAGCCATTCATTTGTGTCTCACCCTTGGTCAGTCTATGGATCACCACTCTTTATGCCCCTCTGCCTTACACCGCTTCTGTCAGATCCTTCATGGTCATCCCAGTATCATCTTTTATAGTGTCCAGTAGCGGGTGTTAGGTTGGCCCCTTCTTTTTTGCCACTGATCACTCCCAGCATGATTGACTTTTCAAGGGAGTCACCTCTTATGACAAAATATGACAGCCTCTGTTTGATGATCTTGGCTTCAAGTGATATTTTTGGTGAGGTTCAGTCTAGGACTTCTTTATTATTTTTGCAGTCCATGGGGTGCATAATAGTCACCTCCAGCACCACAGTTCAGAGGCGCCCACCCTTCTTCACAGCCATAAGTAACAATTGAAAAAAATTATTGCATTAACTAATCTGCATTTGGTTGTAAGGCATATGTCTTTACTCTTCCAGATGTTATTCATGCCAGATATTGTAGTTCTTCCATGTGCTATGCACCTTCTGATCTCCACACTGCAGTCAGCATTTTGGTTGATTTTAGAGCCCAGGAAAATCTAGTCCTTTACTGCTTAGATCGTCTGCAGTCTGACATGTGTGTTCTCTACAGTTGTCATTACCTTTGTTTTCTTGAAGTTAAGGTGCAGTCCGAATTTTCCATTTTTATCTTTGGCTCTCAGAATTAACCATTCCAGATCCTTCTTGTTTTCTGTGTTGTATCCAAGGTTGTTGATATTCCTACCACCAATTTTAACCCCAATGGTAGATTTCTCCAAATGTACATTTGTCATAACTATTTCTGTGTACATGTTGACTAGTATAAGTGACAAGATGCAACCTTGACACAAGTGCCTTTTTCAATTCTGAACCATTTTGTGTGTCCCTATTCCTGGCTGCCTGATCACAGCAGAATGACTGAATGAGCAGGATGTGGTCTGGTGATATTCTCAGTTCTTTGAGGCAGTTCCAGAGCTTGTCATAGTCAACACAATTGAAGGCTATTTTATGTAGTCAATGAAGCACAGAAGTAGAGATCTTTTGGTACTCCATTGCTTTTTCCATCATCCAACATAGAGTGGCAATATGATCATGTGTTCTTCTTCCTTTCTGAAATCCTGCTTGTACATCAGGCAGTTTCCTCTTGGTGGTTGGATTCAAATGTTGTTGGATTATCTTCAAGAGAATTTTACTTACCTGTGATATCAAGGCTTTGGTTTGGTGGTTGAAACAGTCTTTCATGTCACCTTTCTTTGGTACTGGATGTTCTGACCCAAGTCACACAGACAAGGCAGGTCTGTTCATTGGTCACCACAGTGACAATCCACCCACCAATGGTGATGGAGAAGTTCCACTCGAGCCCTCTGTTTTCCCTGGATTTACAAACTAGGTCCCAGCCGGGCCACGAGGCAAGAGGGAGGTATCAATTCCAACAAGTCCAGAGTTCCAACAGAGTTCCAACAACCAAAGCACACTCCAAGAGTGCAAAGTCTGAGAGCCAAGTCCAAGTCCCCAAGTGTCCAGGGTTCAGAGTTCAAAAACATAGTCTGAAGTTCAAGGAACAGGATCCAGGAATGCCAGGAAGAAGCACATTCAAAATGAACAGGTGTTTCCGACAAACATACCTTCCCTCCTTGTGAAGAGGGGCAGGGCTGCTTCCTTGCAAGCAGCCTTGCTGACCTCCTCTGTGCCTCTGTCCGTATCAATTGATATGTATTGCCATAATCTTATCACTGACTGCTTGAAATCTTTCTATGGTTCTTTTTAGTATGAAACCCACTGCTCTTCTTCTGATGGTATCATTGTCAGAGTAGTATATGATATGACCATCGGAGTTGAAGAAGCCACAGCCAGTTCAAAGAACTTCAGCTGATGCCTAGTATGTTGAACCTATTCATTTCGTTCTTAACAAATGTTCAGCTTTCCTAGATTTAAGCCATTGATGTTCCATGATCCTAATTTGAAGGTCTTTGAACAGTGGGGAAATCTCTTTTCACCAGGAGCTGTGTCAACGGCTGGGAGGATCATAGAATTTATTCCATCTGCTAGAATTTGAATAAAGCAGGTCCAGCTCATGAGCCATGTGCAACCCTGAACAGCTAGTAATGCAATCCCACAAGATCATAAACTTTTAACATTAATATGCGATTTATATATGTTTATTATATTTTTTATATGTGATCTAAGACAATTTCTCATCACTCAATACAGCTGAGGCAGGCCAAAAAGTTGGACATCCATGATTTAAATGTTGATGCCATTAATGTTGCTATTATATTATCTTTGATATTTATTAACTCATTATTATTTCCCGCTACAATCCTGTATGACTTTTGTGGTTCACAGATAATGCAGCATTAAGACTCATTGCCTAACATGACTGACCATTAGGCAAAATCAGATACAGTTCCTGCAATAGAAATGCTCTTATTTTATCAGTAACCTGAGCATTCAGTTCTGCAGTTTCATTACTGAAAAATTTGGTAGAATGTGGTCTAATTTTGCAATTCTAATTTCTCCACACAAATGTTGTATCTTTAGATTTAGTTCAACATTGTATTTTTTAATGGATATTTTTTTTGTTATAAAAGGTGGACAGTTTGTGATTATTAATTTTTATTTTTTTCAGTCATTTTTACTGGGCTCCTGGATGCTATCAGCGATGTTTGATTTTGTCCTGGTAGAAGCTATTGAATATTCTTTTGACCTCAATATCAGCAGCTTGCCTTCAGGATTGTAAGTTTACTGTTAAGAGACATTCATCTCTCTTTGTATCTTAAATATTATTTCTAGGGCTATTGAAATTTATGAAAATGAAATGTTTAGTATTATTAATTTGAGTTGTGTGAAATTCAGCTATTCAGCAACTGAATGTTCTTTAGAACTATAGAACTTTGTGTTCTCTCTTTAGAATTTCAGAACTTGCTGTTCTGGAGGTAGTTTAGCAGTTCTCAGATAAATCTTCTGAATCAGAAGTAATTCAATCTCCTGGACATAGCAAACCTGTTAAAGGCTCTGACCAACATCTGGCTTGGAGGTTTTATTTCTGGAAACTGTCAATTGCCCCCAGAATGGGAAGGTTTGGAGAAGCTCACTCCTCACCCAGAAGAGAAAGGAAAATATTCAGAATGCTGCATTCTCAAATGTGAGTTTAATATATCTATACTGCTATGATTTGAATCTGTGTGGCATATTCATTGATAGGTGTTCTGTTTTTTCCCTTTACTGTTCATCAAATTTGTAAGGCCACCAGGCAATCTCACAGATCTCCTCTGAAGTGTCATCTGATTCTCTGGAGCAGATTTAGGGTGAAAAGAGATAAATAGCACAATTAATTCCAGATACCGTTTTACCAATTAACGAATGCCTTTGGATTCAACTCTGGATCTCCAAAATTTATTGTGTTAGCCAATCATGACTGGATAAACTCGAAGTCAGATTGGCTGAGCTATTAGTTGCCAACAGTTGTCACAATAAGCGGAGTGATTATAAAGAGGATATGATTGTATTTGAGACAAAAAACAGCTGATAACTTTATAGCAGTGACGGTCATTTGAGCACACATTTGGGAACACATTCTCTTTGATGTTAAACTGGTGACACCTGTATTGTATCAGAATTTGCAATACAAAAAGTTTCTCTACGAATTTATTTTTATTGCTTCATCAGCCAGGTTTTGTTCCAGGATGCAAACCCTAAATTCAGCTTTACATTTAATATCTTGTTAAGCATTATTTAAATTATCTTACTCAGAAGAAGCGTTTTGATGCATTGTTAGGCATTTTCTTCCATGACTCCATTTTAGCTGTGCTACATTAAGTATTATTTTCTTTATTTTTTTTTCATATTACTTGGCAGAAGAAAGAGCTTTGGTGTTCAGTTCAGCATTACTGCAGATGCAAAGTATCTTTAGCCCAGACATTTCCCTCTCTGCTGTTCAATAATAATAATTATAACAAAATCTATATTATAATACTAGATGCACAGTAACATATGTAGTGTGCAGTAACACTTGAATATGCATTGGTCTTGGCACATGACTAAAGTAATATCTCCCCAAGTTAACATCTCCATATTATTTTCTTGCCACTAATATAGAAATGGCTTGGTATTGCCTTTTTCTGAGATTCCCCTCTTATTTTTCAATAAGGTTTACAACAGTGAATTTCCTGATTGTTCCCCATGTACGGACTAGATCAGTCTGACCATAGCATTGGGGAGATAGCCACCTATTTTAACAAATGAAAGCACATGTAAATGATTCCCAGAAGTAATTTAAAACTCATTAGCATGTTTGGAGATCTTTTCATTTTGCCTTAAGGGATGTACACATTAAGACTTAAATTTTTATTAAAGCTGAAACACTTGATCTAGGAATATGGAATTCCCACCCCCTCCCAATACTGTAAACATTGAAATCATGTGATTTTGAATATATATATATATATATATATATATATATATATATATATATATATTTGTATCGTTCTCATTAAATTGTGCAACTCATAGAAGTTATGAAGCTGAAACCTCAGTAGAATAAATAATGAAGGAAAATGGAATATATTAATATGAAAGAGACAGAAATGATTATGCATTTCAAGCTAGACTAATTTCTTTTTCAAAGAAAAAAAACAATTTAAAAGAGGAATAATAAAAACTTTCTTTTTCAAACATAATACATTTATTGGAAATTTGAGTTTATTCTAAGCTTTACTTAATGTATGTATATGGTATTGCTTTCAAATGTATTGTATTGCTTTACTTGCTTTATATGATCTCGCTGTTAATATTACTTAATGAATGCACACTACCAGATCGTATACTTTTTCTCCGAACACTTCGAAGATAATTACGATAAAGCATAACACTGATAACCCGGGCCTGAAATTGCTTAGAAACTAGGTAGTAAAGGATTATATCTAGACATGTGCTGAGATTCATGAGGAAGGTGGTAAATGCTCCCCAAGGGTTGTAGCTTGCTTCTCCATTTTGGAGCATCAGAAATGTAAAACAAATGTGAAAAGGCACAAAACATACAAGCACTTGGGTAATTAGTGTCACAATGATTCTGATCGATCTTTCTTTAGCCCTTGGTTTCAGCTTGGAAGTTCTTCCACGAATTATACTATAAATGATGACTAGATAACAACCAAGCATATTAAATATGGGAATCAAGAAAAAAAATATTAACCGAGAAAAATTTAACACATTGACTTCCTTTAGGTAGATAATATCCATCATCTTTATGCAGGTAGTGAAATTTGAAGTTTTGTCTGGATCAGAATATAAGAAAAGCAGGGGAGAAGTTGTCACAAGAGTTAAGATCCAAAGTACTGTGCAAGCCATCAGAGCTTTGTTTGTGTTCTTGAGTTCCTTGGCATATCTGGGTTGAACAACAGCCAGACATCTATCAATGCTTATAAAAGCTAACAGCCATATTGCAATGCTGGGGTAAAAAATAGTGAAAGCGCTAAGAATCCGGCAGAAGACATCTCCAAAGATCCAAGAGCGTTTCCCATAATAATGCATTCGAAAAGGCAAAGTGAATATAAGCAACAAGTCAAGCAATGCAACATTCATCATGTAGATAGTTATAGTTGTTTTCTTCTTGGTGGTACAGCTGAAGACCCAGAGAGCTGTAATGTTTACAACTAAGCCAGTTGTAAAAATGAAGCTGTAGAAGACGAGTGATGAAATACGGTATTCCTCAGGATAGCTATTTTCAACCATTGTAATTAGACTGTGATTGTAGTTATTCATAGCTTTCTAATACGTTATCTAAGAATAAAGTAGGAGAAAGATCAAGTTTAGCTACCGATTAGAATAGTTTTGCATTGTGAGCACCAAGAATCAGACAATTCCTGATTTGTACTGTACAGAGGGTACTCTGGAAAAATTGAGTGCATTAATCTTCAAAAACATGATTCTCAGTATTCTGTTAAATTGAGAATTTAACTAGCCAAACAGTTAGTGTAATTTATATGGGCCTCAAGTCTGAATTTGCTGTAAAAGAAGTTTTATTTTATTTATTTATTTGTTAAATGTATTTGCTGCCCATCTCACCATGGGCCTACTCTGGGCAGCTTACAGCAATAAAATGGAAAAAAAGTTTTAAAAATATAAATGTAACAATAGCAAAGGGATAAACAATACAAATAAGGGAAGTATAATAATATGAAATAAAAAGATGGACAGAGGGGAAGCAAGGGGGAAGCAGGAAGTGAAGCGGGGAGGTGGGGTCAGCTAATTAGACCAAGAGCTACCTCCAAAGATGTACTCCCGTGTGAGTACCCAGGTCATCCGTCAGGATCAGGTCTTCAGGCTTTTGCAGAAGGATAAGAGAGTGGGGACAAACCTCGCCCCAGG
The DNA here is from genome assembly GCA_023653725.1 of Bungarus multicinctus. Classification (NCBI taxonomy): domain Eukaryota; kingdom Metazoa; phylum Chordata; class Lepidosauria; order Squamata; family Elapidae; genus Bungarus; species Bungarus multicinctus. The sequence goes on from CM042851.1 coordinate 30,645,804, forward strand.
ATACAGGATGTTCCAGAAGTCCAGCGCTGCAGCAGAGTAGACTCTTCTTCTGGACCTTCTCTGGAGTTCCTTGACCGTTGGGGTCTTCAGCAGGCCTCCTCTGCTGGCACGAGTAGTCAGAGTTGTCTTAGGAAGACGAGACGGTCCATCAAGTAGTCTGGTCCTGTGCCATGGGAAGGCTTTATACCAGTGGAACGACTTGCCTTCAGAAGTTGTGGGTGCTCCAATACTGGAAAATTTTAAGAAGAGACTGGACATCCATTTGTCTAAAACGGTATAGTTTCCTGCCTAAGCAGGGGTTGGACCAGAAGACCTCTAAAGTCCCTTCCAACTCTGTTATTCTATTAGTGCTCTAGAAAAAGTGCTCAGCATTTCTAATTAATGTCATCGCCAAAAAAATCTCTGCAGTTTGTTAAATACAAGCAATTTGACACATTAAACACTGGGCAATTACCCATAAATGGCTCCCTTTCTGAAGATTTAGGGCAAGGGTCTTCAAACTCAGCAAGTTTAAGACTTGTGGACTTCAACTCCCAGAATTCCTGAGCTAACATGACTGAAGGAGGAATTCTGGGAATTAAAATCCACAAGTCTTAAAGCTGTCAAGTTTGAAGACCCCTGATTTAGGGAATTGCTTTTATCAGCTCGTTTTCTTTCATGTGAATGACTCTTGGTAAAGATGAATCTTATCTCCTCTAAAATAAGACAAAATGATATCATGAAAGTGGAGGGTATTTAGCTTTAAAATGATGCAAATTCGTTTGGTAGCATGGTTTGAAAGAGGAAGCTGGTCAATCATGTTGAAAGAGAAGCTGTGCTTCCCTTGCTCTTGCAGGTGGGCTGCAGATATTTGCTGCTTTACATCTGCACTGACTCAACTCCTCCTTGGCTTTTGTGGGTGAAAGAGAAAGAGTTTACCCTTTCTTCATCATTCCTGTGTCTCCACTGCTCAGAGAATAAAATATGTGTTGTTTTTGAACATGGGCACTTTCTACTCTTGCAGAGGTTACAGCCGGATCTGTTAGGTGCTGCCATTCCACTTAATCATGATTAGACTTGAAAGTGGGGCAGTGACCGTTTCACAAAGCTCTGAATGATGAAGCACAGCAAGACTATTAAAAGGACAAAGAGAAATAGAAATTAGTTACCTTCCTTCACTATCCTCAATTTAAAAAGATTTGCAGCTATCACAAAAATAGCTGCTGTACTGCAGTCCAATTTAGAAACCGTTGAAATTCCACAATGTATGGTATAATAGCCAACTTCTCTAGTAGTTTCCAAAAATATTGTGTCCTTTCCCATAAGAATGGTCTTATAAAGCTTTACTCTACTCTACTCTTTACTTTAGTAAAGCTTTATTACTGTATTTTTTCTGGAGGAGATCCTTACTCAGTATTGGAGGCTACATTAATGGCTACATAGATTAGTATCTGTTGGTTTATTCTAATGGATTTTAGGTTACACAAGAAGAACCTACCCTTCATGTTCATATGACATGCTTGCATACACATATTTATAGACTATGGATTTATGTGCAGTTTTCTGGATTCTCATGACTCAGGATCTAAATGTTTTGCACAACAGCCTATATTGAAATTTGCTAGTATGTGGCTTACGTTTTCTGTGAACTTAGCCAGTGCAATAAAGATTTCCACTGCTTTGGATTCAATTCCAGACAGAGTCTACAGGGCAAACCCCTTTGAAAAGAAATAGCTGCTGTAATGAAATGCAAACAGCTGTTTTCACATCCTCCAAAACACCTTTTGGAAATCAGATCAAAAATACCATAAAGGCCTGTTGTGCAAATCCTGCAGTGTGTTATGTGAACATAATTTGTGGTTGGCTGAACAGACTTAGATGTTGTTAGTAATTTTCACTGGCTGAGATGGTGAAAGAAAATGATAGTGAAGCTATTCATCCATTGGTTGGGTTCTTACAATGTGCTGGCTATGTTTGCAGGAATGCTAACACAAGATTGATTGTTCCTTGATTTGCTGAATAAATATGAATTTATGCAACTATGTAGAAAATACTAAGAATTGAACAAATAAAATAAAACCATTATTTAAAGAATTTTGAAGTAAGGCAAATGGATGTAAAGAAAACTAGCATAACAGATCTTCAAATATTTATTAGAGTTTTTTCCTGCCTTTATTTTTTTATAAATAACATAAATAAATAAATGATGAACATACTTAGTACTCTTTCCTCCTCCTATTTTCCTCACAACAAATCCTGGGTGATGTATTGGCCTGAGACAGCCTTCCATTCTGAATCAAATATTCTGTGTTGAATGAAAAGTCAAAACCTCATCTGCTATCCTCAAATTTTTAGGAATATCTAAAGTGGTACTCATGTATGCAACCTTACATGTGTATGCACCCTTCTACAGGTACCCATGCAAGAAATAGCTGTATTTTCCATTTTGAATCCGTTAGTAATTTGCAGCTAGTGTACTGGTACCAGTGCCTGTTTATTTAAACAGCTAAGTGGATTTATTTTATTTTATTTTATTTGTAACTCACATATTCATTACTTCAGCTGTTTACTTCATCTTGATTGGTTTATAAAAACAGGGATTTTTAGCCTTGCATATAGTTTTAAAAGATAACATTCATTCGATACATAATTCTGTAATATTCAAAGTCTTTAGCAATGTTCTATTAATTTGAAAGCATAATTCAGGTTGAAAATTTGAAAAAATTCAAAATTTGCACATATGCCTAAATATATATAAAATAAAAGTTTTCTTACCTTTAGCTTTTCAATGATGTCTTTCATCAACCCAGACAAGCAAAAGATTGGTTTTTGTCTTAAGACCTGTGATCTAAAATAGAAACCTTTTTATAATCAGGAAGTATCATAATGCAACTAGATTCTCAATTGGTTCTACGGGTTTTTTTGGCTGTGTGTATAATTTGTTGCATGAACAAATTATACTGTATATCTCATATGTTAGCTGACAAAATGTTTCTGTCTCTTAAGTGTAGCATCCTCTTCAACTGTCTAACATAAAGTATATGTATGCAGAAATATAAAGAAATACTGTAAAGTGTTGCAGTTGCTATATTTTATATAAACGATTTATGTGATATTCATAGATTATTTGAAGGGTTATCTGATATAAAATTATTCTTAATTCTTTGCTTCTGTTCAAACTTAATTGAAGTGTAATTTTCAGTTCAATATGAAATTAAACCGAATACAGACGAATTGCCGTCTTCCTCTTTGTCTTAGTATACAGTATATAAATAAGTTCAGTTTAATTTATAAATTATTGTCTAATGTATAGAAATCTTATTAGAGCTAGTGACTGGTGAAACAAAACAACAATAAAAGATAAAGAACTTCAGATGGAACAAAATGAATTTTATAGTAATAGAATTCTAAATTCCTGCATAAATCAGTGGTGATTGAAAGAAACTTTGCAACTCTTCTAGGTATGAGGATTGCTGACTGACAATAGGAAGTAAGTGAAGTGATCCCATAATTTGCCAGAACCCTTTTCCATGTCTGAGTGTCATTGTAAAAACGGTTCCCTATGGAATAATGTCTATGGAAATTCTTGATCATCCCAAGAATTCTTTGGTTTTCCCAAAGATCTTTTTCAAAAAGTAACTGGACTTCGTTTTCCTTTGAAGATGTTTCACTTCTCATCCAAGAACAGAACTGAAGAAGCTTCTTGAGTGAGAAGTGAAAAGTCTTCAAGGAAAAACAAAGTCCAGTTGCTTTTCAAAAAAGCCCTGTTGGGACATCCCTATAGAATAGTTCTGCACTCCTGTCCATCTGCGTTGCATCATCATAGCATATGTGTGTTTATGTGTGTTCCTGGTGGAAATTAGGAAAGAGATCCAGGAGTGTATACAAGAAAGTCTACTCCCAGCAGGGCATTCAAGCCATGAAAATCATTCAAGTTACCCATCTAAAGCAACTAGGCTCCTGTATTGACAGTACTAGTATAGGAAGATGCTGGAACCACATTGTTTAATGGAAACAACAATGCTATAATATTCATAATGTATGGGAGAAGGCAATAGTAAACCTTTCCTGTATTTTACTGAGAAAACAAGATGCACACAGGCAATATAAAGTAATTTATCCTATGCTGCCTATAGAGATGATGGGCCTCTCTTGCAGATTCTTTTTTGAACTGCCAACAACCAGATTGACATAGGCTCAATAGACAAAAAGCACAGTGTCTTCCTTCAATGGCTGGGGGGTGCTTTTATTTTACAAAAGGAAAGCTAATTAAAAAAAAGAATAAAAAAGAATGATAAATTATAAATACCTTAAACTAGTTTTTATTAATTTCTACTTCTAAACTAGAAATTAATCTTAATTAAAATTATATTTATATTTATTTTCTAGAGGCTTTGTATCTATACTATTTTCTCTAAAGTCCAATTTCACTATATTTTTTACATCTTTCTATTCTGTATCTCTCATATACTTGTCATTCCTTTTTTCTACCCCAAGCAGCACATCTTGTTCCTATGAGCAGTTATTTTCTGTCTGAACCTGAGGGCAAACCCCATTAAATTTCTGTGTTAACAGTTGGAACGTAAATTCGGATAAGCTCACATTAAGGGGCTGCTCACAGAATTAGTTATTATTTGGTCACTCATTGCATTACCCAAATATTTTCTTCATTTTATTCTTCCTGACTATGAAAACAGTGCTGTTACTTTTCCACTTTGTGTATCCTGAGCAGTAATTACAGTGATCTTGTATGGAAAGTATCGGATTCCAGTCCATTTCAATTCACTGATATCTAAGATATTAGTATATAGTTGATTCATTGCATCTTTCACTGTGTTGAGCTTTCCATGTGCATTGCTTCTTACATTTCCTGTTCCCACTGATTCTGTCTTTGCAGATTTGGCTTTTCTTTTCCTGCATGGCAACGTTAGTAACTGGATGCCCGGCATGCTTAATTTAGCCACATCATAAATGCCATTAGTACTTTGAAAGATCCTCAGTTCTTCCTCAGTAGCATCTTGAATTCCATCCAACCTGAGAAGCAGTGAAAAGCCTGACAGATTGTAAGCACCCATGCTCCTTTCTTCCCTCTCCTATCTTTGCTCTCCCCTATCGTCTCATCAACCCAGCTACCAATCAAACAGCCGCATTAGGCAAGAAGTGGGGACACAAAATGGCTGCCCGGGAGCTCTGCAGCTACAGGCTGCGTGACAAATAGCCTGAATGGAGCCAAAATCCGGGAGTAAAAATAAAATGAAGAGCCAAAAAAACCCAAATAGCAAAGTTTGAAATAGTAAGAATGAAAACATAGCTGGACTGTATGACTTACAAAACCAAAATGAAGCAGGAAAATAATAGTTGATGCTTGTCAATTATGTGATTTTTTTCATTGCCAGCGTGTTCATCAAACAACATCTGTATACATGGATATCACCAGGTGGAGCATGCAGAAATTAAGGGTAAAACCACCACATCTAATCACACTTTACAAGACAAATTTTTTTAAAAATGAATACAGATTCCCCCAGTATGTAAAGTTTTATTTAAAAAAAGCTCAGCCACATGTTTTATTTCTTTTAGCAACCAGGTGCAACGGAAATCCAGAATCCTTACCAGAGTCTCTCTTTCCTTTCTTCAAAAGAAAAAGCAATCCCATCCAGAATAAGTTGTACAAGTAGTTCTTTCTTAATGACCCTAACTGGGAGCAGAATTTCTGTTGCTAATGAAGCAATTGTTAGTCAAAATATCATGTGATCACTTTGTTTAGCAGTGACAGTTCCAGTAGTCCTGGCTGTGGACATTAGGCGAGGATGTCATGTTTCCCTTGCCTTGCCATGCTTATCTCCACTTCAACTTCCCTATTGGCCTATCTGCCCCCCATCTCTGCCCTTTTGGTTACCCTTTGCTGCTCTGCCACCCCCAGCTGGCCTTTGCTATCTTCTTCCTCCCACTGCTGATGACAGTTGCCTGTCCAAGTTAGCTGCTGGCCCTTCCCAAGACCTCCCAATACCATGTGAGCCCTCACATGGCCTCAGAGCCATGGTGACCCAGTGGTTAGAATGCAATACTGCAGGCTAATTCTGCTGCCTGCCAATTGTCATCAGTTCTGCAGTTTGAGTTTCACCAGCTCAAGGTTGACTCAGCCTTCCATCCTTCCAAGGTCGGTAAAATGAGGACCCAGTTTGTTGGGGGCAATAGGCTGATTCTGTAAACCACTTAGAGACGGTCGTAAAGCACTGTGAAGCAGTATACAAGTCTTAATTCTATTGCTATCAGCATTAGGAGGAAAGAGAAGGAATAGAAGACAGTGAAGATCAGCTGGAGGTAGCAGATTGCAGTGCAGCCAGAGGGGCAGGGAGATGTTGGACGGAGTTGAATCACATGCTGTGTTTTGAAATGTGGGAAGGCCAAGAAGTCAAATTTTGCCAAGCACCCAAAATTTGATCATGTGACTTCAGGGATGTTGCAATATCTGTAACTTCAAGGAATAGTCGTAACTCTTACTCAGTTAGAGCTGTCATAATTTTGAATGATTGATAAGCATTCTACTGGTAACCCAAACCTAGATCAAAATGCCTGTTTTGTAATAGATATTACTTGGCCTTAAATCTCTCTTTTCTACCATGTGTTCAATGAGTGCCTTTAGATATACAGGAAACTAAATAATGATTCCCTATTGTCTCCTTTTGGCAAATTCAGTCAGCTGGATCTTGATGCTTCAAAATGCCATTTACCCATAGGTATTGAAATGCTGAAATATTAAAAATATTACACTCAGAAACAGTCTTGGCCAGTTCCCAGTGTCAATCATCTACAGGTAGTCTTCAATGTACGACTACAATTGAGCCCAAAATTTCTGTTGTTAAATAAGACAAATGTTAATTGTGTTTTGCTCTACTTTATGACCTTCTTTGCCACAGTGGTTAAGCAGTTGTTAAGTGAATCTTGTGGTTATTAAACAAATCTTACTTTCCCCATTGATTTTTCTTGTCAGGACTGGCTGGGAAGGTTACAAATGGTGATCTCATAATCCTGAAACAGTGCAACTGTCGTAAATAATACATGCCAGTTGCTAAGCGCTTGAATTTTGATCACATGACCATGGGGATGCTGCAAGAATTGTAAATGGGAAATCCAGTCATAAATCATTTTTTTCACAGCTGTTGTAACTTCAAACGGGCACTAAATGAATGGTTGTAAGTTAAGGACTACCTGTATAAATACATAGCCAAAACTAGATCTGAATCTGATCTGCATGAGCAGTTAAATCTGGAGTTGCATTTTGTGGGAAAACGAAAATTGGACCCAGGAAAGTTCAAAATGTTGAGATCTCATTTGGTTTCTTTAGCCAGATACTGGACTCTTAAACCAAATGATAGCTTAAATTAATTTAAATACTGTGTATTAATTTAAACCATTTGATTTGCTTGATCATGATGTAAGTTGTATGCAGAAAGCTAAAGCAAGCCATATCTTAGTGTGATGTGTGAATATTGTCAAAATTGTCTTTTTAGCCAGTAAGTTTTTGGTAGTTATAACCAACCAGAAAGAGCAATCATCCAAAACACCGGCAATGGCATTTTTTCTTAAGAATTCATTATCTTTATATAATAATTAAAAAATAATTATTGGTGTAAATGTATGAATGAACAGAATGTAACATAGTTTACATTACTCTTGGTTTTAATAAGGCAGTATTCCAGTCTATTCATTATTTTACAGTTTTGTTTTTAGGGAGTAAAAAAGTTTATAACTATTGATATGCATTTTCTCAGAACTTATTTACTTGCTAATATTAATTGCTAAACTTTTTAAAGGGTCGCTATGCAGAGAGATAGTCAGCAAACAGGTTTAATAAATAAATAAAATATTTTTTTAAATTCAAGTTTTATTGATATCTGTCTTTGTTATATTAATGTTCTCAAGGATAAATATTTTTTAAAACAGTAATTTAGTCAATGCGAGTTTTTTAAATTATCACTTCAGCACATCCAGATTTTCCTATTACTAATATTTGATTAAAGAAAAAATCCAATATTAGAGTCTTTGCTTGCCACTAGGAAGTCAGTTGGGAGCAAATTTCTTTCATAAAAGATTCCTGTGTAGTAATGTTTAAATTAATGTAATGTGTCTGGTATAAATATAGATGTAGCACTATTGCCCTCTACTGTTCAGTATCTACTATTGACTTTGCTAATATCAGCTTAGCACTGATATATATTTTCCTTGTATCTCGGTCTAATTTTTGATGTGTACGTATTTGTGCTTTACACTCTGCCCAATGATAGCTTTAACAGTCACTGTTAAAGCTGGTGACAATAGGTGAGTGTCAAGTATCTAGAGATTATCTACATGGGATTGCCCTTGAAGAACAATTGGAAGCTTCAGATGATGCAAAATGTGGTGGTGGTGGGAGTTATGTGAGCAACTAGATTAGCATACATTACATACTTGCTCTATGTGCTGCATTAGTTACCAGTTGACCTCCAGCTTTAGTTCAAGATGCTGATACGGATCTTTAAAACCCTATGTGGCATGGGGCCAGGATATTTGAGAGATGGCCTCCCACTAATCATATTTGCCCTTCCCATCACATCCAGCAGAAAGGACATATTATGGGTGCCATCCACAGAGAAATGTCATCTGATGCAATCCCGTTGGAGAGCCTTTTCTGCCATAACACCCACTCTATGGAACAGGAGTGTCAAACTCGATCCTGCCCACGGGGTGCTTAGATCTGGCCCACGCTACTGCCCTGGAAACAGCGAAGGACCAGCTCACAGTGCCTCTGCCAGTGAAAACAGACTTCAGGAGGGCCACAGGCAGCCCTCCTGAGCTCCATTTTTGCTGGCAGAGAGTTGCAGGAGGCTGTCACAGCCAAAAATGGAGCTCAGGAGCCTGTTTTTGCTGGCAGACTGCTCAGGCCACCACAGGTGCCCCCAACATGAGTGATGTAGAGCTGGCCACACCCAACCCAGCCCTGGCACCTTGAGTTCAAACACAACCTGATGCATCTCTCAATGGAATTGAGTTTGACACCCCTGCTCTGGAACATCATCATTCTTGAAGTAAGATTGGCCCCAACCTTGATGGCCTTCCAAAAGGACCTGAATACATGACTTGGTCATATGGCCTGGGGATTTGGTAATGTTGGTATAGTAAAATCTGCAAAGGATTGTTCTTTTAGGGAAACTGGTAGTGCTTTCCTGGAGTTCATCTTTTTATGACTTTCAAAATAGCTTTATTATTTTTAGTTTTTTAATTTTTTATGTTTTGGGATTTTAAAAAAAACTTTTTTGTGTTTCTTTGTAAGATCTCATTAATGTAATACAAGAGTTACTGTGTTATGCAAATCCAGACAGGCTACAAGTACCATTCCCATTTAGTCTTGCTTTTGAATTTTGTTAATTCAGAACATCTTTTCACAACAAAAATATATCTCAAATTTTATTGTGCCAATCAGATATGTAGCTCTGTTTGCAAGCTTTCACTTCCATCAATATAGTGCCTTAGCCAAGTTAGAACTGAGAAGGAATGATGAGATTGAATAGAAATGTGGTATACATACAATTTGCTTTATACCCATAATGGCAAACCTATGACAAATGTGTCGAAGTTGACACACTAGAAGGTTTTAGACAACAAGAACCACCAACGTCTATTCTTAAAAGCACACCCCTGTCCTTGGACGATTTGCAGAAGCTGTAGAGGTCATTCAAAAATGAGGTGTGCTCTTGCCCATTGCCACAAAATAACACAAGACGACCATGTTTTCATCCAGCCTCTAATGCCTTCAAAAATTACATAAGAATAGTCTGTAATTTCACATAGTTTTTAGAAGCTGCAGAAGCCATGAAAGAGCATTTGCCAAAGTAGCTTCAAGAATAAAAAGCTTCATGAGATCTGAAGCTGCCTCGGGTAGATCTTGGGACTGTTAAGAGAAAAAGAACATACTTGAAAGTACATAGTCTGAGGCAGATCCTTGGAAATCATACACATGATTAGACTCTATTTTATTTAAATAAATGAATATGTCAAGAATTGTTTCTTTTAGTGTCTGTGTGTGTGTGTGTATGTGTGAGTGTGTCTTTGTGTGTGTGTGTCTTTGTGTGTATGTAACAGACAGATAGACAGACACTCCAGCAGAGTCAAGTTGATATTTTCTGAATTTTTGACATGCTGAACACAAGAGTTTCACTGTCACAGCTTTATTCAGAATAAATTCACTTCCTTTTCTTGTTTGTTACAGATTAATATCTCCTTATAAATGATACTTGGGGCACGGTCTGTTTGCAATTCTCAGAAAAGATTTGAAAGTCAAACCACATCCTATTGCTATAGCTACCATATTACTTATTACGGCAAGGAATAGAAGGATCTCCAATCTGTGCCATCTAGTTTTCTATAGGTTTTAAGGGGCCCTATTTGGAAAGGATGGTTTGGAGAGAATTTATTCAGTTGAAACGCTAATTTGTAGTTGTATGAGGAGTAAATATGTAGAATTCTTGTCTCATGCACACCCGCACATATAACAAAAGAAAATGTTGAAGCATTGTTGAAGTCTTTGGCTTTCTCCAATCTCAGCAATCCACTTTGCATCCTGGATCCTTAGTGATGTTCACATAATGTGCTGAACTAGGTCATGGGATGATACGGCTAACATGTCATATATATAGGAAGAACAAGCAGATTAATTCAAAAAAATCCAGAGAAAGTTTTGATTTTAATCCCAGCAGAGTCCTTGGTTTATCTGGAGCAAATTAAATGTGGAATTCAAAGAACTGACTTGATGGTTAACTGCCCTTCCTGTGATTGTGGCAAATTCCTAGAGAAACTGGAAAATGCGCCCTGTTTTGATCTTTCATTTCTGTCACAATTTAAATTCTTTTCTCCCAAATCTCACAAAATGAAAAACGCTTGGATAGATTGAATGCACTCCCTCTATCTTTTTCCGCAGAGCACTAGCCACAACAATGTTTTTTTTTTCACCTCAGCAAAAAACAAAACCCCTCTTAAAAGGAAATATCAATTTCCTTTGCAGAGGCTGGGAGATCTGAGAAAATGGTTGTCAGGATAGCTGTAATGTGCTCCTGACTTGTGTGCTGCCAACTCATGAGATAAGTTAATTCCCTGGGAGAAGAAGACTCAGGACGGTTCTTTTTGATAAATATGGTCATTGACTTTTTCAGCATTTTGGCTGGTGGTGGTGGTGTTTTTTTTTCTTTTATTGTTTTTCTGAAGTTCTTTATAAAATTATTTCTGCAGATCTTAAGGGTTGTCCAAACAATTCTGATGAACCAATCTTAAACAGGTATCATTTAGAAATAACGTAGGCTTCTTCACTTTTTCAGTGATCATGTTCTTAACTTGGATTGAGTCCAGAAAGTTGATTTAGGAGTTGAGCATATTTTCTTCTTTAAACAGATGGCTATTATCCCATGGCATATCTCAAAACTATTTAAAAAATATATTTTTGTTTCAGAATATTTTGATGTGACATACTGTACTGTTTTTTTTCAGCCACAACAAACGGCTTTAAGCTTAGTTACGTCATGGAGCTAGTTGTGTAGGTAGTCAATAATCTTGCACAATTTTGATTACTGTGCATCACATTATTAGTTATTTGTGCCATACTGTATATGGCACAATTAAATCAGATATATATTTGTAAAAGGTACAATAATACGATACTTCTAAGGAATAAAACTGCAGAGTGGAAAGAACACATTAGAGTTTTCTTCTCCTATAAAAAAGAGAAGAGGAAATGGTTCTTGGACAATTACCCCTATTACATCTAAAACAACATTTAACATTTTTCATTAAAAAAATCCTTATATTCTTGAGATGAGCAATTTCTCTGCTGCAGAGATGTATGACTGTTAACTTAATGCAGAGATATATGACTGTTAACTTTATATAATTGCATGGAGAGAATAAAATTTTCACCTGAGTGGGAAGTGTGGAAGGCAATTGTGTGCTTTATTTTTTATGTGCAAAATGTGTACAGGCAGTCTTTGACTTACAATCATTCATTTAGTGTCTGTTCAAAGTTACAACAGCACTGAAAAAAAGTGACATGACTGTTTTTCATACTTAAATCATTACACCATCCCCATGGTCATGTGATCAAAATTTGGATGCGTGGCAACTGATGCATATTTATGATATTTGCAGTGTCCTGAGATCATATGATCCCTTCTTTTCCAACCTTCTGACAAGCAAAGTCAATGGGGATCCAGATTCATTTAATAACCATGTTACTAACTTAACAACTGCAGTGATTCACAACAACTGTGGCAAGAAAGGCCATAAAATAGGGTAAAATTCATTTAACTACTGTCTTACTTAGCAAGGAAAATTCAGTTATGGTCTTAAGTTGAGGCGTACCTGTATTAAGCTTTACAGAGGCTTAATGTGCCTGTTAATTTTATGTTCTATTATTCCCAAATAGGAAAAACATTGACATTTGCTACCAAATTTAGATATACAATTAGAGCCACACAGAAACTGGGAGCAGTTCATGGCCTGCAGATTGTTAAATATCAAATAAATACAGATTTAACTGCTAATCAGCTGGGATTAATGACTATTGTACACTTAGTAATTAGTACTACTGTGCTGATTATTAACTTGTCTGTAGATCTGGTTCATTGATCACAGCTGAGCATACTGCTGATGTTTTGTATGTCTATATTTGGTTTTTCTGTTTTTCAGGCCATCTCCGTTCTAACAGGCTTTGTCACTATACTTCCTTCCTTTTTCATGCATGATGAAACCCTAAGGGACAGTTATAAAATACTGTTTTCAGATGTCAGCATTTTGCATTCCTTGATACATTGTGATATCATTTAAATATTCTAATACTTTGCTAACAATAGCAAGGAAGTGAATAGTGAATGGCTGAAGCCTAAACCACTACATTTTACTTACATTTATAGATAAACACTATTACCTATCTTAATGGTAACAAAGGGTAATAACAAAGGTTATTGCCAAGTAATGGAAATGTCTAAAAAGAAATCTTGTAAATTATATGTTAAATGTGTATCTTTTGGCTGGTTTTAATCTGCTTATCTGAACTCTGTCAATTAACGTTTCTACAGTTGTGACAAGAAATTACCAAATAAAATTTATTTTTTGAGGTAGTTTTTTAAAAGGAGCAACAGTAAGATGCTGATTTCTTGTGCGCATATTGTAGATGAGGCAAGATGAGCATTGGCTTTATAAAGTTGCATCTCATTGTTACTAAGTCTAACTGACTTAGTTTTTATGTTTCTTTCTTTTTTAAAAGAAGGAATAAGGTATACTGATTATTGTTTATTATTTTTATACATCTGTATAGCATCTTGAGTTGGTGAAATGTCTCATTTCAAATAAGTAAATGTATTTATCCCCAAAAGATGCACAGGAACAAACTGATTAAAACTGCTGGGGAAAAGAGAAATGTATCAAGTTGATTAAGAAAATTCACATTTCTTAGGAATTAATTTGTGAAGGAAACGAAGGACTTGGTGGAGAGAACTGAGATTGGTTCAGTTACAGTATCAACCCAATAAGAGTAAACAGTTAATCAAGAAAAGAGAAAATCCAGTCAGGTATTTGATAGTCACTTAGCTTTTTTCCATAATGATCTCACTGACATGGAGAAAAATAATGGGAATGAAGATAATTTTTAAAAAACCGTTAGATACTTTATTTTGGTGAATACATTTTAAATCTATGGGCCTGATAACGGATGTCATTACAGCTTTTTTCAGACAGTTTTTGATACGAAAATTTCAATTGTAAGTGTAGTTTAAACATCCATAGAAGATTAAACTTTGCATTAACTTTAAGTGAACCTTTCTGCAACATAGTATTAGCCTTTTCTAATTGAGAACAGATGTTTAGACACTGGCACCACCCCGACATTATATAAGAGGAAAGTGCAAGGAGAAGTAATAACTCCATTGATTTCTGTTCCTTTGTTTCCTGCTGCAGGGCTACATCTGCAGAGACAACTGTCCTATTTTTGTTGTTGAGCAACCAATTTTAGGTACCATCCACAACTATTTATTACATCAGAATAAACACTCCCTTTATGAAACATGCCAGTAAACTTTTACTCTGCCATCAAACATTTTGTCCCAATTATTGCTTTTTCCTCTGAGCAGCTTAACAGGAAAGTTCATGTGTTGTTATCATAATAACTTGAATTTATGGACAGATCTTAAATATAATATTAATTATAACTATGCAACCCGTTATACATTTGGTCATCACTTCAGAGATATTCTTTTTTACCTAAACAATGACAATAGGGCGGATTTTAAAAAATCAGAAAAAACAGTGGAAGTGGGAGTGACTTTCGACTTCCTGTCATCTTCCCCATTGAGTTTCCTTGTGGGGAACTGGCAGTGAGTACTGGGAAATATTCCTTTGGGAATGCACAAATGGATGGCTCAGAATGAGTTCAGAGGGACTGGACCCTTTCTCTCTTGACTTTCTCCCTGCAAGCTCTCCACCTTGCTTTTGGGAAGATGGCAAGAAGTATAGGAGAATCATCAATCATATCAGTTGCTTCTGGTTTCTCCATGGCTTGTGGGAGGCTGTAAGGAATCATTGAAAACGGGGATTTACATGAGCGCAGTTAATTGTGGTAGTATGGCAGCAATGTTGAGGTGGCAAAAAATCCCACAAATTTCAGTTCCTCAGGAATCATGAGTCTCAGAGGCAATCTGTAAGTTAGTCCATTTGAGCTAACGTGGCTTTTGTTGGCAAAGTTTTGCTCTATATTGCAGCATTTCATCTAGTTGAAGGTTACAAAGTATCAAACAGACACAAGAGTTTTACCAATATACAGATAAAATCACTGTTATGTCAGCAATTGTCTTTCTAGGCTTTCCCCCTTTATTGAAATTTTCAATTCCTGCATAAATTTGAATTTTTCACCTAATTACTCAGGAGCCAATCTATTCTTTTATCAAATACTTGGAACTTTAAAAAAATGCTTATTTTTTTACATCTTATCTTTTTTAGCCCCGATAAAAACAAAACTCTCCATATATATATTATTGGGTTTCCGAGAACAAAGCCACCCAAGAAAGAATAACCTTATTATGAAAGTGAAGAGCACCATATAGAAACATAGAAGATACAAACAGTTCTATGATTAAAATAAACAGGAACAAACTGATTCAAAACAAACGGGTATTAAAACAAGATTGCAACAAAGAATTCTTGACAGCAGATATTGCAGAAGATAAACAGTTACCCTCTCCACTTCTCTATTTTGCATGCTACACAATTATAGAAATGACCCAATTACAGTTTTTCTGTTGGATATATCAATGACCGGCTTCCCACTAAATAGGAAAAATGTATTTTCTACAGTACTATCTTGGTATGGTTTCTTTTGATTGCTTAATGTCTGTCTAACTGTTCTTAGCTCTATGTCAGCATGAAGATTATAGATTTGAGTACAGCATATGTGTAACATACATTTCTGATCAGGTGCATTGTTGATAAATAGGATCACCATATTGGGGCTGAGGAAACCAGTAGATGGCAGGAAGGAGAAATGAAGAGCTTTTCCCTTTTCTGATGTCTAGTACAGGTAGTCTTTGACATACAATTAAGCCCCAAAGTTCCCTTGTTAAGCAAGACAGTTGTGAATTTTGCCCCATTTTATGACCTTTCTTGCCATAGTTATTAAGTGAATCTCTGCTGTTGTTAAGTTAGTTACATGGTTGTTCAGTAACTCTGGCTTCCCCATTGACTTTATTCGACAGAAGATTGCAAAATGTGATCACATGACCCCGGAACTTTGCAACCATCATAGATATGAGTCAATTGCCAAGCATCTTAATTTTAATCACATGACCATGGGGATGCTGCAATGATTGTAAGTGTGAAAGAGGATTATGAATCACTTTTTTCAGTGCCGTTGTAACTTTGAACAGTCACTAAATGAATGGTTGTAAGTCTACTTGTAAGACTACCTGTAGTTATGCACACTTTGTAGCTCATATAATAGCCCTATGTTATATAGACAGTGTTCTTATATTCCTAGATAGGCATTATATTGCTAGTTGTCTGACTTGGCATAGTAAGAATTAGAATTCTTTATTGGCCAAGTGTGATTGGATACACAAGGAATTATTTGTATGTATTCTTTCTTGGGGGAGGACAACAAAAATCTACTTGAAATAAATTATTTCCAGTCATTGTTTTGGCAGGACAGTTATGAAGGGTTGAAGGGAGGGGAATGGTGACCATTAAGTTTGATGCAAACAGATTGATTCTGTTTCAACATGCTAGGAATATTAAGAAAACTTTTGTCCTGAGGAAATAGGCTATAAGTCTAAACATCACTTTATGAAGATTAATTTTCTTATTTCTGTGAGTCAATGCTGATTGAAAACACATTCACAAACATGCTATATAAGTCTCCATATATATTTTTAGTCTTTTTATACATATCCTCAGGTTGTACATGGAAAAGTAACTTCTCTAGAATCTTTCCTGATCTGTGATATGTCTTTAAAACTTTCTCCAATACTTTGCATAGGTTTTAAAAAGTTTATTTGCAGCAGACTAATAGCACCCTGTGATCTTCTGAAAGCATTTTATCTGTACACTCACTTCTCATTTAGTGACTATGTTCCATTCTATTGATCAAATCATTAAGTGAAATGATCACTAAATGAACACATGATAGAGAGATCGTTGATTGCTGTTGCTTCATTCAGATAAAGTTTCGTTGAGCAGCTAAGTCAGTATTACTACACATTTTAAAATAATGTTTGATTTTCTTCATCTCTTATGAGATTGGCCTGATCTCTCCCCTCTCCCCCCACATCTAAATGCAAAACCTTCTAGCCACGCTCCTTTTCATTGTTAAACTAGAAAGCAGTACTATTCAAATTATTTCATCCATTTACATTTTAACCTTTTTAAAACCATTTTTATCTTTTAATAGACAGAAAGGTGGCAGAGGTTGTAAAATCCTAATATTTATTGCTTGGTAAAGGATACAAACTGAAGCACAATGGCAGAAATGGTAAGACACTGCCTCAAGAGTGTGCCTGTTTGTGAAAACCCAAGAGAACTTCTGTGAGAGGAGGTTTGAGACTTTCAGCCGTCCACCCTAAAAGTTCAGCTGCTTTTGTTACATGACCTTTAAACTACGTAGATTAGGTATCTTAAAGCTATCATGGAATAATCAAACCAAACATAGGATCCAGTGTTCAGTAAGTTATTTAAAAGCTTGGGGGTTGTTTTCTAACAATATAGTAAATTGTCTAAAGCTATCTACATATTTCCTCCTGAGAAACAAAACTGTTTCTAATTAAATGGTTTATATGGGATATTATATAATTAAATCTATTTCACATATAGATGTGAAAAAGAAAATGTTAAATATTCCCTTTTACATATCTGTCACATGTTATTTTGTCAATCCAAGGTCTAGTTTTTAAACCCATTAAACTGGTTGCTTTTCTCCTGAGAACTTGGGTAATAGGATCCCAAAATAGAAGTACATGGTACATATTATTTTGCAAGGAGAAATGACATGAGAGCAAGATAAAAAAAAAATCACAATATTTGGAAAACCCCAAATACTATTAAATCAAATATCTGTGGTAATGATACATTGCATAATCCATTTTCTGCTTCACCCCTGAAAAATTAAATGGTAGATTTTTTTTAAAAAAAATGTACAATTGGATTTTTCTCTCTTCTTTCTTTGTCTTTCTTGCTGTGATGATTCTTGCTATTTCCAGCACTTATGAAATCAAATTCCGGAGGCATGTTCAGAATGAAAGGGCTTGGGTTAACCTTTTTCCATTTAAAGATGTTGAAAGGGGAGTTAGTTGTGTGTCTCCAGCATCCCGGGAGCTTTCTTCAGGAACAGTTCTGGCAGCACTTGATTCTGAAATGCTTCCTTGACGCCTCAATATTTTCATTATTGTCCTTTTGTATCCTCTACAAGCAAAGAAATAGATGAAAGGATCCACGCAGCAATTTAAGTTCATCAGGAACACAGTATAATGGAGCGTCTTTTGAAAGATCTTCTGATGGCTGCAGGGAATATTTCCTTGCACAAGCTTCTTAATCATGTATATAATAATGGCAAGATGATAGGGAGTAAGGCAGATTACAAATACAACGATGATTAAGATAATTATATTAATTGCCTTTTTGTTTGTTCCTGATTTTTCTGCTAGTGGGTTTTGCTTTGCAGTTTGACAGAGTTTGTAACTGATTTTTGAATAACAGATTATTGTAATTCCAAGGGGAACCACATATCCAAGTAAACAGGCACCTAGAAGCATCAGAGGGAGTTGTTCAATTTTTTCAAAGTTTGGATATTCCATGCACGTCACCCTTTTTTCTTCTTTGTGTGACATGGGTAGTGTAAGCAATGGGAGAGTTTGGGCAAATACAAGACACCACACAAAGCAAAAAATGTATGTAGCACTTTTAACTGTTCTGAACTTGGTTTTTAAAGAATAAACCACGGCTATAAATCTGTCAATACTCAAGCATGTCATAAAATTCACAGCTGCATAAATGTTGATATAAAAGAAAAGGGCTGTAATTTTACAGAGTACCTCTCCGAATGGCCAGTGGAAACCCAGTGCATAGTATGCTATTCTTGTAGGTAGAGCTGTTGTAAAAAGAAGGTCTGACACGACAAGATTTGTTGAGTAAATAGTGGTTGAATTGATTTTTTTCCTATTTTTTACAATCACAGTGAGAGCAAGTCCATTTCCAAGTGCTGCAATTATGAAAATAACACTGTAGAAAGTAGGCAATAAAATACTTGCTGAATCTTTATGTTCGTATAAATCACAAGTTTCATTTTGAGTTTGATTTGTTGTAAAAGATGGAATGATTGTTCCCATGGTTAATATGACTCAAAGTTCAGAAGGCCTAGAAAAAGTGAGAGAAGAAACAGAAAAATGTTAGGATGAATTCAGACGTTCTGTTTTTTTTATAGCTAGCTAAGCATTTTAGAAGTCCAAAAATTAGACAGTATGAAATTGTCTCTTCATTTCAGAAACAAAAAAAAATTCCATCTTCTTAATATGCAAATACTTTTTGATTGAACACTATTAGGTGTTTTTTAAAAAAATAGGTAATTCTAAAATAAGATGATAGCAATAGTTTGGAAGCTGAAAACACCAGGGCTGTCCTTTCTTAAGTATTAACACATGTGCTACATTAGGTTCAGTTTAAAAAATAAAGGTATAAAGTTATGAATGAAAAATATGTTTTCTGGAAGTAAAATGTCACTGAATCCTTTCCCCTCTCCCTCCCCTAAAAAGTCATCTAAAATCAATTTGTAAATGTTTATTAAATTAAATAAAGAGAAAAATAATAGGGAGAAAATGATTGGTGATTAAAAACATTAGGGCAGTAATAAAAAACACTATTGCATATTGAAATTCTATTTTGTACTGTCACAAAAATAATGTGGTATTTAGATTTTTAGTTTCAATTAATGTTAACTTTTCTCTATTGACAGGATTTCAATATTAGAAATATTTTGCATGCTAAAGAAGTAGATTATGTGTGTCCAAATTAAAGGTCTCTGCTCATTATCATATTTATCAAAAAAAATCATCTTTCTATTATAAAAACTAATTGAGGCGGCCTATAATTTTAAAGCACAACAATAAATAACTCTTCTAAAACTAAAAATATCCTTAAAAATAAGTTACATTGGATTAGTAGACTGAGCAATAGCAAAGGAGATAGTTATAAAGAATTATAAAGACCCAATGAGTTTTTGGTCTTTTCACTTCTAGGCCTTCATGCACTTTTTTATTTTGTTCTGTCAGATGTGCAGTTAGAAAACCAAATTGCTTAACAGTATTACACCATTCTTACAGCATCATTAATGTAAGCAGGATATTAGTCCACTTTGTACTGAGTTTACTTTTGAACTTACCCATCATGGATATTATTCTGGAATAAGAAACAAGTCCTGTTGAAATGAATGAGCTTGCAGGACTTGTATTTTATTACATGTTTTTAAATTAAATATTAGTTTAGAAAAAGGTGAAAAACAAGGACAACAGATAGAGAAAAGTAAGAAAGAGGATATATTGCCATAGCTATTTTAATTTGGGGCATTGGATGCTCTTAATGTAAAACAGGTTTCAAATATGATATAGGAGATGACTAGGCTGAGTCCAAGGTAGGGGTCAAATGCATCATAAGTCATCAATCCCTGCTCGCTCATAAGAGATCTAAGCCCAGCCCACTTTGAATGCCTTCTTATAACCAAACATTTCACTTGACTGTTAGTATGTCAGATTTTTGTAGAGAGCTTAAGCTTGCAATAAATCTTTATACTCTTTTGAACTGGATCTCCTGGATCTCTTGATTTCCCTGGCGCTTGACATATGTGGCTTTTGCAAAATTTTAATATAGAGTTAATTCTAATATATGGGGTTTTAGTAGTTTTAATATTAGAAATGTTGTTGTGTAACAGTAACCCTGTCAGCACAGTCTGTTAGCTAACATAGAACTGCCCCCCCAAAAAATCATAAAGACAAACAGGAGCCAGAGTGGCAGGGAGCCTCTGTGTTTTCCTGTCTATAGCTTTCTTTTGTTGCTGTGCTTCTTTTCCAATTTTTCAATATAAAAATTTTATGTCAATTTTTCATTCACTGCAACCCCCATAAAACCAGTTACTCTTTGTTGGCAGTTAGACATTTTTATTTTATATTTATGGCTTTTAATTATTTATCCTTGCTCAAAATGTTAATAAATCAGTTTTATTTAAATTTCAGAAGCAGATCATTCTGTTTGCTTTTATATGAAAATGGTTGATGAGAAGTACAGGCATCTTGTTTTAAATCTGGCTTGTATTTCATTTGTGTTTTTAATATTAATGGCTATGGGATAAGAGCCGCGGTAGAGCAGTGGAGCAGTGGTTAGAATGCAGTATTGCAGACTAACTCATGGCTCACTACAGGAGTTCAATTCTGAACAGCTCAAGGTTGACTCAACCTTCAGACCTTCCGAGGTCGGTAAAATGAGGATTGTTGGAGGCAATATACCGATTCTGTTAATTGCTTGGAGATGGCTGTAAAGCACTATGAAGCGGTATTTAAATGCTATTGCTATTGCTACAGGATACGCTTCTATAATATATAGAATATTCTATAACATTAATTAGTCCCTTAAACTGATACTTAGCTGTCAAAACTTGTCTATGTTTTTTATAATAATCAGAATTTCTTGAAATATAGATTTTCAATTTTTTCCAAATAAAATTCCATGAAACTACATCATATGCATTGAAATTAAATTCTATAAGTGAACATTGTTATTTTGGAAATGAAAAATGTTAACTTAAATGTAAAATATATGTGATATAGTGCATTTTAACTGCTTTAATTTAAAAAAAACCATCAGAAAAAAATAAAGAAAATAAAAAAATATTTTATACAGTCAGTAAGACTATCATTAGTCCTTAATCATGCCGCATAATAATGATTAAATTTTCCATTATATTGTCAGAAAATGATTTAGGCAGAAGTGTTTATAGGTATTTGATCCAAGATAGTACTCCTGGGGTTGCACTGCATTTTCAGCATGGTATTTGCAACATCGTTTGCTGGAAATATTAGTCTGGTAAAGGCATAGCTCTTAATAAATATTCCAAATACTTGGTATACAGTTCAAGAGAATATTTCAATCTATAAGCCATATTGTACACAAAATATTATCAGTCTATATGGATGTTAAACCAAAACGGGCAATGTTAGGAGAAGCTTATATCCTCTTTACCACTCTGCACGTTTATCATATTGAGGTTGACCACTGACTTTTTAAAGACATGCTCTGAGGTGCCCAATAAAACTGAAAGTTGTTTTTTAATTGTTTTAACATTACAAGAAGCATATTTTGTATTCTTTTAAACCCATACCTATTGAATTTGTTTCAACTTGTTATTCCAGAATTGTTGCTAGTATCTACCTTAACTCTACTCATTAATTCTTCACTTTTAAAAAAAGTGCCATGCAAAAAGATTTAAATACTAATATTGACAATAGTTTTGGAGTTTATATGTTGCTGATACATCTGGACCAAATTGTGAAATCAAGATAGACTCCAGGGGCAATTTTCAACAATCTAATCTCCTCTGATAGGAGACTTGGGTGATTAGCAATAACCTGATCCAAAGATTGCCTTCTTTTTCATGACTTTCCCCCAAAATAATATCTACAATTTTCAAACTGGAGTTATCCTAAAAGAGAAATTTGTTAGATAAATGTCACCAATATGCTTCATACTAGCATGTTTCCAAAAAAGTGGTATCAGCCACCTATAAATCTGCTGCCTTTTTAAGATCTTTCAAGTACTTTTGGTTCAACTAACTATCCAGAGAGATACTACAGGAATTCAGTTAGTCCAGCATATAATGAGTCCAAGACCCATGAAATGGGAGTAGACAACACTCTGTTCAACGAGACATATTTCTGGGCAGAACTTTGACTGTATACAATATTCTAGAGAAAGCAAGATGACTGACTGTTCCAAATGTTTAATGCCATATAAAGATGAAATATAATAAAACGTTTTAATGGAGGATAAATGACATTTTAAGCACTGAAAGGAAATTCCAAAAGTTGCCTCTTACTGTAATAATGTTTATCTTAGAACAAAACCAAAACAACTTAACGTAAATTGTCTCTGTGACTTTTGCTTTGCCATATGATGGTTTTTTAAATAGTTGGATATAGTTAAGCCTCACATTTTTGCTATTCAAATAAAAGCTAATTATAATGCCAGAATAAAAGCCTGCTGCTCATTTGTTTGCTTTGATGAACTACTGATGTTTAATATTAATGCTTCACAATAATTAATCTATAAAAAAAATAATGTTAGATATACTTACGTTTTGCTACTTCATTAAGTCCTCTGCTGTGTTCTTTGTGGCGGTACATTTCATATGCAACTGTTTCCCCTTTTGTATATTGTTCTTAAGACTGATTCAGTCACACTCCCCTTTTATAGACATGAGGGCATTTCCTCTCTCTCTCTAAACCTGAAGTATCTAGTAGTAAAAAAAATTCTGGTTAACACATCCCAGATAAAATAGTAGCCTTTGTAGATATAAGTAATACAGAAAGAAGGAGAAAAATAAAGAACTGTTTCGCAAAATAAGGTGAAAGTATATAATATTCAGCATTTTCTGCTGTTGTTGCAATTATTGTGAGCTTTTCTCTGCTGTGAGAGAGGGTTTTTCCAGTCCCAATCTTACAATGATAGTATCTCTTGAAAACTAAAGATCAAACTTGGGTGGAATTGGGACACTGAGTGTCCTTTCCTATGGACCAGTTGTATTTTCAAACTAAACTCTGCATTTCCCATTTGTATGGAATTATATATGAATGACACATTTCTAGACTAGCCTACAATAATATTGCCGAAGGCTATATTAATGCAGAATAGTTCATTGTTAATGCAGACGTTAATGCAGAATAGTTAATTGTATAGTTGGACAAAGATAAGACTCAAATTCAGTGCAGGAGAGACCAAAAGAAGTATCCTTCAGCAAGAATGAAAATATCTAAAACGCAACCAGTGCAATAATTTTGTTTCCAGGAAAGACAATGGTAAGTCACTTCTGTAATTTTGCAAAAAGCTCACACATACACAAAAACCTTTATGGAAATGGAATTGACGGCATCCATGAAACCAGCAGAAGTTATAAGTTCAATTTGTTTCTTTGCTGTATTCTGTAACATGGAAAGGGGAAGGTACATGAATAGCTTTAAGTTTATCATTCAGTATTTTGTTCAGTGAAATTTGAGATTTTGTGAAACAAGGCCAATAATTATTTTTTATTGAACTGTTACATCAGGTTTCACTTGTGGTCTTGGATACAAAATAAAGAAATAAATATTTGTGTTTTTGTCAAGACTTATTCAGATCAGATCAAATCAAATAAAGCCAGAATATGTCTAAGTCAAGGCTTGGAATATTGAATTTCAGTGAGATTCCCCAACAGCGCATTCAGTTAAACAATGAGGGTAGAAAAGCATTATAGATATTGTGAAACATAAAAAAATAACTCTTAGATAACGGTTTCCGATATGATGGATTTATATTTTTGTGAAAGTACAATGGTATGTATGTATGTATGTATTTATTTATTTATTGAATTTATATTGCCGCCTGTTAAAAAAAACTAACAAAAAGAATCAAATAAATTAATATAGTACAATATAACAAAATCAACTCCCCAACTCCCACCCACCCCACCCTGGCGACAGCAGATCACATGAGCCATTTAATGGGCTCTATCCTGCTCTGGGTTCCCCAGGCCTGCTGGCAGAACCAAGTCTTCAGCGCCTTCTGGAAGAGTATTAGAGTGGGGGCCGTTCTAATATTTGAGTGAATGATGTTCCAGAGAGAGGGAGCCAGCACAGAGAAGGCCCTTCTTTTGGGTCCCACCAGATGTATCTCCCTCGGGGATGGGACCCGCAACATTTCCTGCCTCGCTGCTCTGATGGGTCGGGTAGATGTGACCGGCGAGAGACAGTCCCTCAGATAACCTGGTCCCAAGCCATGAAGGGCTTTAAAGGTGACAACCAGCACCTTAAATTGCACCCAGAAGCAAATTGGCAACCAGTGCAGCTCCTGCAGGAGAGGTGATACATGTGCACGCTAGGATCTGCACAAAACTATGCGGGCTGCTGCATTTTGCATAGAGGTGGTATTCAGCAGCTTCTGACTAATTCTGGAGAACCAGTAGCAGAAATTTTGAGTAGTTCAGAGAACCAGCAAATACCACCTCTGCCTGGAGATTTTACATTATCCTTTCCCTGCCAGACCCACCAAGCCACGCCCACAGAACCGGTAATAAAAAATTTTGAAACCCACCACTGATTTTGCACCAACTGGAGCTTCCAGATGTTCTTCAAGGATAGCCCCATGTAGAGCACATTGCAATAGTCAAGACAGGAAGTGACCAGGGCACGAGTGATTGTGAGTAGGGGCTGTTGGTCCAGGAAAGGGCATAACTGGTGCACAATCCACAGTTGCGCAAAGGCCCTCCTGACCACAACAGCCACCTGCTTTTAGAGCAGGAGTCGTGAGTCCAGGAAAACCCCTAAATTACACACAGGGTCTGTTTGGGGTAGTGCCACCCCATCTAAGATCAAAGGTGGCAATTCTCCCTGAGCCAGCAAACCCCAATCCAGAGCCACTCGGTCTCGCAAGGGTTTAGTTTCAACCTGTTGTTCCCCATCCAGCCTCTAACAGCTCCAGGCACTGCGAGAGGGAGGACACAGCATCACTTAACTCACCATGGGCCGAGACATACAGCTGAGTAATATCAGCATATTGGTGATACCTCAGTCCATGGTGACAGATGACCTTACCCAGCGGCTTTATATAAATGTTGAACAGGAATGGAGAGAATACCGAGCCCTGCAGAAACCTTAAAACAGTGGGCAAGGGCTGGATCTCTCCACTACTATCAACACTGACTGAGAGCGGCGGCAGAGGAAAGAAGTGAACCAGGATAGAATAGAATAGAATAGAATACTTTATTGGCCAAGTGTGATTGGACACACAAGGAATTTGTCTTGGTGTAAATACTCTCAGTATACATAAAGAAAAGATGCATTTGTTAAAAATCAAGAATCATAAATGTACTACACTTAATGATAGTCATAGGGTATAATCAACAATCAATTCATACTAGGAAACAGTAATATAAATCGTAAGGATACAAGGGACAAAGTTACAGTCCTACAATCACAAGTGGGAGGGGATGGGTGATAAGGAGTGATGAGAAGATTAGCAGTAATAGTAGTGCAGACTTTGTAATAGTTGAACAGTGTTGAGGGAATTATTTGTTTAGCAGAGTGATAGCTTTTGGGAAAAAAATGTTCTTGTATCTAGTTATTCTGGTGTGCAGTGCTCTATAGTGTCATTTTTAAGGGAAGGAGTTGAAACAGTTTATGTTTGGGATGTGAGGGGTCTGTAAATATTTTCACAGTCCTCTTTTTGACTTGTGCAGTATACAGGTCCTCAATTGAAGGCAGGTGGGTAGTAATTGTTTTTTCTGCAGTCCTAATTATCCTCTGAAGTCTGTGTCTGTCCTGTTGGGTTGCAGAACCAAACCAGACAGTTACAGAGGTGCAGATGACAGACTCAATAATTCCTCTGTAAAACTGTATCAGCAGCTCCTTGGGCAGTTTGAGCTTTCTGAGTTGGCGCAGAAAGAACATTCTTTGTTGTGCTTTTTTGATGACATTTTTGATGTTAGGTGTCCATTTTAGGTCATGTGATATAGTAGAACCCAGAAATTTGAAGGTCTCTACTGTTGATACTGTGTGGTCTAGTATTGTAAGAAGTGGTAGGACAACGCAGGTGAACCAGGATTCCCACTCCCATCCCCCAAAGCTGCCCCAGGAGAATACCATGGTCATGGTATCGAAAGGCACTGAGAGGTCAAGTAAAGCAAGGATGGATGCACTACCTCCATCCCGCTCCTGCCAGAGATCATCTAAAAGTGCGACCAGTGCTGTTTCTGTCCCAAATCCAGGCCTGAATCCTGACTGGTAGGGATTGAGATAAATTGAGATAAATTGAGGAGCCAAGATTGTTGGGGGCAATAAGCTGACTTATTAAAATAAATGTAAATAAGTAAAAATGCCGCTTGGGGGGCCAAAAACCCTACTAATAAGCAGGCATATACAATGGAATGAAGGCTATTGCCGAGCACTTAGCATGGTGCTCCATAGACTGTAAGCTGCCCTGAGTCTCGGGAGAAGGGCTGCATATAAATGTAAATAAAATAAAATAAATAAATAAATAAAATCTATTTCATCCAGAAACCTCTGGAACTTCCGCGTGACCACCTTCTCAACAACCTTCCCCAAAAAGGGAAGATTGGAGCCAGGTCAAAAATTATCCAACCGGGTAGAATCAGCAATGGCTTCCTAAGAAGACAGTAGACCACAGCCTCCTTAAAATGCTGGGGCACTACCCCCTCCTGTAGAGAAGCGTTAATCACCACCAGAGTTCACCCACCTGTTACCTCCTGGGAAGCTTTCACAAGCCAGTAGGGACATGGGTCTAAAACACAGGTGCTTGCACACATACTCCCTAGGATCCTGTCCGCTTCCTCAGGAGCAACAGGTTCAACCGTTCCCAGATAACAGGGCAAGAAACTGCCTCAGGGGCTTCCACTGGACCAGCAACCATGCCAGCATCTAATTGGGAATGAAGTCGAGTGATTTTGCCTTCCAGAAAATCCGCAAATTCCTCAGTGTGCCCCTTCAGGTGGACCTCAATCTCCTCCTTTCCCAGGAGGAGAAGGCTCGCTTTAAATAGGGTCTCTGGGCAATTATCTGCAGATGCAATTAGTATGGAGAAGTATTTACACTTGCTCGAATCGCTACGAGGTAGGCCTTACCCGTGTTCGATCGAGTTCATTCTGTCTTCTGCCAGCAGCGCTCTAGAGGTCTCCTCATGTGTTTCATCCCTCTCAGTTCCTCTATATACCACGGGGCACAGAGAGGTCTATGGGTGAGGAGAGGTCGCATGCGTGCTATTCAGAGCCTCAGTCCCCTTCCTATTCTAAACAGTGACTAAGAGCTAAGCTGGACTGCACAATTGCAGTTATAACCGCCAGCTCCTTCTGGAATCCATCCGGGTCCATTAGTCGACGGGGGCAGACCAGCCTAATAGGTCCTGCCTCCCTACAATGGGGAAGGTACAGCTCTTGAGAAACTCATTGCCACCAGACTGTGATCCATAATTATATGCATATAATTATGTATATAATTACATATAATTAGGCATATTGGGCATATTTTTGTCAGCAGTGTGGTACTCTTGACAACACAGTGTCTGCCAGAGACCTCAACAACTTGATATTAATATTTTTAAAACTTAGGAAATTGAACTTTTTGATGTTCCAATTTCCTGAATATCCCTGACTCTGACAAAACCCCAAAACATTTTTCAGATGAAAAGGACAGGCTAGTTGTAAACTAGAGTTTTGTTGCTTGCTAGCCACAGTTTTGTTGCTTGCTAGCATTAAAAGAAAAGAAATCTGATTAATCTGGAAAAATGTATGAGTAGTCTTGTTTGCCGGGCATGTTTAACTGAGTCAAAGAAAGAGGTAGTGTGATTTATGAGCTGCTACATTTATTAACATGTTTGAGGGATTAATTTTAACCCATAAGAGTTTTAGGGTTGCTGGGAAGAAACCTTTGTCAATCGGTTGTGTTATGCAAATATTGATAACAAAATTAAATCATTCTAATGTTGATGGATAAAATCCTAGATTGACCCACAAAAAAGGAGGCTCAGCCTATCTCATTGTACGCATGTTGTGCACTGACAATAAAGATTTGAATTTGAAAAAAAGAGTGTTCCTGTAGCAACACTGTTTCTTTTCCATATTACTTTTCATTCTTCCACTGCCCCATGGATTGGGAAATAAGAGCAGAAGTTTAGGGAAATGGTAAGCCACTGCATCTCTTTTGGCAGTTGTCTTATCAGGCCACTGTGTTGTTTTTTTCTAAATGGTCTATGACAGTGAGGGCTAATCTTTTCGTCATTGCATGCCAAAAGTGTGTGTGTGTGTGTGTGTGTGTGTGTGTGTGTGTGCGCGCGCGCAGGCATGTATGCCTGCATCCATAATGCAATGCGAGCACAACCCCAACCCCAACCCCTGTCCATGCATGTGCAACCCCCTTGTGCGTTTTTGTGCATGCCTGCGCCTCTGTGACCTGACCTCTGTGCATGCATGCGCGTCTTCTGCATGCCCCCTGTAGATACCCGACAATCGGTTGGCTGGTGGGAGGCATGTGTGTATGCGTAGTGGATCTGTTCTGGCTGATGGCTCGCGTGCCGGCAGAAATGGGTCTGCATGCCACTTCTGGTATGTGTGCCATAGGTTTGCCATCACAGGGTCTATGAAAACCAACAATGGTGGGAAGTGACAAATTTTAATTGCTTCTATTTGACCAAGGCAACTTTTATTGTACTATATGGTTCCAGCTCCCTCGGTTAAGTAGGTCATGTAGACACCTCTACTAACTTCTCTAAGCTCTAAATAAGTTTATATTTTCCTAGCGATTACACCAGTATAAATATTGTAGACATAGCTCAGATGAAAGATTTCCCACAAGACCAGTTTGACAATAGAAGTATTCCTATAGAGCAGTCCTACACAACAAAGGGCCCACAGGATGCATATAGCAGCCCAAAAGTTGTCAACCTTGTGAGGCAGTCCACTTCTGGAAGTCCTAGCCCTAATGTTATTGCTGATGACATCAACAGAACCTTGCAAGTCTGAAAGTATACCTCTCCCCCAAGAAACTGGGGAGGCCTCCTTTGAGATGTTTGCCATGCCCTTGTTCTATCTGCGGACTCAGATACCGCTTATCTGACTACTGTCTAATCTATGGGTCTTCTCTTGTCTTCCAAGGTCATCCCACCTACTATTACACCATTAAAAAAAAACCAATCTACTACCATCAAACATCGTACTGGTAGGAAGGATCTGCTAGTTCTTCCTAGGATCTTCAGGATACTGCAGCTAAACAATTGATCAATATTCCAGCTATTCCTCTTGTGACCCACAATTATTCTTAAGATATCAATCTGGCCTTTTCCCATGTATGAGTTTTGTTGGCCTGTGGTAGAGTGATTTCTCAGGAAGAGAATGGTCAGCTACAAAAGATCAGGAACTGTATGTCTGCGGATATGTGACAAGAAGTGTAACCAAGAAGAAGAACTAGCTTCCCAGGGTTTCTTTTCCTCATTTTTGGTAGCAGCTTTCCAACTTCTTATAATGAAGATATCTGGGAATCAACAAGAGACAGTAGCCTTTTGTGATGTTGGAGAATATATTGTTGAGAAAGGTCTAAGAAATCTGTTTTTATATCTGCTGTGCCTATATGTGTGTGTGTGTGTATGTGTGTGTGCACGCATGTGTGTGTTTGTGTGAAGCAAGAGGGAGAAAAGAGTTATTTCGATGTTAATGTAGAATAAGATGCTGTGGTATTAAATAAAAGCTATCAGAATCAACGATCACTGGAACTTTCCCCTCATTAAGAGGAAGTGTTGGGGGAAACTGCTTTTTTAAACCCTATTCAGCGTACTTGACATTTAAAACTATGAAATATCTATTATGCGGACACAAAAATAAATTAAAATTATTGTCTAATTCAACGCTGTAGAGAGAAGAGGAAAAGAAAGGCTTTAAAGCCTTTCTAATGTAGTAGCAAATCATTATTAGTTCACATATCAAATTAAGCTTTAATATATAGCTTAATAGTACTTCCATAACATGCTAACCATATTGCTTGGGTTTATGCAACCTACTAAACCAAAACTTGATCCAAATTATCTAAATATGACAGCATCAGGCTAGAATAGTGGAACCAACAAATCTATAAGGATATGGTAGGGCTGGGATACTATGAAATTCGATATTAGCATTACTGATTTCTTCTTTATGATTTATTATTTTTACTGTGAGTCACCCAGAGTTATTGTACATAAGATGGAGGGCCATATAAATATTTTAAATAAATAGACAGGATACATTGAGAAATAAACTAATAAGCCAAGCATATTTTAAACAAATATGTTTGCAGATTCAAGTCAATAGCTCAGTCAATATATGCCATAATGTTACATAATATTGTGTCTCTGTCTGTGACTATTACAGAAGTGTCTGTAATAAATATACTGTTCTTCACAGTAATTCATAAATATTTTGATGACACTTCTTGTTAAGGATACAGTTTTATCTCCACTGTAAACATGTATTTTAAAAAAAAGCATGGCAAAAGTTTAATTTAATGTAATTAATTTTAGTTTGTTAAATTGTGCATGACTAAGTCTGAATTGTAGCTTTTTGCATCTGTCTGAGAGGATATGTTTAGTATTCTGTCAATACAGTCAGAGTATTTGTAGGAACAGATATGTCCTTGAAAATAGCTGGGGGGGAAATTACTTATTTAAAGAAGCATCTGTGGTTATGTTTGAGTTCAGATGGATGCCGAGATTTTTGAGATGCAGTTGCCTTCAACTTGGATTTGAAAGATTGGTTAATTAAAATACCATTTGCACTGATTTTCATTGATTTCTTGCAATATTTACTTGTGTGTCAAAGTAGCAGCTCCAGAGGTGGTATTCAGCAGGTTCTGACCAGTTCTGGAGAACCGGTAGCGGAAATTTTGAGTAGTTCGGAGAACCGGCAAATACCACCTCTGACTGGAGATTTTACAGTATCCTTTTTTTATTATTATTATTATTATTATTAATTACATTTATATACCGCCCTTCTCCCAAGGGACTCAGGGCGGTGAACAGCTCGTCTAAAAACCCCACAAATACAAAAGTTAAAAAGTAATTAAATATTAGAATCAGCTGTAAACTAAAATTAGAAAACCCCTCCCCACCCTTAAAACCCAATTTAAAATTAAAAATGGAGATCAAATTTAAAATCATTATCTCAGCCCAGGCCGGCCTGCTCAAAGAGCCAGGTCTTTAACGCGCGCCTGAAGGCCCTCAGGTCCGTGCCGGTACGAAGTTCCGGTGGCAGAGTATTCCAGAGGGCGGGGGCACCCACAGAGAAGGCCCTACCCCTTGGCGCCGCCAGACGACACATAGCGGCCGACGGCACCCGGAGCAGACCCTCCCTGTGGGAACGCACCGGCCTGTTGGAGAACGTTGGTAGAATGCGGTCCTGAAGGTAACCTGGTCCCATGCCATGGGTCGCCCTAAAGGTCAAAACTAGAACCTTAAAGCGAACCCGGAGAGCCATCGGCAACCAATGCAGCTCGCGCAGGAGAGGCGTCACATGGGCGCTACGCGACGCCCCCATAATCACCCTCGCGGCTGCATTTTGCACCAACTGGAGTCTCCGGATGCTCCCCGCAGGGAGCCCCATGTAGAGGGCATTACAATAGTCCAGGCGAGAGGTGACAAGGGCCTGAGTGACCGTGCGCAAGGCGTCCCGATCCAGGAAGGGCCGCAACCGGTAGATCCGACGGATCTGATGAAACGCCCCCCTGGAGACGGCCGCGATGTGATGTTCAAGCGACAGCCGTACATCCAGGAGGACTCCCAGGTTGCGAGCCCTCTCTGTGGGGGCAGAACCTCCCCCCCAATAGCCAGCGAAGGTGTCAGCTGGCTATATCGGGGCGCCGGAAACCACAGCCACTCGGTCTTGGATGGGTTGAGCCGAAGCCTGTTCCCGCCCATCCAGTCCCGCACGGCCTCCAGGCACCTAGACATAGTCCCCACAGCATCGTTGGGGTGGTCCGGAGTGGAGATGTACAGCTGGGTGTCATCTGCATACAGATGACACCTCACTCCAAGACCACGGATGATCTCGCCCAGCGGCTTCATGTAAATGTTGAACAGGAGGGGAGAAAGGACCGACCCCTGAGGCACCCCACAAACCAGGGGCCTAGAGGTGGACCTCTCCCCCCCCGCCAACACGAATTGCGAACGGTCAGAGAGGAAGGAGGAGAACCATCGGAGGACGGTTCCACCAATCCCCAACCCCTCCAACCGTCGCAATAAGATACTATGGTCGATAGTATCAAAAGCCGCCGAGAGATCTAATAGGACCAGGACAGAGGAGAACCCTCTGTCACGAGCCCTCCAGAGATCATCAACCAACGCGACCAATGCCGTCTCAGTGCTATGTCCAGGCCTGAAGCCCGATTGGAACGGATCGAGGTAAGTTGCTTCCTCCAGGTACTGGGGGAGCTGACGTGCCACCACACTCTCAACAACCTTCGCCACGAAGGGAAGGTTGGAGACTGGACGATAGTTGTTTAAAATAGCTGGGTCCAGGGAAGGCTTCTTGAGGAGGGGGCGCACCACCGCCGCCTTCAGGGCGGTAGGGAGCACCCCCTCTCTCAAAGAAGCGTTGACAATCCCCTGGAGCCAGCCTCGTGTCGTCTCCCTGGCGGCCGAAACCAACCAGGAAGGACACGGGTCCAATAAACAGGTGGTGGCATTCAGACCCCCCAGCAACCTGTCCACACCCTCAGCGGTCACAGGATCGAACTCCCCCCAGATAACACTCTCAAGACCTGCCCCGGACACCTCCCCCGGGACCACCCAATTGGAGTCGAGCCCTTCCCGAATCTGAGCGATTTTATCATGCAGAAATCGGGAAAACTCCTCCGCTCTACCCTGCAAGAGGTCATCCCGCGCTCTCGGTTCAAGTAGAGAGCGGGTCACTCTAAACAGGGCGGCAGGCCGATTTTCTGCTGATGCAATAAGGGCGGAGAAATACGAAGATTTCGCCGCCCCTATCGCCACAAGGTAAGTCTTAATATGAGATCTCACCTGTGTTCGGTCAGACTCGGAACGGCTCGCCCTCCAAATGCCCTCAAGACGTCTTTTTCGGCACTTCATCTCCCGTAGCTCCTCCGTATACCACGGAGCCAAATGGGATCTGTGCCGAGTCAGAGGTCGCATAGGCACAACTCGCTCCAGGGCCCCGGCAGCCGACCCCTCCCAGGTGGCCACCAGGTCTCCAGGCGAGCTGAGAGCCAGAGATTCAGGAAATGGCCCAAGCTCCCTCTGGAACCGATCCGGATCCATTAGGCGCCTGGGGCGGAACCATCTAAGTGGCTCCGCCTCCCTGCGGTGGGGGGTAGCGGAACAGAAATCCAGCCTAAGGAGGGAATGATCTGTCCATGACAAGGGTGTAATAACTAAATCCCCCCAATTACAGTCATTCAACCACTGCCCAGAGACAAAAATCAGGTCCAGCATGTGACCTCCCATGTGAGTGGGGGCAGAAACTAACTGGGTCAGGTCCATGGCCGTCATGGAAGCCAAGAACTCCCGGACCAACCCCGAGGTTTCACCGAGCGATGGCAGGTTGAAATCCCCCATGACTAAGAGCCTTGGGGTCTCAACCGCCAGCCCGGCTATTACCTCTAGGAGTCCGGGTAGGGCCGATGAGACGTGGCAGGGAGCCAGGTACGTCAACAAAAGACCCATCTGAACCCCTTGCCCCCACTTCACAAAAAGAGATTCACAGCCAGCCGTCTGAGGGACAGTGGCCTCCCTAGGACAAAGGACTTCCCCTGTCACGCCCACCAAGCCACGCCCACAGAACCGGTGGTAAAAAAAATTGAATCCCACCACTGAGCAGCTCAATATAAATTATCATTTGGTAGTCTCTGATTTTGGTTGTTGCTTGCAGACATTTTGTTACCAACTATGTAGTAACATCTTCAGTGCACCCCAAGGACTCCACAGTTAAAGCCTAAACTACCTGTTGTATATTCTCCTCTCTTAAAGCTATCGCTTGTATACAATATGTATATTTCCTCTCCTGACTTTATAAAACTGAATACTTTCTAGACTGTTTATATGTATACATCACTCCTAATATTTGACAAGAATGATAAAGAAGAATAGATCACTCAAAAGATAAGACACAGATGTTATTCCTACCTAGTGATTGAGTATCAAGTGAAGGAAGAAAGAACACATTGAGAAAAGCATTTAATTGTGGCTTATTGGATGGTTTAAGTAAGAAGCAGGCAAAAGGCCCTCTTATTCTGTGGGCTCTATACCATTGAGTGTACTTTTTAAAAACAAATTTAAACAAAAAAAAACATTTTGTGATATTTAAAATGTGTCAGTTAGTAAACCTGGATATAGTATTTAATACTTTAAAAAGTATTAAGCTGCATTTGATTATTCAAAATAGTTAAGGAAGAGAGAGTTAATTCTTACTGTAAGAATTATGTTGATATTCCATTTTTGCATATATTTTGTCTCAACAGCTTGGGGCCTGTATTTGCTCTTTTTGTTCCATTTTATACCTCCATTCCAAGAGTGCAAGTGACACAAATTCTAGGACAATTTTCCATCACAAACAAGACGCTGGTTTATATATTGGGTTTGCAGGTTTGTATGTGTTCATTTGTTTTTCCTTAGTTTAGCATTTTCCATTTGCACCCACTATTTTCTAGAAACGTCTGGAACGATAACAGTTATTTCCAAATGTTTAGTCCTAAAAATTCCAAAACTAATTTTTAAAAATGCACTAAACACTGTAGCGTAAATCTGCAGTTGTGCAATAAATTGATAGAGGTAGCAATAGGAACTTAGTGATGATATGTATACATATGTATATTGTCTGTGAATGAAAAGTAAACCTTAATACATCTCATAGCTTTATCCCACTTTTAATTGCTAGCAATGGGAAAACCAATTTTCAGTGTGCTTTTAGTATTTTATTTTGTGATAAATTTCGGTTCGATTTTTTATTGGACTTCAATTCAAAATTTCCTGTAAAATTCAAACTTCCATCTTAGATTAGTGAATTCATTTGTTTATTGCCGGGAGGTGCTGGGGTCGGGGGTCATATCGAGGATGGGGGGTTGTTCCGGGGAGGGCGGAACACAGTCCATTGGCACGGTGAGCGGGAGAGGCAGATTTGGCGGTTATAGGGGGCCATATCCTATATTGGGAGCGCAAGGCGCCCCTCATCTATGATTTGATTTGTGAGTGGGGAGCGGACCTGGTGGGTGTTACCAAAACCTGGTTGGACCAAGAGGGAGGAGTTCCCCTGGTGGAGATGTGCCCACCTGGGTTTCGGGTCTTTCATCGGCCGAGGGTTCAGGGGAAGGGTGGGGGGGTTGCGGTGGTTATTAACGCCATGTTGTGCATTTCAAGGTTTTTTTTTAATGGAAGATGCACACAATATAACTTGGATTTTGAGAGTAGAGTGGAAAGTGATAAACAATCCTTCCTAATTTTCTTTCTGGTAGCCTGAAAAATGCAATAGACCATTTTTAATTAGTTACATGCTCGTTTT
This sequence comes from Bungarus multicinctus, assembly GCA_023653725.1. Lineage (NCBI taxonomy): Eukaryota > Metazoa > Chordata > Lepidosauria > Squamata > Elapidae > Bungarus > Bungarus multicinctus. Next base: position 30,681,628 of record CM042851.1, read on the forward strand.
CAGTTCTTTTTGCAGCAGTGACAGGGAGGAATAAATAGTTGTTTCATTGCTTGTGGGACAGATAGACAGACATCTCCATTTAGTATTGCTCTATTTGATGTAAGCATCGTAATATAAAGTAAGTTAAAATAAGTTTGTGATCAAGGGTATAGTTCTTAGTATTTTTGTTGCCTGATTAGTTTTTAGAAGTTGTGTTTTTTTCTTGAACATATATATGGCTAATGAAAAACAAAAGCACTTTTTTTACATGTTTACTGTAAAAGTTGGCTTTCATAATAGATTCTGGAGAAAATAATTTTATTAAATCAAACTGAATTTTACAATAAAAAAAGTTAGCAAATCCCAGCAAACGTTCAGTTCTTTTTGTTCCACTTTTTAATTCAGCCTTATTCAGATTTCATTCAGCCTTCATTCAGATTTTCAATTGCTTTGCTTTCAGAACCAAATTTTGTTCTAAACGCATGACAACATTTAAAGAAATACTTGAGCTCCTTTTGTTGCATAAAAACAAAATGTAATTTATGATATTCTCTCCTTTACTGCATTTGAATTAATGTTGAAATAATATTAGTGTAAGGACTGTGCAATCTAAATTCCATTTTAAATTACACATTTTTGTTTTATAGCTTTTAACCTCTGGGTCTTACATCTGGATCGTAGCCTTAAGTGGGCTGGTAAGTATAATTATTTTAATTATTGCTTTGGTGCTTTTCATGCTTTTCATTCAGGTATAATAAAGCATCTATGGGATGTGTTTTTTCTTTCATTCTTACTTCTCTGTATTTTTTTCTTCTTTCATATTTACATCTTGTGCCAAATTCAGTTTGCTTTAGGAATATGCATGAACAGGCAGTTTCTTTGAATCTGAAACTGTCTACTAATAATCCTTCCTACAACCACTCATGCCCTGATCACCTGAAGGTTTGACTTCTGCAATGCAGTCTACATGGGCTGTCCTTGAATCACACTTGAAAGCTTCAAATGGTTCTGGACAAAGTTCTGCGGGCATGATAGGCATACCTTGATAAACCATTTCCTTTGTGAGCTGCATTGGTTGCCTTTTTGTTTTGGAGTAGAATTTTTGTTTTGGAGTAGAATTACTGTTCATAATCTACAAAGCCCTTCATGGTATAGAGCCTGGTTACCCGAGAATGCCTGTCTCCCATACTATCTGCCTAGCCCAGGTGTCCCCAAGTCCTGGGCCACAGCCCACTACTGGGCCATGGCATATTCAGAATTGGGCCGCTTGAGTGACTGGTCAGAGTGCACATCAGAGGTAGTATTCAGCAGGTTCTGACCAGTTCTGGAGAACCAGTAGTGGAAATTTTGAATAGTTTGGAGAATCGGCGAATACCATCTCTGACTGGATATTTTACAGTATCCTTCCCCTGCCACGCCCACCAAGCCATGCCCACAGAACTGATAGTAAAAAAATTTGAATCCCACCACTGGCGCACATGTAGCTCAACTTGTGCGAGCAGCGGCTGGCAGGCAATCACATACGTGCGCACCGACCTATATCTCACACAAGTTGAGCTGCATGCATGTGCACAGGCCCACCACTCAGTTCCCCTCTCCCCCCTCCCAGCTGGGCTGCCAAGCAGGTTGGGGATTGTTGGCCTAGCCAATTAATTTGGCAGGGTTGGTATGCTCCATCTTTGATTAAACTATGACATCTGTTGGACTTCAAAAATGCACCTTCTCTGTAGTAGCACCTATGCTCAGGAATGAGGTTCCCCTGAAATCTGGACATCTCCCAACCTACTAATGTTTTGAGGGGTATTGAAGACTTTGCTTTTTGCCCAGGTCCTAAGTAAGCGTTAGTGAAGTTTCCTTTTTGACCACATTGGGTTATTTCTTTTGTTTCCTTCCTTTCTTTGTCACACTTTGTCGCACTTCCCATCTTCACTCTTTTTTTGTCTTTTGTGCTTTTTTTCTTGCTTCTAACATTTTTTTAAATCTTAAGCTGCCCAGAGTTGTTGAAAGTTGGTTAACATATGCATTTAATACAGTACATAAATAATGAAATAAATGTTCTAAATATTTTGCTGAACATGGTTGGAAAGTCCCCTTGAATGACTCTAAATTTTGCCATGTTTCATTGCTGCAATTGTAACAAATGTTTTTCCTAGCCCCATTGTTGTTTTCACAGATCATGTGAGTGGATCATTTTCCTGGTTACCGGAAACTTTTATCACAAGATCATTTTGCTCTTTTTCTGGTGTGTCTATCTTATTCTTCAGTAAAGTTCTAAGGCAACTTTGCTATCCAAATATACAAACTAAAGGGCAGAATACTTAAAATGCAGACTAAAAGCTATAAACAATTAAAAGTTTCATAACAGAGGTAATGGAATTAAATAATTTTATTGACGAATTAAAGAAATTTAGTGAAATTTGAGAAATTTATTTTATAAGGAAGAACTAACATGTGCACCTCTTGATTAAAATATCTGTCTACAAAGGAAAGTGGCTGTTTAAACACATACACCCATAGTTTTATTTTGGGCAATATAAAACAATGTTAAGGAAGAGGAAAGTTTTGATTTGTGAATTTGTTTATATAATATTTATAATAGGCATTACTTGGTCAGTGTTCTCAGCTTTGATATGTATGTATGTATGTATGTATGTATGTATGTATGTATGTATGTATGCTATTCAGCTTTGTTCAGGTATTTTCCCATGTCATAGCATCGACTTCAATGCCTCCAAAACCCTAGCCACTATAGAAAACCCCAGCTACAGAATTATCAGAGAAGCCATAGAGATTGAAAAAAGACCTGAAAGCATGAATAGAAGAAATGACTCCACCAGACTGTCAATTATCTGGAAGCCTGCACTCACAAACAAAAAAATATCCACACCACAAGCCAAGCAAACACCTGGGTACAAACAGACCCCCCGATACCTCCAGCCCAAACACACCCCAACCAGCCACCCAGATGAAACCTAGCTTCCTAATAAATGATAACTGGCCATTCACCCAAAGCCAAGCCGCACTAAAAGCCCCCAATACACGAAACACAATGTTGCCAGCCAATCAAGACAAAAAACCACTACAAAACAGACAGAAGATATAGAAACACCAATCAAGCAGAACACAGCAAACTCCAAGACCAATAAACACAGACCAAGACTCCCAACCAATCAGGATGAAGAAAAAACCATTCTAACACAGCATGAGGCTAGCATCAAATTTAAAACAGAAACGGCTGTGAAAGCCTGACACACAGACGAACCTAATACACAAGCCTGATGATGACAGATGAGATTCTGCTGAAATGTCACTACAACTTTAAAAGCACAACTATAATGACGTGGGAAAATACCTGAACAAAGCTGAATACCATACATATAAATACCCACGAAAACTTAAGAAAACATACACACACACACACACACATACACACATATACACATATGTTTTCGTAGATTTTCACGGGTACAGGTATGCAGGTCTTGGCATGTTCAGGTCTTTTCCCGTGTAAGATTGAGACTATCTTGGCGACGTTTCGACGAGAACTCATTCGCCATCTTCAGGCTGGTGCTTTCGGCTTTGCTTTGCTCGCACAAGCACAAAGCCAAAAGCAGCCTGAAGATGGCGAATGAGTTCTCGTCGAAACGTTGCCAAGATAGTCTCAATCTTACATGGGAAAAGACCCGAACACGCCGAGACCTGCACACACACACACACACACACACACACACACACATATATATACTTTTTAAATTTTTGTTTACATTTTATTTTACAGTTTAACATAAACAATTAACAAAACAATATTTAAATTTAAAGTAAAAAATAGAAACAAAAGAAGAAAAAACAACTTCCAAAACCCTATAAAGAAAAACTAAAAAATCAACATTGTATTTATTAATACAGGTAGTCTTCAACTTACAACTAGTTGCTTAACAATCTTTTGAAATTACAACAGACTTAGAAAAAGTTACTTATGACCCTTTTAAGTTATGAGTGCCATACCCGACAGGGTCATTTGATTGCATTTCAGGAATTGGGTAACATGTTTGCACTTAAAACTGATTGCCAAGTATTTTGCAAGCATTTGATTGGCATTTAAAATCTTCTCTGCTGATTTCCTCAGAAAATCCATGGGAAAGCTGGCAGGAAAGTTTGCAAGCCGTTGCCACCTGCCAAACAATTTTGCCTCCCCTATGTAAATGGGGGTGAGGGACTTCTGAGGTGGGCTGGAAAAAATTAAGCTCAGATTCCATGCGCAGAAGGGAACTTAAGCCCTGGGCTGGAGAAAAGATGCTTGGCTATTTGCCATCCAAGCTTTCTTTTTTCTGCCAAGTCCTGGAGTTTCTCCAGATTCCTCTATGTGTGGAAGGGAACTTCTGCACTGGGCTGGAGAAAAGCAGCTTACATCCTGAAGATCAGCCTTTCTTGACTTCAGAAACACTGTGTTGGCTAGTTTTCTACCCAGAAAAAAAATTAGCAAATGCAAGTTTCTGAATGGTTAGAAAGGCTAGTGCCTTGAGGAGAAGGTTAGAGTTTAGGGTCTGCCTTCTGTGGCAAATGGGGGAGAAAGGAAGTTCAGATCTCAAAATCTGAACTTCCTTTTTCCATCTCAGTGTAGCATGTCCCTTCACACATGGAGGAGAGGAGAAGACCTGCAATGGACTGGAGAAGAAAACTTGGGCTTTTGGGATTTGAGCTTCTCTTCTTCAGCCTGCCTTCTTATAGCAGGCAGCTCTTTCATTCTGTCCATTGAATGATCCATGCAGTCATTTAACAACCACATCTGGGATTGAGATTGCAGTCATTGAGTGAAGCAGTTATGTGGGTAACTTGTTTAATAATTGCAATGACTTATGACCAAGATTCTGGGTCTAATTCTGGTCGTGAGAACTACTTGTAGTCACTGGTTTATTAATACATTAATACAACCAATACAAAATATTAACAATAAAATATCTTTGCCATACTAACATATATTGCTGTATCTTTTGATTAATAGAAAATGCTGCCTTTTCCCAAAATGTGGAATTGTGGATCTGTGGTGGAACCAGCTAAAGGGGAGAGGATTCTGCCAGGGGAACTAAAGAGACATTCCAGTTTAGAGTCAGTTCAATGGAATAAATGTCTGAGATCAAACCCTTAGGTCTATATCTGCAGGCTGTCTGGCAAAATTCTTATTATAGGTGATTAATAATAAAGTATCTGTTTGGCCTATCTACAGATGGGCTCTGGTTGATTGCCTCTGACAAGATCACAAATTTTTGATCTAGAATAATACCACTTTTCCAATTTCCAGTTTCCAATTGTTAAGCTGACTTTTAGCCAGTCCTATGCTTGATAGAATCATTATTCAGTTTCCAATGAGTTATATTCCAAAGTGTTGTTACATAGTTCAATATTACAATACCTCTTTTTTCAAATACAGTCTCTGGGGTGTCCAATACTGCCTAATGAAAATTCATGTCACTGCTGAAGCTACATTCCAGCAGATCTGCGATGATATAAATGACTATAAGCCACTTGGAATGGCTTTGGCGAGATGGGAGGCATGGTAGTTTAGTAAAATAAATACATCAGATCTCCTCAATTCTGTACCTTTCACATCCTCCTCCTTAATCTGCAGTCAATTTAGTTAATGAGATTATGGGATTTGAAACCCAACTCATCTACCAAACATAAGTTAGGAAAGCTGTTGTTGCATAGACATTACATATAGTCAAGGGCTTGGATGATCTTATTTAGGTATTTGCTTGATGAAATATCTGTGGAGATTCTCTATCATCCAGGTTATAGTTGTCCCTAAGGAAAAAAAAAAACATTAAAAGGCATGTATTTTGTAAGTTCATATACCAGTTTTTGTAACTGAAGATTTCTGAAAAGTCATATACATACACACTGGCTGCAATTTTCTTTTTGGCAGCTTTGTTCCAAACATACATAACATATGGGAAAATATGTCTGCGGAGATTGCTAATGCACAGAAAATCCAGCATGACAGTAGCTGTGGTTGTTTGCCTCTATTTAGAATGTGTATCTTCTCTAAGTTTCTAAGTCACCTTCCTTTTAGTAAATTCTTTCACTTAAATAGAATGAATTTTTATAAAAAATCCAGAGTGGGGTCTTTCCCAGAATGTGGGAAAGCCCCTCATCTGCCATAGTCATAATCCTTCAATTTGAGTAAAATAGACTTGTAGTTTACTATTTTTAGTTCAGCAACTGTCTCCTTTCTTCTCTTGATCATAACTATAATTGAAAGATTATAATTATAATTGAAAACACTCCCACTAAAATGCAACTTTTTGACAAACAATTTGGGGTTATAGTTTCTTTTATGACAGTTATTTTCCACCACCATACTGAATTTTTCTCTCTCTTTACTTCCCCTTACATGTTATATAAAGCTTTCTTTAAAATAGATAGGCAGTGTGCACATTGTCAGCAAATGCAAAAAACTACAATCTCTGTTTGGTTTTTAGTTAACATGTTGTTGTTGCCCTGCAACTGTTGAGGGGAGGGAAAAAAAGAAGAGGAACTGTTGGGGCAGGATCTCATTCATATTTAAAGGAACAAATGGTCTAAAATATCAGGATTTGGAAATTGTAAGAAGTTTTCGTGACAAAAGAGTAATACCATTCAGTGAAGACCAACCATGGGCCTGACATTAATTTTTTAATAATAATATTTTAATCTATGTACCATAGAGGTTTTCAGAGTTTGGGTTTATGCAGACAAATTGGAGGCAAAACTTGGGATTCTGACAATGCTAAAAGCTTTACCTGAGTAAATCTGATCAGATTATTTTTTAAGTTGGTTTGAGATGCTCATAGCTCTCCACAATTTTAAAATTCCCAAGCTAGGAACTACATCCATTTCCCCAACAAATTTTAGGAACCTCATGCCACCAAAGCTGTCAAAAATGTACTCAGATAAAAGAGAAGGAAAATGAAAACAGATAAGGTGAAATTAGTTTTCAGGAAGTAGGGAGGGAGATATATAAATTCTCACACTGGTATGGTACAATAGTGATGGTGAGTTCTAGTTAATTGTGCCATGCCTGGAAAAATACATGTTGACATTGTTCTGAAGCATGTACATGTAAGAGTGTATACAGAAGTTCCTTAATTCGGAGCTTTGTGTGTATATACAAGCTTTTACAGATATGTAGACCTATCACTATGCTCAACATACAATAATTTCTCATATGCTCAGTGCATTTGACACTAACTTGCATAGTCATACATGGAAATGTGTACAGGCTCAGGTTTGTCTCAAGTGCTGCTATTGATGTTATATAGGGCATATAATACCTGCTATCCATACAGTGAATATGTTCCTCTCCTTTGGAGTATTGTGATTCGAATAGCAACAACCTTGAAGATCATTCTCTTCAAATTACTGAATGTGGACTGATTGGCCAAAATTAGATCCTGTTTGGACAGTATACCTGAACTCTGTGGTAGCTCTTTTGTGTTGTTGAGGCAGGTCACGTTCCAGAGAATTCTTGACTTTTACAGAATCAGCCCAATGACGTGGTTCAAACACTGGCATGTGAGCGCTAAAATAAAAGATTCCATTACCAAATGGGGAATTTAAACAAAAGACAGGTTCTATTTGCTTTATGCTAGGTTACATTTCCTGAAAACATAAAGCAAATTTGCATAAAGCAAGTGGAAAAAAGCAGGTGGTGGATGCAGTGTAAATTTTGTAACCAGATAAATTGACAAATGTCATACATTTTTAGAACCTTATTCTTAAGCACCAGGTTACCCAAATACATTTTATTTTATATTCTATGTAGCATGAAAGCCTTTTTTACATCTTTCGTAGAGCTAGATTTCTAATGCACTTGATTATCAAGACAGACGTAAGAAGTAGAATGCATCATGGCATTATGAATTTTATTAGCATAGATTGTTATGTTGCCCACATGTAGATTTTTCCAAGTTAAAAGGTTGTTCTGTGACTAGCAATCTTTCCCCAGTTTTTTTCTTGGTATTACATCCTTTTCCTTTCGGGTAAGATTTTGGACAAGATGTTGAGGGCCATTTTGACCCTATAGTAATAGTTGTTCGGATATAGCAGGGGTATCAAACTCACATCATCACAGTGGCATCACGTGATGTATCAGGACTTTTCCGTCCTTCACTAAAGTGGGCATAGCTAGCGCATGACGCATCCGGCCTGCAGGCCGCAATGACAGCCCTGAGATATAGAGTTAAGTATAAGACAGGAAGCAAAATCAAAAGTATTGATGGTAAAAATATGAGTGAAGGCAGAAAGTGATTTTGGCAGGAAGAAGGCTTCTAGATCTTTGGCACAAATTGACTATGCTGGCACAAATCGAAGTAAAATGATCAACCACATAATAGTAAATTTGCATAAAGTACGCAAAACCTGTATAGTCAGATCTATTTAATGACCAGAGAATGTTGTGATAAAAGGTGGTTGACATAGCTGACAAGTTCAGGGCAGAGAATGATGTGGGAAATGCCAGGAAGAAGGTCACAAGCACATTAGCAGAAACTTTCCTATACCATCCCTCCTACACTCACCGGCCAGGATTTTTCAGTTTGATTTTTTTGAATAAATAAAAATGGTTTGAGTTCCACATAATATTAAATTCTAATGAATTTTCACATCCTAATAAGTGAGAGACATGTCACCATAGCATAGTACATGAACTAGTTTTAAATGCCAGTAAGAATTCCACAGATCTGAATTGAGAAGTTCTTGCACGTAATTACATACATAGTTTTTACCAAATACAGGAAGTATTTCCAAAGCAGAGAGGAAGTGATCATTGCGTGCTAAGCCTTGTTGTAAAGGTGAATAGATAATAGCATTGTGCCTTGTCTTGGAAGTATAATACTTGTTATCAGAAAAATCCTTCTCGTTACAAGGATCTAAATACGGCTAGGAATGAAGAAGAAAAAAATAACTGTCTCACTGTAATGACCCGGGGCATGGCACAAAGGCAACACAGTCAGATAATCAGTAGGAGTTTCTTTATTAGCTCCAACTTTGCCCCCAATGTCCTGGTTACCTTCTGGCTGGAGAAAAAAACTCCCAGGAACAGCCTTTGGATGAATCAAGTCCAAAATGTAGTCAACAAAAACTGTAACTACAAGTCCAATCAAGGCAAGATGAGGTAATTAGTCCAGCAGGGTAGAAGGAATTCCAGATTTGAAGGAACAGCTGTAATTCAACATAGTTGGGAGGATACCAGGAACACAGATAAGCAAAGTCAGCACAAGATAAACTCATGTTTGCTCCCAGAAGACGCTGCACTCAGCATGCATCTCTTTTAAACTCTCTTCCCAGGTATGGTTAATGAAGGGAATCAGGGCCCTTTCCTCCCCATAAGCCACGCAACCCACGTTGCTCTCTTCTCCATTCGTCTCTGCATGCCCTAGGATGAAGAGGGGGTGGGCCTGGGTCTTCCTCTGAACTCCCTCTCCCTTGTTCTACCTCTCCCCTGCTCTGTCCAGCCAGACTTTGCCCTTCCCCAGTTTCCTCCACAGCCAACAGAGCCACACTCCCACTCCCTGTCAGCTGTTTGGCTTCTTCCTTGGATTCAGACTTCAACAGGGGCATGACACTCACACACTGTTCCAGTAACTTTTTTTCAGAAAGTCACTGAGAAGAAATCAGTTAAAATGAGCTAAGATGTCCATCTTTTTATCATTCCACATTTGTATATGTTTAAACATTCTTAATTTGGCTTTTTGAATTTGCATAATTCAGTGAATCAGAACGCAACCAAATGGGTTGGGTTGACACATCATATTAATGCCACAGAAATCTACTCAAGAGTAACATTTAAAAAGCATATTGTTTAACTACAGATATTCTATCTTTGAATGATGTTGGTTAGGTAATTAATGTGAACCAAGCCTGTTTGCTAAAAAAGAATATTTCTTTTTTTTTTAAAAAAAAATGTCAGATGGCTGTACACCATGGAGAAAAATATTCAAAGGGCTGTACCAACATGGAGTCTGTAATTATTATATTTTGGCCCTATGCTTAACCTGCTCAGTTGGATTGACTAGTTGCAGTGCTATAACATTATAATTGTAATGTTTTGTTACTTCTGTCAACATACAAGATACACAAATTTGATCAAAAATAACCCCTTGGAGAATTTACCCATGTTATCCTGAGCTCCTATGAAAGGAAAATACTAACAAGGTCCATTAATAATTACTTTCTTCTGCCATGTGGAGGCGATCGCTTTTTCTTTAACCCTTTTTCTTAGTTTAGGTAAGCAAAATAAGATTAATGGGTTGGATGAAATAATTGAATCTTGTGGGGCTCGGTTTAACAATCCCTTTTTGATGTTCTTATGCATGTGAACCCCGAGTTACCTATTTAAGAGAATGTAAGTGTGAATGCAGCCTCCATTTCACTGGTCTTCTTAATTTCCCTTCACTTTGGATCACAAAATTTGACATAGTTATGACTATTGACAGGAAATATCAGTATAAATCCAGAAAAAAACAACCGGATATTTCCTGTTATAGACAATAAGCTCATAGGTACTATAGCATATCCATCTTTACATTTAACTGTCCCACCTCCGAGATGCTATTTATAAATTTACATCTCTGGTTTCTTAATAGTTGGCAAATCTTAGAACCAGAGATAAGAATTTATAAATTAAGATTTGATTTTATGTTATCAGTTTCCCATTCAGAAGTCAGACTCTATCTTTCTTGCCAGGGTCCCTAACATTGAGAGAAATGGCTAAATGCCCTGATATCACTGCTTTTCATCCTGCTCCCCAACATCCAATGTGAGGAAACATCACTATCCAACTTGCCTTGTTGGAAATGGTTTTGTCTTGTGTAAGGTGGTTTCTGCTAAGTGCACTTTTTTCTCAGGGGAGGAAGACTATGTGTGGTCAAACGTGCAATAGAGCTGTTTGAATTTACTTTTACCAGAATTGTCTGCACTTTACTTTTCCTTCTCCCGGGCATAAGTGGTACCTGGAGATACTTTGAAAAAGAACCAAGACCTATGACTATCGGCTGTTCCCCATCCCTGTTTAATTTTTATTTTCTTTCTTTAATCTTTTCAGCTTTGATCTACACATCTTTCATTGAAGAATTGTATATTGGACTTTTATCATTTAATAATTTAGTTCATATTAAGTCAACACTGCATTATTTGTTCTGTTTTATTAGCTGGTTGAAAACTGAAATGTTTGCAAGAATGAGCAAGAAAATTAAGGTTTTTCATTTTTGTTTTCAAAATAAAAAATGCTTATGCTGATTATTTGGATGGATGAAAGGAAGCAGTTGTCTTTTGATAAAGTTGTCTTTTTTAACAGATGTCGCTTCCTTTGTGTGAGAGACGGGAGCCTAGATACTGATATTGCACAGTGCTTTTGGCGCAATTTCAAACTATACCCTGAATGGTATTCTTCAAAGATTCCCTTGTTTATAATACTTTACATTTTCTAATACTTTAGAAGAAAATGAAGATTGTTCGTATCATTTTGATACATTACCCCATCAAAAGTGGTCTTGTTTAACATTTTTACATAGACCACTTAGAATGCTATATGTTCTTCAAAAATGAAAAAAAATTCTATTGATTTTTGAATGAAGAACATAGTTCAATTGAAAACAACAACAAATTATTATATTTCTGAAAGTTCCCTGTGATAATGGAGATATACCTTTACGCTCTCAAATTTGTTCGTGCAATAACCAAAGGGCTAGTTTTATCTATCATGAATAACTATGAAGTACATTTCTGGAATGATGATCAGAATTTCCTGCATTGATTTGTCTGCAATTTTGCCTTTTAAATTCAAAACGCAAAATTCAGATTTTGAAATTTAATATTTAATTATGTAGATACCAAATGACTGTCCCTTATCAAATGACTCACTAAGTTTTCATTTTATGAAAGTGAAGCATGATGGTAACAGATGTTTTACAAATATAATCATGGGTAAGAAAGTACAGCCGTGCTCCTGCACCCATGGTTGACTAAGGTTTCCTGAAGATAATGTAGGTAGTTTCTGACCATTGTGAACGCATGCTTCAGAGAGTCTGGTCCTTTCAATGCTTAAGGAGGAGGTGGTTTCTTCTCAAGAAACCATTGCTAGACCCCAGTATGTTAGATGACTTTTAGTTGACTCCAATCTTTTCTGCAACTTCAAAAGTTCTTGGACAAAACAGATTTTCTGCATCCCTTTCAGTCAGGTTTCATGCCTGGATGTGAGACACAATCCAGAAATGGATATGAGACACAATTGGGCCCAAAATTTCTCTTGCTGAGCAAGACAGTTGTTAAGTGATTTTTTCCCCATTTTATGATCTTTCTTGCCACAGTTGCTAAGTGAATCACTGCCGTTGTTAAGTTAGTGACATAGTGTCAGTGTCCCAGCGTCCCAACGTTAAGTGAATCTGGCTTCCCCATTGACTTTGCTTGGCAAAGGTTGCAAAAGATAATTCCATGATCCTGGGATACTGCAATCCATCGTAAGTATGAGTTAGTTGCCAAGTGTCTGAATTTTGATCAAGTGACTATTCTGCAATGGTCGTTAAGTGTGAGAAGTCTTTTTTTTTTCCAGTGTTCCGGTAACTTGGAACCGTCATTAAATGAACTGTTGAAAGTTGAGGACTACCTGTAGCATGTTCTACATGGAGCTGCTTTTGAAGAATATCTGACAGTGCAGTTGATGCAGAATGCAGCAATGCAAATAATTATGGGTGTTCTTTGATATACATGTTATGCCTTTGCTTTGCACTGGCTTAGAGTTGGTTTCTCAATGCAATTGTCAACTACATAGCTATTCATGACATAGGCCAGGATATTTGAGAGATTGTCTTTCTCCAATTGTCTCTGTCTGCTCTATCAGGTCTGGCAGAAAGGACACATTTTGGTTTCATTGCATAAGGTGTGTCATCTGATAAGTCCAGCAAGCATGCGTTTTCTGCTGCTGGACTGCCCTTGGAAACATAATTGCTATTCAGGATTAGGTTGGTCTTAAATCTGATGGTTTTTCAAAAGCAGATAGCAGATAATCAGAGTGGGAAGGGACCTTATAGGCAAGGGTGGGATTCTACCAGTTCGCACCTATTCTCTAGAACCAGTTGTTAACATTCTAAGCAGTTCGGAGAACCGGTTGTTAGAAAAAATTACTGGCCTAATCCTGTAAGGAAGGCAGGAAGGAAACATTCTGGTGTTGCTTATAGAAACTGCCTCTCCGTTAACTCTTATTATATTCTTGGCAGGACTAGACTTCCTGTCTCAGGAACTTCTCTGGAATTTTTTTCCCCTTCTTCACTGGTACTTTGCTTGTGTGGAATGACCATTCAAAGTTACAATGGCACTGAAAAAAGTGACATGACTATTTTTCACACTTACGACTATTGCAGCATCCCCACAGTCATGAGAAGCCAGGTGAGGAGATGCGTGCCTTGATGTGAATGATACTGAGTTGGCCATGCCCAGCCAATAACATGACCACCAAGCCATGTCCACCCAGTCACATGACCACCAAGCCATGCCTACCACCTAAGCCACGCCCACGGTTGTTAAAAATTTGAATCCTACCCTGGCTTATAGGTAATCTAGTCCAACCCCCCGCCCAAGCAGGAGACCCTACACCATTTCTGACAAATAGCAGTCTAATCTCTTCTTGAAAGTCTCAAGTGATGACACTCCCACAACTTCCAAGGGCAAGCTGTTCCATTGGTTGATTGTTCTCACTGTCAGAAAGTTTCTCCTTATTTCCAGGTTGAATCTCTCCTTGTTTAGTTTCCATCCATTATTCCTTGTCTGGCCTACAGGCACTTTAGAAAATAGCTTGACCCCTTCCTCTTTGTGGCAGCCCCGGAAGCATGGGAGTCAGGTAGTTAGTTGAGTCTGTGTGTTGTTATTGTTAGAGTTGATGGGTTTGGCTGCTATCCAGAGTCAAGATTATTTGAGGATAAAACTAGGCTTTTACTATCCTGTTGTTGATCAAAGTTTTAATGTGCTTTACTAAATTCAACAATTTATTTATTTATTTATTTATTTATTTATTCGTACTTCTATACCGCTCCCTCTCCCAAAAAGGGACTCGAGGCGGTGTACATCCAACAAACAAGATAATACAGATAACAGAAGTGAAAATCAAATAAATAATCTAAGATGGCTAAGAATAACCCTTATTAAAAACAATGTTGTATAGGCAAAATTGTTTACTGTTATTTCAGGATTTATTATAGTCCTCTTGAGGTGGCAAAGTCTAACTGTAAATATGTTTACTTGCACGAAGTATTTTAAACATTTTGAAAACAAAATACCATGAATATATGGAAAGTAACTTGTACTTAGTCATGCCAATGAAGGCAAATATACATGCCCTAGGATAATGTTGCAGGATCCAATCTGAGTTGGTTTGTTCTTCCAAGCTCTTGGACTTGTGCTGGAACTCCTTCCTCAGGGAACTTCTCAATCTCCAAGATTTGTGCATTGGGCAGTTATATGTATAGTATTTATGTGGTACCTGGCTGTGGGTATCTTTTAGTTGTTGATTGGGTATTGATGGTTAGCTATTAAATAGTTGTTTCTTTGTGCTGCTATGCCCTATAGCTTCTAAGTATCTGGTAAACTGGTGCAGATCAGCATTCCTGTTAATTGACAAGGGGCCTGTTTCCCAGGCTTCAATCATTTCTCTGACTATTTTTGCCCCTGCTCAGCCAACAATCTTAATAGCTGCAAGTTGTACTTAGTATCTGTGTGTACTTAGTCAGCTTAGCCATTCACTAAATTATAACTGCAGAAATAGCAACATAAATTTTTGGTCCTCCAATGAAGCAATTAGCAGCCGAATAACTGATGTTGCATGCTTGTTGATTGCTTATTTATTTACTCATTCATTTATTCGGCCAACCATCTCACACAGGCAACTCGGGCAATGAACAGAAATAAAACAACATAATCATTAAAAAAATGCACAAATAAAGGTGAAAGTTTTATACAGTCTGAAAAGAAACCTGTGTATAATCTGAAAAAAATAGTTTGCCAAAGTTGTATGACTTGGACATCAAATGGGAGGATTTTAAGCTCCTTATCTTCTATATTTGTCTATACCATAGCATGGTATTGATAATGTCTACATCAAATCAGAATGGCCTAGTACTGTAATACAGGTAGTCCTCGATTTACAACAGTTCATTTAGTGACCAAAGTTACCATGGCACTGAAAGAAGTTATTTATGATTATATTTCACACTGAAAAAAAGTCATTTTTCACATTGCAGCATCCACATGGTCACATGATTTATATTTGAATGCTTAACAAGTATTTATGATTGTAATGTGACCATCTTTTGTGACCTTTTGTGACAAGCAAAGTCATTTAACAACCATGTTACTAATTTAAAAATGAAAGTGATTCACTTAACTGGCAAGGCAAGTTGTAAAATGGAGCAAAACTCACTTAACAAACTTCTCATTTAGCAACATAAACTTTGGCTCAATTGTGGTTGTAAGTCAAATACTATTTGTATTGAACAGTAGTTGAGTTTTAAGAATACAAGGAGGAGTAAATGTGTTACTAGAATAGAATCTTGTGAGTCAGGAAGAATGTGCTGAAAATTTAAAATAACGTTTTGAGAGGGGAGGGTTTTGTCATGCACACAGCAATGGCTTTGCCATGATTTAATTGCTTCTTCACAATTATTTAGAAGAATGATAATTCTAACTGAATAAATGACAGGGATTTATTCAAGTGGCATCTCTGCCCTGTATCATGCAGTGGAGAACGTCTGTTTGATTTATCGGAAGTGAAAACAAAGCCACAACCACTTCCTTTTTTTGTAAGGTTAAGTTTGGGATGGGATAGTATAAACTATAGAACATTAAGAGAGCAAGATGTTTATTAAAATAAAAATTTACTTCGTTCCGATGAATAGGACAAAATGAATGAAAGAACATAAAGCAAGAATTAATAAAATTCAAATTAATTAAAATGTGAAAAATGGTAGAATACCACTTTCTTTCATCTATTATTCTGTTAAAGTATATTTTATTACAGGGGTGGGATTCTACCGGTTCTGATGAGTTCTGTAGGACCCCTTGTTAGTTTTCTAAGCAATTCGGAGACCTGGTAGTTAGAAGCAATCTCCTTTTGTTTTTTTCCACCCTTAATTACATTCTTGCCAATACGCCTAGATTTCCAGTCTCCGGAGCTTCTGGGGCTTGACTTTCTTAAAGAGGAAGGATTGTTTAAAAATTTTTACACTGCTGTTGGGAGGAAATACTTCCCTGGACAATCAGCACTTTGAAGAAATAATTTGAAGCAGAGTTGTCAGAAAGAAGCTTTTAATGACAGGGAACCAAGATGAGTGATATTCAACAAGGCTTCTTGGCTAGCTAGAAAGATTGACGTTCAAACGTGAGTTTACATACCCTTTCTGAGTTTTGGTCTAAAACTGGTTTTTGGTGAAGGTTAATTCTGTGCTTGGTGACGTTTAATCCTATGTTTATTGATGGGATAATTTTCCCTATTCAGCTTCAACAAGCAACAGCTACTGTTGTGATTTAATTATTTGCATTGTGTTTGAATTTTTTCCTGCCTCAGGGTTTCTTTTTCTATCTGGGGACGGGTTTTCCTTCACTGCTTTAGTGGTATCTGGCACTGTCCTTTTGGGATGTACTTCCAAGAGGCAGGATGCAAGCTTGGCAATGATTTTTTTTACTGACTTACTGGGAGGCATGTGACCTTTCCTTAAATCTGGATGATTTCCTTAGGCTATCTTGTGAGATGAGTGAGACCAGCTGGTATCTTTAAGTGGTACAAATGGATCTAAGGATTGCTTCTCCTGGGTGTGCTGTTTCTGGACATCTTAAATGTCTGGTCTGTTCCTTCTATAATCCACTATAAGCTCCTTGGTGTTGAGGACCAAGTTATTGTCTCCACACCACGAAAGGAACTGGTCCACCTAATCTCAGTAGGCAGATTCATCCACCACCACCCCCCGGAGATAAGTCCCACCACTGTTGTATCATCTGCAAATTTAGCAATAATATTACTAGCGTGAGTGGGAATGCAGTCATGCACATAAAGAGTATAGAGTAAGGGATTCAACACGCAACCCTGCGGTGTACCAGTGTTAAGAATACCAGTGTTAAGAATAAGGGTTGAAGAGATATGATTACCTAATCTGACCCTCTGTGAGCAGCCAGATAGGAAATCCATAATCCAAAGGCAGATTGAAATAGAAAGTCCAAGGTCCAGAAGTTTAGACACTAGTCTACATGGAAGAATTGTGTTAAACATTAGATTTCTGTCTGGATATATAGAGTATACATTATAGTTCCAGAACAGACTGGATTTGAGAATGAATATTCTATAATATATCGGTGCCTAGCATTATATCATTTGGCAGAAAAATATTAATAAACTTCCATATGGAGCTGGGACGTTATGAGAGTGCTCGAAGCTCCTTGAAATCTTTAATGAAATTGCTGCATCATCTACATACAAAAGAATGGGGATTGGATAACAAGTGAGGAATGAGGATGAAAATCTGGATTGATAAAAACTACAATACTGTTAATGTACATATTAAGTTAATGATGGGGGGGGGTTAGAATACATCCTTATGAATTGGAATAGAATCACCTAAGTTCCTCAAAAATAAAAAGCTTTTTTCCCCACAAGTTGCTCTGATAATTATCAAGTTGGAAAGTTAAATGGCAGACACATTGAGCAAGGGAAGTCACTTAAATACCTGGGTATTCACTTCCAATCTTCAACATGCTATGGTCATTAACTATGAAAGCACAAAAAGGAATTCTAGCAATCAACAAATTTGCTAGTTGACAGGGTTAAAACAATTTTGTCCCTGCAGCAACTGAACTTATTCAAAGCCTAAGTTCAAAGCCAAACTGGAAAATGAATCTCAGATGAGTATTTACAAAAATTCTCAGTTCTTGAACAAACAGGTTTTTTTATAATCAATATTATATATTTCATACTATATACTTCTAGTACCAGGTTAGAACTAGATTGCACATTTATCATAACATGTTTGTGATTCCTTAATGTGGAGGACAGAGAATGCTAGCAACTTTGAAGTTTTGCTTTGGAATTAGAATTAGTAATACAGTTTTGACATCCAGTAGATTTTGCTTAGAGAACTAATCCTAATCCCTGAATTTCCCTGTCTGTATGTCAGTTTTTCAATCTGTCTATTTCTCTTTGCTTTTAGATTTCTGGAATGTGCTACAGTAGTAGTCTTTTAAAAGTGTATCGCATACTTTGTGTGCCCTCTGGCATAGCAAAGATATTTGCTCGGACTCTTGAACCAATTTTCACATCAGCGGAGCCCTCTAATGAATTTGGAGTTGGAATGGGAGCCACTATCGATATACAGAGGCAACAGCGGATGGAGCTACTTGATCGACAGATATTGATCTCTCAGGTTGCTCAGATGAGGCGACAAAGACAAGTAAAGTCATTTTTCTGTAGGATGTAGCATATTTGTGAAATGGGTTTATCCATTTATAAAGTTAATCCTTCATAAAATTAACATATTATGGATATGTTTTATTTATTCACAAAACGTTCTTCATGGATTCAATTATACAAAATGCCAAATTTACATATCAAATGTTGGTTAGACTTCATGTGTCTATGTGTGCTTCTTGCTTTAGGATGTTGTTTAAATTCATACCATTTGATCAATTTAAAGTTGAATATATTATGTGAACTCATATAATGGTTTTTCAATAACCAGGTTAATTTTATTGAGTGATGTTTTATTGTTTACAATGTTTACAATTTTGTTTATGTTGACTTAATTATATATGTAAGTATCTAACAATGTGTAAAGGTATCTGTCAGGATTTTCTCTTTCCTCTTTTCTAAAAGTCTCCCAGAATTTTAACTTGTAACTCGTCCCAGGAGGACAAACATGGCTGCACTGGTCTTATCAACAAGGACGGTTCCATTGGTGGAAATATCATTTACATAATTCTACATTTAAACAATGAAAATTTAATTGGCCTTTGTGCATATTTTATATGCCTATGTACACAAGCAACATATAGAGTAGGGCTCTATATATTTCTACATACACAAGCAACATATAGAGCATGGCTGATCCAAAAATTGACTCCCACCATTCCTTCTTGGGGTGAGAAGGGCATAGGATAAGACATTAAAGATAAGTTAAATCAGAGGACATTAAAGGTGATTTGAACTCAGAGGACAAAAGTTTGCAGATGCTTGGTGGAAAATTACAGTTAGGTCTGACTTCCTGCCTGTGGCTAACTCTAAGTGCCACCCTTAAAAAAATATCTTTGGGTGAATTTACCCTTAATCATGTTAATTCCATGTGCCATGGGAAGATTGAATGGGGGTAAGAGTGACTTCAATATGATCATTAAAAGGAAGCTTTTAAAAAAATCTGATAAATATAGAATTGTTCATGGGACTCATATCTTCCTGATTCAGAGGAACTTAATTTTGGTAGTCTGGTCTACATTAACCTCAGAATACTTTGGAGTGGTAGTGGCTTTTGCAATCCAGCTTTAAAGTGATGAAATAGTTTCATACTTCCCCTTACAAATTCATTTCTCAGATTCCCTTCTTCTTTCATTCATTCCAGTTGCCCAAGATGTTCCTCACTACTGAATTTCTTGACTGACGTAGAAATATAGGAGGCATATTTAAGTTAAAGGCATATTTATGGAACTCTATTTGGATTCTGCTTGGATCCAGTTCAGAAGGGTCTTAAATATTTACATTGCCAACCCTTTGCAGTTATCTTCTCCCTATCATCAATCCTATTTTTTCCCCTTAAATATGTCATGTGTGCTGATATCTCAAAATCCTTTCTGAAAAGTGCTAGGATCAAAAGAGCTGAGTCTGTCTATTATGTTTAAAGTGTCATAAAGATATACTATTTTATTGTCATGTTGTTTCACCACTTCCTTCTCACCTATGTAAGTTTCTTTATAGAGACCAGTTTACGTTAATCATTTTGAAATAGTTGTTGTCATCTGTGGAGAGTGTATGGAAAGTATTTGAATTTGCAAAGGACTTTTGTCACTTTGAGATTTTGTCATTTCTTAGAGACAATAGGCAATCTCATTTTGACAGTGTCTCTTTAGCATATGGAAGACATAGAAGAGACTGGGGAGATTAATACAGTGATACAGAGAGAGAGAAATGCTTTCCCATCCAATAGTTGGAATCTTAGAGATAGTCCTTAATGACTTGCAATTCAGAAAATGTCTTTACTAGGATGGGTGATTAAAGGCATATAATGTGGTTAACATAATTTAAACAGAATCCAGCATTGGGGACTCTGCAACAAAAGAAAACAGGATGTTGCTTCTTTTCCTGTCTAGGTTCCTTGTGTACAGCTCTTGAAACAAACACAGTAGAAGTTTAAGGGCCTAGCGGGTTATGGTACATATTTCCTTTTATTCTTCAGCTTCCTCAAACTACCATAAGGATCAAAGCAAAGTTCAATGTAACAGGTCCTTATTATTTGAGACAATTTGGTTCTTAAACCATGTGAAATTTCACTGGAAGCTTCCATTGTGACAGAACGTTCAATAATAAGTAGAATGTTCAATAGTAAGTATTAATCCTTGCCCTCATCAAAACTCTTTCATCTATTAATGGGTTAAGGCTGTGTGATGGAATGTATGGCTGAAGAAGTGTGGGGTGGGAAGGGGGTGGTAGTAGCATCCAATGTCTTAGAAAGGAGGCAGCACATTCCAGAGAGGGGCCCAAGACAAGAGACTGTGCAGTCCTGAATGGGATGGTGCAGGCAAGAAAAGATTCAAGATAGTCACACCCTAGAATCAACCAGGGTTATAACTTTAATCTATTAGATGTAAGAAATGAAGAATTGGACTCAGTTGGATCTTACTGTGTCGGGTAAGACTGCAAGGGTATTTTTCTGAGGAACAACTTAAAAGCATGTTATTAGTTCAACAAAATGTTTTAGACAAGATTGTCTTTCAAGATATATAGGTGAAGCTCCAGTCATAGGAAATCTCTCATACTTTAAATGCTTTCAGCTGCTTCGTGTTCTTAAGGAACCGAATAGCAGGGTTCAGTGACATTGTGGTCTCTAAAGGACATGGACCTCTTTCCATATAACCATAATTGAAGCATTCCTTAGAGAAAAGTCACCCTTTAAAAATCCACGTATGATTTGTTCTGTAGACTGTCATTTCTACATGGAATCTAAATTGGACTTTGGCAGCTCTAACCTGTTTCCTTTGAGCACAATATGATACATATGCTGACATGTTTTCTTATGAACATGAACTAAACGTTGGCCAATTTTACACTTTTCCTTGGTTTTACGTTTTTTCATTGAAAATAGTTTTATGCCCCAGTCTACTATTTGATCCCAAAATTATTTCCTTTTTTCACTTTTTTTGTGATGTTACCTAGTTTTCTGTCTCCTGCACAGTAGTAGATTTGTAGCTGTGCAGATGCAGATAGATAAACTCAACAAGACGTCCATAACGAAGTACATTTATTAGTTCATCAGGTATCCTCATAATTCACATTTGTGACAAAGTTCTTCTTCAATGACCAGTCCTTTGTATATCTGTTTGTAGGTAAAAAGATGATAAAGCCTCAACCCTATGATGATTGAAGTGGCTGCATGATATTAATCTTTCTATCCCATAGTCATAGAGGTAGGGGATAGAGCTACTACCACGAGGCTGTGTTCAAGCAAGAGAGAGAAAAACTCCCCCAACCCATCGAGGGTCAAATTAGTGACCACTCAGGATTACAGATGTGGTCACGTGACATGGACTACATTTCCCAGAATACCTTTACTACATTTACCATGATGCATTCCCTTAAGGGGACAGCTCACAATTGCTACCTAACTATCCAATTCCCATACACTGGCTGGACAGCATACCTAGCATTCATAAGAACAACAGATTACTTCCAGGGAGGATATTCACACACTCCTCTGTTTCACAGCAGATCTTTCTAACAGAAGCATGGTTGAAGATCACCTGTGCAGTGAGTTTGCCGCAAGCCCTTGCCTTTTTTATAGAAAACTTTAAACAAGAAACACAGGAACCAAGTGTGAGAAGAGAAATGGGGATTATTCCATCTAACAACAGGCTCCAAATTAACTCCCTCTCACCTTCAGAGATAATGGAGAAATCCAAAAAGAATTCAGATAGAGGAGGAATCTATTTTTAAAAAGCTTCTTTAAAATGATAAATTAAAGCAATAACTAGAAGTATTGGGTAAGGGTATAACTTTGATTGTATGTTTAAGTTTAATGTGTTGTCTCTGTATTAATTGTTTATCATTAGGAATCTTTTTTACAAAGCCATTACCTTATATTTTGCTATGATTTGAGCAAGGGGAAATGACCACCCTGAAGATAGGTGATAGCAACAATAACGACAAAGCTTCTACATCAAAGAAGTTTTGTAGACCTTCAGGCCTGGGGGAAAGGGGGTGAAATCTCCCGCCTTAGCCATGCTATACAATTGTTCAGTAGTTTCCTTTATTTTGGCCAATTATTTCATATCCTCCATTGACTAGATGAATGAATGAATGAATGAATGAATGAATGAATGAATGAATGAATGAATGAATGAATGAATGAGTTCAGGATATTGATTTTTGCTTGGAGAGAAGAGTAAAAATTTAAATATTTGGTAGCCTCGTTTATGACTTCTTTATACTGGTATCATCAAATATTTATTGAGATTGGCTGTGGGTTGTCAGAGCTTATTATTATAGTAGGCTAGCAACATGGCAGCTTTTAAAGTTTAGTTTCTAGGGTGATCTATACAAAGTAATTATACTTTCCCAACCTTTACAAGCAAGACAAATATACCCTTTACAAATGGTTACAAAATAGGCAACAATTTAAAGAATTCTAGGAAGCTCACCCTCTGGTACTTTTGCTCTGTTACATCCTGAAAAGACGGATGGCCTATGCAAAGCTAGAAGAAAGCGGAAACTTACTTACCATGAATTCCTGTTATCTGACCTTTAGATAGGAGGCAGGTAGCTAGATCTCCCAAAAATAGGAGCTTATTTTTCCATAAATGTTATCCTGTTGTTTTATAAAACGAAGGTTTAATTATTTAACTAATGGCTTCTAAATTTCCTGTAGTTAGGTCTAGTTTTATAAAACTATCCATTCAGGAAAAATATCACCCTGTAGGGGTTGAGGAGCTCTCGTGCTCTTATTCTTCACCTGAAGTATAAAAATGAGAAATCAGATTTCATTTCAGAAAGAAATGCTATCTTGAAATCTCCTAGCTCTGTCAATACTGTATGTCTGTTTATTATGATAATCATTTGCCGAAAGTAGGACAGAATTCCATGACAGACTATATAGGCTGGTCATGGATTGAAATATAATTAGCTAATCTTCATAACAGAAGGACATAAATCAAAGTGAAAAATAAAATAAGATAAGACGGTAAAAAAGTGAATTGCAAAAAAGCAAAAAATACTTTAAATTTAAATGTAAAAATGAATCTAAAAATTAAAGAGATTTAAATGATTAACTATAAATTTGATTGAATTCTGTATTCATATAAAAGAATTTTTAAAAACTAGAGAGGAAATTTAGTTTTTTGAAGTAGTTTAGAGTAATCAATAAAGGGAAATATTTGTAGCTCAGGGTTGAAATTAGGGGTCCTTGGTGTTCTCTGAGCTTGCTTGTTTTCTTGTAGACATTTCACTATCCTAACTAGGTAACATCATCAATGCTATAGTAAGGAGTATGCTTTGCTGTCAGTTTATATTCTGATGTCTTGCCTGCCTGTGTGGGTAAGTTTAGAGTAAGATCTGAGAGTAAACACAAACACTGATAATCTTTTTAGAATATCTTAAATGATTGAGAGGATATTTACTGAATATATTGTGGTAAAAAGAATTAATGTTTTGGAGGCCCTTTCACAGGATATTTGATGAATTAAGAATAAGGTGGTATACAGCACTTTTTCCTTGTTAAACATATTTCAGCGACATTAATATGGAGATTAGATAAGGTAAGATTCCAATATTCCAATAAAGTAGAGAAGGCTAAGCAGCAATAGAAGTAAATAATTCTGTCAGTTTAGCATAGAAGATTTGAATTTCCTGTTCAATAAAAAAAGGTTTGTTTTTAATGTTTTTGCTGCTTAGTAACAGTGATTACATAACATAAGCTGTATCTTCTTCATCCAATTGACTGAGAAAGATATTTTGCAAGAAATATATCTAGCCTGAGATATAGAAACGGTTACAAGATCTGTTTCTCATGTTGTGGCACTAATTATCGTATACTTTACTGACAGAATTTTCATCTGGCTGATATTCTCTGATGGCTAAGATACAAGTAATTTGAACATCTGCTTTGTAAAGGTTTATTTTAGACAAGGCTTTCCAACCTTGGCTACATTAAAATACTTGTGGACTTCAACACCCAAACTGGCTGGTTAGGGAATTCTGGGAAGTGAAGTCCACAAGTCTTAAAATTGCCAAGATTGGACTCCCCTGTTTTAGAGCATATTGGAAAACAGTATGTCTTTCCCTTGATGATAGTACATAATTCGGCAAGATGCTATAATCAATGCCAGATCAATTTAAAATATTCAGGATTGTATGTATTCAAAATGTATGGATACACTTAAATTTCAGAAATTATTTGATCAGTGTGTGTGTAGGGGGGGTTGGATATGTTCATCTTGGGTTATTTGTAAAAATAATAAAGGTGGGGCAAATACATACATACACACACAACTTATGTTTTATGTAAGTGATTTAGAGAGAGAATTTGAATAACATAAGGTCCATATTAACAATAATGGATCTATACTAATTATATCTGCATATACCTAAAGAATGCCAGTCAGGACAAATCTGGTCATACATTACATTCTGGTGATCAAGTAATGTGTAAACTACAGGAATATACTGAAGTGGTGGAATCATGAAACCTACAGTATGAAGGCATGACATAAAGCAGAACTCATAAAAGAAGGTGTTTCTATTTCCAGATAATGCATATAATAGTTTCGGAAAAGAACTCCTTCAATTTATGAAGCTATGTATGAAAAAGTACTGTCTGATCATGTTACATGTTTTTCTTAATAGCTTGCAAGCATCTAGTTTGCGGCTTCCAAAAGTTGCTGCTGCTGCTGCTTCCAAAAGCTGGTTAAATATTATGTTGATGAAAGTATTTATTTTGTTCAACTATTGTTTCTACCCTTTTTCGTTTTAATACTAGCCATTATTCCAAGCCATTTGTAATTCAACTCACTCTCTTTCCCTACAAGGAGCGGTGGCTCAGTGGCTTAATGATCCTGCGGTTTGAGCCCTAGCACTGTGTGACAGAGTGAGCTCCCATTACTTGGAGCAACTTCTGCCTCCCTAGCAATTGAAAAGCATGTTCTATGCAAGTAGAACTCTTCGGTGAGGAGATGAGTTGGTGCTCCATGCAGGCAGTCAGATTCTTGCCGGCTCTGAAACGTCACGGTTGTGATGCTCATTTGTGAGGTGACTCTGATGGGGGTGGGGGCTTAGATGACACTGCAGGAAGAGCTCATCTTTCTTTCTGGTGCAAAGCTAGCTTGCTCTCCTGTGGCACACCTTGGGAAGCATGGATGTACCACAATAGAGCTAGTAAATTGGCAGTCAAACTACCATTCTGCATTAGCATTATAGTCTCCTACTAATATAACTATCCCAATGATAATGTTAATAATAATGGTAACAACAACAAGAACAGGCATTCAACTCCCTGCCACATGACTGGATAATCAAGGGCCTAGAAATAACAAGTGAGTAGAAACATCAGAAGCTTTGTGCAAAAATCGATAGTACAACATAAGACACAGTTGCTGTCAATGGCAATAGAATGGGAGAGGTTAATATCAAGAGAAGAATCTTCCAAGGATATTCTACTGTTTGTCACTGCACTGATACCTCTGTTGACAATATAGAATAACTTAGGCCATGGTTATCAAACATCAAAAACATCTACCAGATTATCCCACCACCCTTATCTGGACGATTTGAAGCTAAATGGAAAAACATCATCTGAAATAGAATCACTACTCAACACTTTCCGTACATACAGCCAAGGTACTGCGTTGGAGTTTGGACTGAACAGATGCATCATGCTCACCATCAAATGTGGAAAATTAATGAAAACTGAAGGAATCAAGATGCCCTATGGAAATAACATCAAGAGTCTGGGTGAAGATGTTCATTACAAGTACCTGGGCATCTTTCAAGCTGACAACATCAGACACACCTAAATCAACAGAAAGGTTAGAAGTGAATATATCAAGAGAGTGAAGATCTTAATTCAGTGGAGGAAATACCATCAAGGCATCAATACCTGAGCAATTCCAATCATTAGATACACAGCTGGAATCAGCTGGACTCAAGCAGAACTAAAAGTCATG
Organism: Bungarus multicinctus; assembly: GCA_023653725.1. Lineage (NCBI taxonomy): Eukaryota > Metazoa > Chordata > Lepidosauria > Squamata > Elapidae > Bungarus > Bungarus multicinctus. The sequence goes on from CM042851.1 coordinate 30,708,034, forward strand.
GATAGGAGGACCAGAGAAATAATGACAATGAGTCATGCCCTTCATTCTCGCAGTGACAATGACAGACTCTATCTATCAAGGAAAATGTTGCAAGTACATCAGAGGATTGAAGAAGAGAAAAGGGCTTTGGAAGAATATCTGAAGGACAAAGAAGATGATGGACTGAAGCTAGTATGCCAGGAAGGTTCCCTACTTACTAGAGAGATCAAACTGGCCTACAAGAAAGACCAAATGAAGAACATTACAGGGACATGAAAGACAAAACATTACATGGCCAGTACTTTAAAAATATAGCAGGAAAACTAGATAATAACAAGACCTGGCAATGGCTAAGAGCAGGACAATCAAAGAAAGAGACAGAGGGAGTAATTCTGGCTGCACAAGATCAAGTCTTAAGAACAAATGCATACAAAATCAGAATTGAGAAGACAGCAACAGACAGCAAATGCCTCCTATGCAAAGAAGCTGAAGAAACAGTGGGCCACCTGGTGAGCTGCTTCAAGAAGATCACCCCAACTGACTGTAAGTAATAGCATGACAAAGTGGCAAGGATGGTGCATTTGAAGATCTGTAAGAAATATCATTTGTCTGCAAGCAAGAACTGGTGGGGCCATAAAATAGAGAAAGTCGTAGAAAATGAAGAAGCTAAATTGCTCTGGGACTTTAGAATTCAAACAGACAGGCACCTGCCATATGACACCCCAGACTTAACAATTGTCGATAAGAAAAACAAAAGAAGTCTGGATAGTGGACATGGCAGTATACTGGAGACAGCAGAATAGAAGAGAAAGAACTGGAGAAGATAAAGATAAAATACAAAGATCTGTGAATAGAATTGGAACGATTGAGGCAAAAGCAAGCAAAAGTTGTACAATAATATTAGGGGCATTGGGTGCAGTCCCAAAATAACTGAGCACCGCTTGAATACCAAAGGTATTGACAAATTCACCTTCTGTCAATTGCAAAAGGCGGCTTTACGCAGAAATATCTGTAACACCATTAAACATCCAGATCTGCCAATTCAGGTTGTTAAAAATGGTTTGCTAAATAGACAAAAATGCCAAATCCAGTCTGAAGGCTGATTGTAATAGTAGTAGTAGTAGTAGTAATAATAATAATAGAAACAACTTGAAAAAGTCACCAGATATCAGGACTTGAGAATCGAACTGCAGAGACTCTGGCATAAACCAGTGCAGGTGGTTCCAGTGGTAAGTCGGCACACTGGGTGCTGTGCCTAAAGACCTAGGCAAGCACTTAACGCCAATTGTTTTTAAGTGCTTAACTGACAAGATCACCATTGGTCAACTGCAGAAGGCTACCTTACTGGGATCTGCTTGCATAATTCGCCGATACATCACGCAGTCCTAAACACTTGGGAAGTGTTCGACTAGTGATTTGTGATACGAAACCCAGCATGGTTATCTCGTTTGCTGTGTCATTTTAACAACAACAACAACAAACAACAACAAGAACAACAAACAAACAACAAACAACAACAACAGACAGCAACAAACAACAATAAATAATAACAACAATGAACAACAACTCCCTTTTCCTATTGCCTAACCCTTTTATGCTTGATTGGATTTGATTGTGATTTTTATTGTTATTTTACTTACAATGACTTTATTGTTAAATTTGTGGTGAACTTTCTTCTTAAATGATAGTCATTGAATGCGCAAAATGAGTCAAATTACTCAACTTTTTGGCTATTTCAGTTTTGATTTAATTTTGCTTGATGCATTTGTGCCACATATTAGTCACATTAATAAGCATGAATCTAGCATGATGCACAGCCACAAATACCATTCAGGCAGTGACAATACATTTTTTTAACATCATCTTATATTTATTCTTAAAATGAATGTGCTTTCTGCTTTGTGCTTGTTTAGTTTGTTCCAAGGACAGTATGTACATTTAAATCATGGGTTTGTCTGGGCTGCATTGAGTGAAGAGGAATTACGGACCACATATAAAATACATAATAAAGTTAATGTATATAAATAGCAAAGTTCCTTTATTTTTTTATGATCTTGTGATCTGCGTTACTAGCTGTCCCAGGCTGCATAGAGCACATTGGTTGTGAGTGGAATACATCTGATTTAAACTTGTTGAAATATCACTAGCATGTTTTTAGCCATGACAGTCTAAACAAACCTTTCTCAATTTGGATTCATACTGATGTTTCGGTTACTAGTGATTTGAATACCCAGACATTATGAGCATTCTCAAAGAGTGTAAGATTTGTAATGGTAAACGTATCCAAAGAGTCAGAATGATGAAACCTGATCTGAACTAACAAGTTTGTATAGTTAATAAATTCAGAAGCTTCGTAAAATTATTTTGAGTTATAGTGATGGTGAAATTTACAAAAACATGTGCGATAGCACAACAGCACACATACAGGATCAGATGTATATATTGTAACTTGGTTTGATGAATGAGGGATTGGCTTGGAAAGGGACTAAACTTTATGTATCCACTAATCTAAGACTAATGGTACTAAAGCGTAGGCACGACTTGCGGTTGGGGGGGACACTTCAATTTCTTAAAAATCCTGCATTTAGTCAGGAGACAGTTCTGGTGGCCAAAAACCTGATGTTGAAGACTATGTGAAAATTTGCTCAATTTATGCCACGATGAAACACAGAACTGGGAGACCCCCTGGTCTCCTCCAACAAGTAGCTGAACCAACACAGCCGTGAGAAGAAATCGCGATGGACTTTATCGTAGAGTTATCTGAGAGTGGAGGGAATACAATCATTTGGACTGTTATTGACTTATTCTCTAAGCAAGCCCACTTTACAGCCTGTAAAGGATTACCATCTGCAAAAAAGCTTGCAAAACTATTCGTGAAACATGTATATAGGGTACATGGAGTATCTCGTAGAATAATCTCAGACAGAGGTGTACAGTTTACTGCTAAGTTCTGGAAGGAGTTTTTAAGGTCTGCTGGGTCATCCCAAGGATTATCCTCAATGTTCCATCCTGCATGCAGCGGAGCAACAGAGAGAACGAATGCCATAGTGGAACAATACATTAGATGCTAAGTAAATTATCAACAAGAAAACTGGGCAGAGTTATTGCCATTTGCAGAGGTTGCTTATAATAATGCAGTACATAGCAGCACAGGCTTGACTCCATTCCAAATCAACATTGCCATGGAATTTGTCCCTATGCTGGAATTACCTAGAGAACCCCCCACATCCATATCTATAACAGAATGGATGGAGTCATTAAAAAAGGGTTGGGAGGATACGAAAAAGGCTTTGACTGAAGCTGCTAAGGAATAGAAAAAGCAGGCGGACAAACATAGATCCCTCCAACCACCCTTTAAAGTAGGGGACAAATTGTTTTTGTCAACAAAATATCTCAGATTGAAACTTCCTAGTAAGAATTTGAGTCCTAAGTTCTTAGGTCCATTCCCAATATCAAAAGTAATCAATCCAGTCACGGTCCAATTAAGTCTTCCCCAGTTATTGGGAAAAATACACCCAGTGTTCCATAGTAGTTTATTGAAACCAGCTGTAGCATCAGTTATAAGACCAATACCAACAGCTCTCCCTAAACCTTTGATCGTACAGGGTGAGACACATTATGAAATCAAGAAAATCCTCAATTCTAGATTACACCGAGGGAGATTACAATACTTGGTGTTGCGGAAGGGTTACCCTTTATCAGATGCTACTTGGATTAAAAGTTGGGATGTACATGCAGATAGATTAGTTAACCAATACCATGAGGAATTCCTAACAAACCAAAGGGTCCTCTTGGGGGTGGGGAGGGGGTTAAGGGCATCGCATTGTGTTTTGTTTATTATTTCTTTTAGGAGGTGAACTTCTCAAGGGGGGACGCCTGTCAGCTTTGGAAACCTTATTCAATGCTGCCACATAGCTTGAGAAAGTGGGAGGAGGGTGATTTCAATTGAGTAGCTCTAAGTAGACAAAATAGAATTCTTTTGTTAGTTCAAAATCATGAAGTGTGGTGCAGGAACAAAAAGGAACTTACTTTGGGATTGGTTCATGTGATGTGATGATGAGGGAAAAGGGGATGGGTTGTAGGCTGGGACATTGTGGAAAGTTCCGGGGAATTTAGTTCCGAGATTTCACAGATGTGCCAGGTGCTATTCTAATAATATTCTTTTGAGATGACGCTTGTCTTGGAGTTACTGATTGGAATAGAGGTTTGCTGGAAGGCTGACAGCTATTCCTTCACCTGCAAGAGAGTAGCTTCCATTTCATTGCATCATTTTCACAGAAGGGACAATAATTTGAACCTTGATTTCAATATAAATAAAGCTCACATTTGATACACAGCAGTTGCTGGAGTTCCTTCATAATTATTTTTATAACGTTAGAAGAAACCTAATTAATTTGAGTTTTTGTGTCTTTAGTTTAATTTTGCAATTTCTTGCCTAGGCATCAAGAGATTTAATAATGATAATTTCTTTATCTACCAATTGCAGTGTTTGTTTTATATCTTGACAATGTTTTATCACCCAAAATGTGCCTTAGATAACTTCCAAACTCTTACACAATCTCAAGTAAAATCAAACCAACTGCTTTAAAGTTGATGACCTCTATAATTGCCACTGCTTTAAAAATGAAAAAAAGAAATGCTAATCTTTATTTTGCTCTTTTATTAATATTCAATTATTTGTATTTATAACATTTTAGTTAACTATTCCTTTAATTTATTTTAGAAATGCTTATTTTTTAATTTGAATCTTTAAACCTTATATAATAATTGTACAAAATGCTGGACTGAGACTATAACAATAAAAATTATAGCCTGGTGTATATTCCTTAGAAATCATTAAATGCTACATAGTTGCTCATTATGCTTTCATATAATGCTTTTTAGTAATTTAGCAAAGATATAGACTAGTTTACCACTTATCACCAAAAGGAACAAACATAGAAACAAAATTGCAACTAAATGAGAGTCTCTTAAAGAGAAAACTATTGAAAAACAGGAACTTGTATTTTTCTAGCACCTTCAAAATAATGTATTGATTTTATTGGAAGTTGGGTGGCAGTACAGTAAGCTGACAAACTTGTGGTATTGTGTTAAATAAATATCCCAAATTCAGTGTTTTAAGCTTGAATCATGAGTGTATATGAACCATGATCATGAGCTATAGCAACAGTGTGTTGACTTGCAGGGTAGCCCCCAGATTGAACACAATAAGGGGACAAATGGATTTTAGTTGTACTTAGGAGATATAGGCTAAAATGTAGCAAAAAATTGGCATTATCTTTATTGCATGTGGCACAGAAATCTAGTAAACTAGTCTATATCTTTGATAAATTACTAAAAAGCATTATGTGAAAGCATAATGAGCAGCAGAAGTCATCAGTAATGATTACAACATATGGAAAATGAGAGTTAGAATGTATGAAGTGTAAATGATAAAATACATGATTTCACGAATGAAATAAAAAATAAATAGGCTTATGAATTAAGAGAGTGGAATGATATGAGTGATGAGACGAGTGATGAGAAGTTCGAACTATTTCTTGAACCTGAAGAAATTAAACCAAATGAGAAGAATTACATGCGCATGGAGCAAAAATTAGTGTAAGAAATTAGTATAAGAGAGTTTGTATAAATAGAGAATTGCAGAGAATTAAAGCAACCAAAGAACTGTTGAGATTGAAACAATTAAAAGTGCAGATTGATTTTGATTGAATAATAAACTATTCTGAAAATAGGTAAAGAAGGCTAAACAAGGAGACTAAATGGAAATAAACTAATAGAGATGCAATGATTTGAGAGAAACCCAAAAGAAGGGAATGCTGGAAGAAATATTTCAGAAAAGTGTATTGAACAATAGTGCTATGCCAAAAAGGCAATTGAAATAAATGATATATGTTTTGAAGTCCAAGGAAAAAAGGATGAAAAAGAAGTTTTAAATGCATTTAGATCATTGACAGCCAATGAGACTGATATTACTGTAGGAATATTAAAAATATAGATATGGTTTTGTCTAATGTGATAAGAATGTGTTGGACCCAATGATTAAAAAAATGTTATTTTTCACCTATAGAAAAGGGGATAATAATATTAGATATGGTTAGGAAGGTATTTGACATTATTCTGATCGAAAGATTACAAAATCTGAAATTGAGCAAAATTTGGGAAGTGCAATGTGACTTTGTCAGGTAGATCAAAATTTTGTTGTTCGAAAATCAAAAACTATATGGTATTAACTTACTTACAATAAGAGCCGTGGTGGAGCAGTGGTTAGAATGCAGAACTGCAAGCTATTTCTGCTGATCAGCGGCTGCCAGCGGTTTGGCAGTTTGGGTCTCACCGGCTCAAGGTTGACTCAGCCTTCCATCTTTCCGAGGTCAGTAAAATGAGGAGCCAGATTATTGGGGGCAATATGCTGACTCTGTAAACTGCTTAGAGAGGGATGTAAAGCACTGTGAAGTGGTATATAAGTCTAACTGCTAGTGCTACAAAGCTTATATGGCGAACCTATGGCACGCGTGCCACAGGTGGCACGCAGAACCATTTGTGTGGGCACATGAGCCCCAGCCAAATTTACCTGCACTGCGCATGTGTGCACCTCCCAGCTGATTTTTGGCCTGTTTGAGGCCGTTTTTGCCTTCCCAGAGGCTTGGGGGAAGCCTCTGTAGCCTCGGGAGGCCGAAAAACGGGCCTTCCGGAAATACCAGAAGTGCTAAAATGGGCCCGTTTTCAGCCTCCCGAGGCTACAGAGGCTTCCCTCGAGCCTCCAGGAGGGCGAAAACAGCCTCAAAAGGCCCAAAATCAGCTGGGAGGCACGCGCATGCGCAGGGCAGGTAAGGGGCAGGGCAGGGGTGTTGCATGCACGGGGGTCATTGCATTGTGGGTGCCGGCACGTGCGTGCTTTTGGCACACCACAACAAAAAGGTTTGCCATCACTGTTATATGCCATTTTATTCATGAACTATTCTGAATGGCTGAATAGTTTTTAATTCAGAGAAAGCATATGATTCTGCGAGTAGGGTTTAATTATGAACTGTTTTGAGGAAACATTAAAGTTGCCTGCTGGATGAGAGGAATGGTGTAGATGGAAATAAAATATTCATGAGAATGAATGAAAAGTTTAGCTGAGCTGTGGTGGCAAAGTGGTTAAAGTGCAGTACTGCAGACTACTTCTGCTGGCTGCCGATTGCCAGCAGTTTGGCAGTTCAAATCTCACTGGGCTCAAGGTTGATTCAGCATTCCATTCTTCCAAGATTGGTAAAATGAGGACCCAAATTGGTGGGGGCAATATGCTGACTCTGTAAAACCATTTAGAGAGGGCTGTAAAGTATTGTGAAATGGTATATAAATCTAAGTGCTATTGCTAATGCTGTGCTGCTAATCAGGAAGTAAACATTCCTTAAACATTTTTCCATAATGCTTATCTTAAAATAAGAAATTGAGGGGATAGGGAGGGTGAAAGTACATGTATTTTTTGTATGTGCCGTGTTGACTAATTTACAGGGAATATTATTACATGGTACAATGCAGCGAATAGCATGGATTTGAAAATTAATGTATAAAAGACCAAGCTACTTGTATTTGGTAGGAAAAATGAAGTGGATGTTGGAGATGACAGTCATGTATGTAAGAAGATGTACAGAAATAAGTTGTGTTAAGTTGCAATGGATTACTTAAATGTGGGTAATAAAAAAGGGAAGTGGTGGAAGCAAGGACATTGTTAAAATTAGAAAGCTATGGAGAGAAAAATGAAATGCATATTGCCCAAGACTTTCCATTAACAGAACATTATACAATCAAATATATTTTTCTATTTCCTTGAAATGGAGCACATGAAGTATACAGGTAATCCTCAACTTACAACAGTTTACAACAGCACTGAAAAAAATGAGTTATATGACCATTTTTCACATGACTGTCTCCATTGTCATGTGATCAAAATTCAGATATTTGGCAACTGATTCAGATTTATGACAGTTGCAGTGTCCTGGGGCCATATGATTCCTGTTTGCAACCTTCTGACCAGCTAAATCAATGGCCAGACTCACTTAACTGTTACTAAATTAACAACTGCAGTGATTCATTTAACAACTGTGACAAGAAAGGTCATAAAATGGGGCAAAACTCACTTAACAAATGTCTCATTTAGCAACAGAAATTTTGGGCTCAATTGAGGTCATAAGTCAAGGACTATGGAATGGAATAGAATAGAATAGAATTCTTTATTGGCCAAGTGTGATTGGACACACAAGGAATTTGTCTTGGTGCAAATGCTCTCAGTGTACATAAAAGAAAAGATACATTCATCAAGAGTCAAGAACCATAAGGTACAACACTTAATAAGTCATAAGGTACAATAAGCAATCAAATCATACTAGGAAACAGTCAATATAAATTGTAAGGATACAAGCGACAAAGTTACAGTCATACAGTCACAAGTGGGAGGGGATGGGTTATAAGGAGTGATGAGAAGATTAATAGTAATAGTAGTGCAGATTTTGTAAATAGTTGGACAGTGTTGAGGGAATTATTTGTTTAGCAGAGTGATGGCATTATTTGTTTAGCAGACTGATGGCATTGTAGTTCTGCTGTACAGTGCTCTATAGCGTCGTTTTGAGGGAAGGAGTTGAAATAGTTTATGTCCGGGATGTGAGGGGTCTGTAAATATTTTCACAGCCCTCTTTTTGATTTGTGCAGTATACAGGTCCTTGATTGAAGGCAGGTTGGTAGTATTTTTTTTTTTTTTTGCAGTCCTAATTACTTTCTGAAATCTGTGTCTGTCTTCTTGGGTTGCAGAACCAGATAACAGATAATCAAGAGTTGGAAGGGATCTTATAGGTCATCTAGTCCAACCCCCCAGCCAAGCGGGAGACCTACACCATTTCTGACAATGGCAGTCAGTCTCACTTAGCAACAGAAATTTTGGGCTCAATTGAGGTCATAAGTCGAGGAAAATAGAATAGAATTATTTATTGGCCAAGTGTGATTGGACTTGCAAATGCTCTCAGTGTACATAAAAGAAAAGATACATTCATCAAGAGTCAAGAACCATAAGGTACAACACTTAATAAGTCATAAGGTACAATAAGCAATCAAATCATACTAGGAAACAGTCAGTATAAATCGTAAGGATACAAGCGACAAAGTTACAGTCATACAGTCACAAGTGGGAGGGGATGGGTGATAAGGAGTGATGAGAATCTATTCCCAAATGCTGAAAGTACTGCCATAGAAGCTTGAAAACCAAAGATAAAGCATACACACAATACCAAGACTGCAACTTTCTGAAAAAAGGAGTGTAATGGTCAGATGAAAGGATGATGTATGCATTCTATAGGCCAGTCCTTCAGAGCCGAAGGAACCAAACCAAATGTACAGTGAAAGAAGGAATCAACTATGAGCTTAGAGCAGGGAACTTCCACTGGCTCCTAGAAAGCTTGATTCTATGGTTGAGTTTTTGCAGAATTACTTTAATCACTCATTTCTACCCAGTTCCTGTAATTTGCTGTTAGTTTTTAATTTGACAGTTAATTCAAATACTCAACTGTATTTTTTGTATTTAAGAGTAATGTGAGAATATTTCATTGTAGGGTGGAATAGTTAATTGGAACCGTTTCTTTCCTCCTTTACGTCACCAACCTAATGCAAATTATTTGGATAATCACCCAACTGTGCAGGAAGGACGGCCTCCAGCTGAAGTTTCTGAAGAACAGGTAACATCTGCTTTTTATGAGAAAAAAACCACAATATTCCAGACTCATGATTCTGCTAAGCTTAAGCACATTTAACTGTTTTCCATGCTTACTGCTCAATAGTATAATATATGAGTAACCACATAGGGCTTAATCACATGACAACTCTTCACTAAATATAGGGAAGCAATCATGCACATTATACAACATGAACTATTCCAATGTACGCCCCACAATAAGAATACATTTGAACTGCCAGATAATGTATCATCAACTTGTGCATTATATTTTCAGGTACTGGAATAGTATCTTCTTTCAATGTTCCATCTATTTTGTACATTCAGAAATAGGGATTAGAGCAGGGGTCCCCAAACTTAGTTAGAGCAGGGGTCCCCAAACTTAGCAACTTGTGGACTTGTGGAATTCTGGGATTTGAAGTCCGCAAGTCTTAAATGTTGCCAAGTTTAGAGTTAGACCTTTTTTTTTTTTTTCAAAAAAGCTTTTTTGAAACCTTGTGCTAAAAGGAAACTTAATTGTGTGCTTAACACGCAGAGAATTGTGAAAGCATCACATAGATGCTATATTTAGTCCTTGATTTACAACAGTTCGCTTAGTGACCATTTGAAGTTACAACGGCACTAAAAAGTGACATATGACCATTTTTCACACTTACGACCATTGCAAGATCCCCAGGGTCACATGATTTACATTCGGATGCTTGACTAACGTTTCTGACGGTTGCGGTGCCCCAGGGTCATGTCCCTTTTGCAACCTTCTAACAAGCAAAGTCAATGCGGAAACCAGATTCGCTTAACGACCATGTTATACTAATTTAACAACTGCAGTCGTTCACTTAACAAATAATGGCAAGGAAAGTTGTAAAACGGAACAAAACTCACTTAACAAATTTCTCATTTGGCAACATAAATTTTGAGCTCGGTTGTGGTGGTAAGCTGAGAACCATCTATCTATATCTATCTATCTATCTATCTATCTATCTATCTATCTATCTATCTATCTATCTATCTATCTATCTATCTATTCAGTTGTTAAAAAAAGGATAGCAACATTGAAGTATGTGAGGTATCTAAGGGCTTTATTTAAGCTTGGTTGCTTATTTTTTTATTATTATGATTATACACAGTCTACCAAAGTATATGGGTACGTTTTTCTTTAAATGCATTATACTCTAGCAGACCCCAATGCAGAGAGGAAAGTGGGGGAAGTAAAGAGAAAAAAAAATAAGTTTTTTTTACATTTCCATTCTTTCATACAATTATACAATGAAGGTTTTCATTTGAAACCGGGGAGAGGTCAGGTGTTCCTTGGAGTTAGCTGGGACACTGGAGGGAGTCTTATTGTTTTGATTCTCAGGGTTTATTCAGCTGGAAGCCTCTGATAGAGCTGAACACAAAGCCCTGGGACACGAACTTCCTAAAAACAAAGAAGCAGTCTGGCAGTTAGTCCCAGATGAACTGTTTTGGGGGCTTCCCTGACTCACTTGTCTCTCTGATTCATTATTGAAATTGGAGAAAATGAAACTTGAGGACAGTAAGAAATACCGATCATTTTCTGTTCTATAAAACTTCTTTAAAACAAGACTCATATTGTCTTTTGGGAAATTTCGAATCATTTAGAAATACATTTTCTGTTTGAGAATTATCCATTCTTTTATCACGAAATGACAAAATAGAGAGGAAAAAACTGTTCTACAATAAAAAAACAATAAAGCGTTTAATGGGAATTGGAACTCTATATGTTTTTAAAAAAGCGTTTTAGAAGATGTTAAAGGTCTAATAAAAGCTCTTAACAAAAATTTGAAATAAACTGTTATTAACTATGAAAAAAATCTTATAGAAGGTGATTATATATTTAAATAATCACAGATGTGGCTGTTCGGGGATTTTCCAGTTAAAGAATTTCCAAACAACATTCAGAGAACACGGCACTGCCTTATTTTTAAAAATAAATCAAGTTGAGGAACATCAGCAAACCAGCTGCAAGTTTTTCATATTGGCATTCTGGGAAACAAAGCTTGCGGTGACTGTAGCTGCTCACAAACTTAATATTTAAATGTGTTTTCCTCAAATCCCCACCATGGATTTGCTTGGTAAGGGGAAGCTGAGCCAAGCCAAGAATTCAGAGATAATTTCAATATTCATGTAGGTTATTAAGATTTGGGGCAATATGTCCAATAGCACTGAACTATCTGCGGGGGAAGAAGTAAAAGGAGATCTGTTTTGCTTCATTCCATCCCATAAACTTGGGGAAAGGAATGGTAGGAAGAGCAGAATACAGGATGGCTCCAACATTTGCTCTTTCCTTCCTTGTTGCTTTGGTTTGGTTTTCTCTTTTTCTTTCAAATGGTCAGAATGGAGTAAGATAGACTGAGCTGAAAGGGAATAAGTACAGTAGCTCAGTGTCAATAAGACCAAGGTTAAGATAGACTCAATCAGGATCTTCTCACTCCTAAGGAAATAAGCTTAATGCTACACCACACTGACTCTTTGGGGTTCTTTTTTTTTTTTTCAATGCAGAATAGGAGGACTGGGTGGGAGCTGTTCATAGCACCCCTGCCCAGCCAAGCCAGCTGTTACTGGGTTGAATAGCATGGATGGCTTCCCCATGCGATTAATTCTGATTTGGTGGGTCTCTCTGTGGGTTTTTTTCCCCTTTTCATTTTTCATTTCCTCTCCTTCTGCATACATTGGCAATTATAGAAAAACATTCAGTAATCTTTGTTTTCTGATTCCTTTTACACATATCCAAAAGTATCCAGGCTGCTTAAGCAAACGGGAAAAAAATTATGCAGTTGCCTGAAACTGAACACATGCCCTGTTTATGACTCTGGTATCATATGATAGTTGACTTGTGCTAAGCTTGGAAATTTTAAAGGGATTTCCCCAAGTTTCAGGATTTTTTAATAGCTGTGTTCTCAAAGCAAATTCAGCTATTGTATTGTTTTATCGTTATACCCAGATAATGTTTATTAATATCTCCGTATGGAAGCCTGATTGTCGCTCCTTGCCATATCTTGGTACATTCTTGAAAACTGTGACTTGAATTTTCACATTACGCTGACAGGCAGTCTTAACATCATTGTAGTGTTTCTTTTTCCTGTACTGGTGACATAGAGAAGCCTCAGAACTGTATCTCCCCTTAGGAACCAACCTCTAGAAAAAGGGTCATTTTATGAGTTGCATGTGGGTCCCTCCCATAAAACATACATCTTTTTTATTGCTCTAAGCAAGAAAGGATATTACTGCTCCTATTAACAACTGTTAAGTCTAGTTTCTTAACATGAGAAGCAGTGCAATACAGGAGATGGTACTGTCAGCAGAGCAGTTCACCAACCTAAAATGGAGATAGTCTCATAAATCCCTATGCTGCTTGATAAACTAAATAGTTGAATTAATTTTAATATATTTCATTACAAGAAAAAACCATCAATCCCACCAGCTATGTTATAGCTATATCTCACCTGTCCACAACCAAAGCATGCTGCTATGTTGGCTGTTTGCTATGAATTTTAATATTTTCTCTTATTTCTCCATAGGTTGCAAGGCTCATGGAAATGGGATTTTCTCGAGTAGATGCTTTGGAAGCATTGAGAGCTTCTAATAATGACCTTAATGTAGCCACCAACTTTCTGCTGCAGCGCTGATGAATTGAACACCTGCAGGGAAGAACTTAAGTTGACACGTGTCAAGTGCCTTCCAGAGGGCTGTAAACAACTGCAGCCCTGTAGACACTTGAATGTTTAAATCAAGAAAAAGAAGCTGCCTCTTCACATGCAATATATTACTGCAGAAAAGATGGCTGGCACTGGGAATATCTTTCCCTTTGAATGGAGTCTACTAGCCAAGTTGCACTGGAAAAGTGTTTGCAATCATAAACATACGTTATATATCAATATTTATTTTGCAAAATCGGGTCTATGTCTTGCCCCCACCTCCAAAATCAGCATTATATGTTTGATCATTTCTGATAACAAAGAAAAAAAGCAGGTTTTTTTCTTAAAACAACTCCATTTACTTCCCCTCCCCCCCGAAAAAATCTTTTGTTTACATATAACCAACAAAGCAGCATTTTATTTTCTTAATTTTTTAAACAATACTACATTTCATTCATCAAAGCTTCAAGAAATGTGCAAAATTCCTTGGCCATGTAATTTCAATAAAGGGAGAAAGGACTGAAATATTGTATTCAGAAGATTCTTTTTTTTTTTAAGGGTTGGGGAGAGCATGCAAAACATGGGCTTCTGGAATATTTTTCAACCCCTTTACAATCAGTGTTTATGTATGGCCTGTGGAGCATGAGGTAGGCTACATCTGCTCTGCCTTAGCTCATGTGACCAGGAGGGAAACGGGAATAAAAGAGTTTAGCAAGAAGCAGATAGAAACTTTCTAGGCTGGTGTCCAACTCCTTCTCATACGAGGATGTATTGGGACAATTTACTTAGCCATCTCCAACCAATATTTGAACTCGGTCTAACTTTGGTCAGCCTCCCTGCCTTGAACAAGAAGTTTTCTAAGATCCCTTCCAACACTATAATTCCCCATAGCAAAACTGGTTATGCTCCATTCAGTTTTGGAGAACTTTTTCACTGACAAGTCAATAGGTAATGTGATGACCCGTAGTGTCTCAAAAATAACACAAAAACTAAAACATGAATCAAGGTCTTTCAATGGCTTCAACTTAACTTCGCTGTTTTATTAGTCACAGTTTAAATTCCAAAAGTAGATAATGAAGCAAAAGGAAACCAGAAACAAACCATATTGACAAAAGTTCTAAGGCAAACCAAGATAATTAATGACATATTCCAGGAAGATAACCGGGGAGAGTCCATGGGAAGAACGCCAACAAAGATAAAGCTCATCCAAGGAATACACTAATTTGACTTCAGCGTCTGTGAACACGCAGTTGCAAACTCTTATACCGAGCTCACAGCTGCAACCCATGAGGAGGATCATGGCCCTCTCCTCCTGAGTAGACCACGCTTTTCCCTGATCCTCTCCTCCCTGCATGCCCTAGGATGGATAAGGGATGGGCCTGGGTCCTCCTTTGATCGCTCAGCCAGCCTCTGCCCTTCCCCAGCCTCCTCCACCACCTCTGGAGCCACGCTCCCACTTTCTGTTGGCTGTTCCTCCTCTTCCTCAGAGCCAATCTCCACCAGGGGCATGACAAGTAGATAGGTAGACTCCTGAGCTCCTTTATATACATGTAGTCCTCAACTTACACTTAGTTCATTTAGTGACCATCCAAAGCTGTGGTGGGATTCAAATATTTTTACCACCGGTTTGGTGGGTGTGGCTTGGTGGATGCGCTTTGCATGCGTGCACACACTTTGTGTTTGCGTGCATGCCAAATGTGCACTTTGCGCAGGCACAGAGGCATTCCAACTCACCTGCAAGCCTGCACGATCCCGGTCGCTTCAGCAGCTGCTGCGCAGCACTCTTCTATGCCGCGCAAAGCAGCTGCGCTTCAAATTCAGAGGATAAAGGTGAGTATGGGAGCCCAGGTGGGTTGGCCCAACAGCAGAGCGGCAGAAAGAACTGGTTTGGTCTCCGCTGCTCATCACTGCTACCGGCTTGGCAGAACGAGGCTGAACTGGTAGAATACCGCCACTGGTCCAAAGTTACAACAGCACTGAAAAAAATGACTTATGACTGTTTTTCACATTTTTGACCTTTGCAGTATCCCCATGATCATGTGATCACAATTCTGATGCTTGGCAACTGACTCAGATTTACGACCGTTGCTGTGTCCTAGGGTCATGTGATCACTTTCTGCAACCTTCTGACAAGCAATGGGGAAGCCAGATTCACTTAATAACCCGGTTACTAGCTTATTAACTGCAGTCCTTCACTTAACAACTGGCAAGAAAGGTCGTAAAATGGGGCAAAACTCACTTCAGGTTTCACTGGAAAAACAGAAATTGTGGTCATAAGTCAAGGACTACCTGCAGTTTCTTGCCAACATAGGACAGAATAAAAAAGGAATGGAGGATGAAGACTGAGAAATAAAGGGAAAGGCAGGAAAAGTATACTTTTAAAAGGAAGGAAAAGAAAAGATAAAAAGAACTGAACCCCATTCGTATAAAGAAAGGCTAAAGACTTCAGGAATGTTTTGCTGAAGGGAGATGCCACTGTGTTCTACACATAGTTGCAGTTTCTGAGTAATCCTTAGGGGCAATTGTATATAAAACACATTTCAAAAGACCAACTGGATGGGAACGAGGACATGGGCTGTTGTAACTTGATCCTCCTGCATTGCAAGGTTACATTTGGTACATCAGCTAGCAAAGAGCCTTCTCACTGCAACTTCTGCTTACTCCAGGGGTCAGCAACCTGTGGCTACGGAGCCACATGTGGCTCTTTCATCTCTCTGCTGCGGCTCTCTGTTGCTGGTCGGCTCCACAATTGACAGGGCTTTTGGTTAGGGCAGGTAGAGGAAAAAGGATGCTGCGTTAGGAGGAGACTCTATGTTGGGGGAACCGCCATAGAGTCTGGTCGGCTCTTTGAGTGTTTAAGGTTGCCGACCCCCGACCTATTCAATCAGGAGCCATGAATCCAGAAGGACCCATAAATCGTGAACCTGTCTTTCACGGGTAGTGGTTGCTTATCCAGAAGTAACACTGGTGCCTACAGAAAACCTCCTATCCAGATCAGTCACTGAGGGTGTTGAGAGCATCTCCCCGACAGTCTGGGCTGGCAATATAGTTGGGTAATGTTAGTGTAGTGATAATGCTGCTTTACCCGAAGCCTTTGCATAACTTTTCCCAATAGTTTCTTACAAACTTTAGAGAGTAGGAGAGAGGACCAACCCCTATAGAATCTGACATTGCAGAGACCACTACGATTCCCCACTTCCCAGTGGTGGGATTCAATTTTTTTTACTACTGGTTCTATGGGCGTGGCTTAGTGGGCGTGGCACGGCTTGGTGGTTGTGGTTTGATGGGTGTGGCAGGAGAAGAATACTGTAAAATCTCCATTCCCACACCACTCCAGGGAAAGGATATTGCAAAATCTCCACTCCCGTCCCACTAACCTGCTTTCCAGCTCCATTTTCCTATGCAGGGCAACAAAAGAAGACCCAGCCTATCAGCTAGGATTCAGGAGGCAGAGAATAGATAGGGGCGGGGCCAGTCAGAGGTGGTATTTGCCAGTTCTCCGAACTACTCAAAATTTCCGCTACTGGTTCTCCAGAACTGGTCAGAACCTGCTGAATACCACCTCTGCCCTTTCCCCCAGCATAGATTAAAACCACCCAGTGAGGAAGGAGCAGTTTATATTGTAAAACAGTATTGAAAAGTCTTTTATTTCATTAATTTTCTTTTCAGAGTAGGTTTTTAATCAGTTTCCCTGAACAGAAATATCTATTTCTTGTAAATAAACTCAGATGTACGTGTCAAAGTTAAAACCAGAATATATAAAAAAAATAGAACTGTAAAAACAACTAAGCGAAAGAACTATTTCATACCTTTTTTCAGAAAATAATTTTTCTTTTGCGTTTTTTCAGATGCTTTGGTTGATAGAACCTTTCTATTGTTCAGATTTTGTCTTGATAACCTTTCAGATTCTACTACATAGAATCAGCCTATTACACAGTCTATCCTAAAGATAAGGCGTGTAATTTCCGAATCATACTTTAAGCATGCTTTCTCACAGTAAAGTTTATACCAAAAGTAATATCGCTGAGAGAATGAGAACAAAAGAATGAATTTTACAAAATCCCCATCAAGAAGGTTACAGGAAAACGTAACTTTTTTTAAATGAAGGATCAACTGTGTATAACTGAATAATCTTTGAATAATCAGCTATGAATAATCTTTAAGACATTGAGTCCACCAGCTACATACTTTGAGGGCATGGTTTTAAATACTCCTGGTCTTCTGTTGACTTCCATAGCAGGAACTTTGACTCTAAGTTAGGAAAAAGGCTCATAAATCTGTTGGTGTTTTTTTTTTTTTTGTCCTTATCTTTGTTCATTCTTTCTATTTTTACAAACTTTAGGCGTTGCCAGATTTTGTTTGGATTTTTAATTCATGCCTCTGCTGTTTATCCTTTGGGATAATCCTCTTCTCCATCTACCCCATTTCATAGTTTGTATTTGAGATACAATTATTTGGCAGATTGTTTCATCAGAAATTATTGGCGGTTGCTGCTACTGAAATCACTGAATTTAGATTTTTTTTTTTCTAACTTGTTATACGGTATACTTTTTCTTTTCCTTTCCTTGACTGTATAACACCCAATTAAGGTCTCACCACAAGTTCAACACTCACCACAAGCTCAACACTCACAAATTCTCACCCAAGCCATTTGCAGATTGCTGTTGGACACACAGAAGATTTGTTCTACAATAGTTACAACTTAGACCTTATTTGGAATTAGTTTGAGATTTCTGTTGATAACAGAAGCTTCCAATCTCTTTCATTCTGTTAGATGTGCTGATTGGCACTAAAAAAAAGTCTAGGAAGTATCTAGAAACATCTAGATCAGACCAAACTTTCAAAAATTTTAATTATAGTTAGAACATTATTTTCATGATTATTTTTTTTCATTGCAGGAGGTATAGGACTAAAGAACAAACCGAAAATAGTAAAAAGAAAAATCGAAAACTGATCATTTATAAAATGGTTACTGACTGAAATATGAGTAATAGTAATTTTTACTGACTTTAGACATCATATGTGCAGTTGCAAAAATAATATCCACAAGTTTCTTTCATATGTACTTAATATATAGTATATATACATCATAATATATCGTAGCTGAACAGAGAAGAAATTAAACTTGCTTGCTTGTGTTAGACAAATTTCACAGGGTTCAATCCTGACATTGTTAGTGAATTAGATCAATTATACCAATTATGGTTCTCCACACTTAGTGGAAACCACAGCTTTAGCATTGTATATACTTGTATTATGCATTTGCTGCACACGCTACTGTAAATCACATCTGCATGCATTTGCCATCATATCTTTGCCTTTTTGTCATGCATTTGATTTAGTGAAACACTAAAGAAGATTTCACTTCAGCAGAGTTTGTATTCAGTTTATATAAACACTTGTATAAGTATAAAAGTAATTTGTAGGGTTTTCAGGGACTTCCAAGATAAGGAAGTCCTTCACAGATGAAGACATGTACTAAATACAATCATAAAAATTAAGTTGGATGAGATGAAAAAAAATCTCTATTGAGATTCCCTCCCCACACCTTTATTTTGTACATTTAAAGATAGAGTACATGTTTTCCCATACAACCACCACCCTAAGAGGCAGGGTTGGGCTGAGAGAAAGTGGCTGACAAAGTCCGAAGGTCTCCAGATTTAAGTGCTGCACCCAATTGGCTCTCATATATGAGGGTTATATGAGATGAACAGGCCGCATCTTCTTAGTTTTTCCCTCCCAAAGTACTTTTACTTCAAGATTCCTTCAAGCCAACTGCAACTTTGAGGTAACATTTTGGCTATAAAAACAATAGCATTCTCTCACAGATTGAAATGGAAAGAAGAAGAATACAGGGAGTCCTCAACTTAATTGAGCCAAAATGTATGTTGCTAAGTGAGAAGTTTGTTAAGTGATTTTTTCCCTCAGTTTATGACATTTTTTTGACCACATTGTACAAAATTTCTTGCCACATTTGTTAAGTGAATCACTGCAGTTGTTAAATTAGTAATACAGTTGTTAAATGAATCTGGTTTCCCCATTGACTGCTTGCTGGAAGGCCACAAAAAGGGATCACATGACCACAGGACACTGTAACCATCATAAATGTGAGTCAGTTGTCAAGTCTCCGAATGTAAATCGTGTGACCATGGGGATGGTGCAATGGTCATAAGTGTAAAAAATGATCATAAGTGTTGTGGTTAGTCAGCAGCAGGTGCGGACAGCTAAGGAGACCGAGCACTCAGATGAGGGGCCGGGACCATTAGAGAGTGGACTGCTGCCTTCAGAGATTGTGGGGGCTGGCAGCAGTGATGAGGAGGTTTCTGAGGAGCCTGTGCCAAGTGCACCTGCGTGCAGGATTGCTCGTAGGAAAGAACAGTTACAGCAGCATGGGTGACTCGGGAGTAAGGCCCCTCCTTCAAGAAGATAAAAGCCGGCTGTGAAACTAACCTTCTTTGCAGAAGGCAAAGACGTTTTGAAACTCCAGCCTCGTGGACATTCCAGTATCCTGAGTTGTATTTGAAGATTCTTATTTTGCAAATTATTTCTTGTCTGTTATCTTTTGGCAAGTCTTGCACAGTTTGGCAAGGCTTGTGTTTATTACAGCTAATTATTTTGTAAAAGCATTACAAGGCTTCTGTTTTTTGAATTGTGTTTGATTTGTCAGAAAAGGGCGTGGGTCAGAACAATAAGTCACTTCTTTTTAGTGCCATTGTAACTTCGAACAGTCACTAAATGAACTGTTATAAGTTGGGGACTACCTGTATTGGCTTGTATGAGAGAAATGTTTTAAATATAGAGAAACAAAGCTCAATAAAGATGTTATGTTAATCTTGAACGGAATTAAAAACCTCAGGCTGTGCTAGAGGTTTTTCTTTTCAAAGTTAAAGATGCCTGTATTCAGGTAGCACAGCTGACTGTAGCATGCTTTGTAAACAAAGAAGATTATCTTCAAAAAAAGAGTAGGATTAATTGTATACTTTTTTCTGTTGCTTAGCTGTGTCAGGAATGTTTCTCCTACGTGAAACTGAAAAACAGATTACGATACTGGAAAATCCTACCGATAAATTGCTCTCTGTAGCAGAAAGTGCTTCTGTGTGTGCACAAAAAGCTAACCTGCTCCCTCTGCAGGCCATCCTTGTCCAGATCGCATTCAGTTGGTAGTTATTTACGTTGCACTTTGCTTTGTGCTCATACAACAGAACTACAGCATATACCCTGGAACCTAATTGGGACGAAGATGAACTCCAAAACCCTTCTAACTGGATCTTCTTTGCCTGCTCCAATGCTTTCTTCTTGCATAGCCCCATTTAGGAGTGTTGCTCCCTTGTTGATCAAAGCAGGAACAACTGGTAGGAATTCAACCTTGTGTATGCCCACCAGGCCAAGCATTTTCAGAGTTGTTGAATTCAGGCCTCCTCGGAATATGCTTGTACGTGTTTGAACAGAATGGAATTCTACATTTGGAGATTGGCATGGTTTCCTTTGATTGTCAGGATCCAGTTAAATTGTCAGTGAGAGACAGGATTCAGGCTACATGGGGAAATTCCCAATAACATGTGAGTCACAAGCAAGAAGAAATAACAGCAGGAGTGGGATTCTACAGGTTTGCACCTATTCGCTAGAACTGGTTGTTAACATTCTAAGCAGTTCGGAAAACCGATTGTTAGAAGAAAATAATGGCCTAATCCTGTAAAGAAGGCAGGAAGGAAACGTTCTGGTGTTGCTTACAGAAACTGCCTCTCTGTTAACCCTTATTACATTCTTGGCAGGACTAGACTTCCTGTCTCAGGAATGTCTCTGGAGGTTTTTTTCCCTTCCTTTGCTGGTACTTTGCTTGTGTGGAGTGACCATTCAAAGTTACAATGGCACTGAAAAAAGTGACTTATGACCATTTTTCACACTTACGACTATTGCAGCATCCCCACAGTCATGAGAGGCCAGGCGAGAAGATGCGTGCCTCAATGTGAGTGATGTTGAGTTGGCCACTTCTGGATGTATAAACATGACCACCAAGCTACACCCACCAACTAAGCCACGCCCACAGAACTGGTTGTTAAAAAATTTGAATCCCATCCCTGAATAACAGGCTATATACAGGGATCTCCTGGAGACCCCATCCTATTTTGAGTCAAAGCTTATAGCTTGAATTTGGCTATGATGTTTTGAGAGATCTCTAGGTTTGGCTACTGTATTGTGGAAAAGGAAAGGGCATAAACTCCATCTAAGTCTCATTTATTTCAACTATAATTGTTCTGATTTACTGTTATTTAGTTAGGTTTATGTACCGCCCATCTCTTAGGATAGTGGTCCCCAACCTTTGCAGATTAGTGGCCCGGCGGGGGATAAGAGAACCGGGTTGTGTGCGCGCCGGGCCTGTGTGCGCAACTCAACTTCCATGTGCATTGGGCCGGTGTGTACATGTATATGCCTGCAATTTGACTTGTGCAAATTGAGCTGCATGCTGGCTTGCTGCTCACACAAGTCAAGCTGTGCATGCGCCAGCCCACCATTCATAGGGCCCAGTTCCAAACAGGCCACAGGCCGGAGTGGCCCGTGGTCAAGGCATTGGGGACCCCTGTTCTATGAGACTAAGAGAATCCCCATTGTTGCTATTAACTGAAAGCAACACGAAGTTACATCATATAAACTATCCCCAGTATTTTTCCAAAAGCAATACAGTCAAAAGTATTTTATGAGGGTTAGTACTAGGAAACAGGAAACATAAGCAAACCTCTGTCTTTATTAGTATCAATTTTATACACAAAACCATTGAATTATACTCTTAAAGAAATATAAGCAATTTATGTGTATGCAGAATTACAGCCCATGCAGTATCCTCCATTCCCTCATTCCCTTGCTCCCTCTCCTAACTGATAGCAGTCATTTACCTGCCTGCTGGGAAGGGAAGGGAGGAGAAGGAGGTTGGCGATGGATTCACTCATCAGACCAAAGCAGTAAATAAAATAGTAGTAATCCCAACATATTCCAAACTCAAGGGTGTCTCAGATGATACTTCTCACATCTTAACCAGTGTCTTTGCTTCATGGCCAAAATCCTTCCAAACTACCTAAGACCAAATTTAATTTACGAACAAACAGGCAGTATATGTTTTGTTTACTTCTGATTCTTCCAAGATGATATGAGAGAAGTTTAGACACAAAAGAGAACAGTGGCAAATTTTGTAAGCAAGTGTTTCCACATCTTCAATGAAGTCTGCACAAGCCCAAGCCACTTATGGGACCATCTGCCCTCAAATACCCCAACCCAGAATCTTAAGGCCAACTGATAGGTTGCCTCTGATGGAAACCACCATGGAAGTATTGACCATTATGATAAACTCAGTGTTTTTTATGTTAGGGTTATAAAAGTCACCAGACATGGGGGGACGGACACCTTATACAAATTTTGGATGTATAAACTTCCAAGTCTCTTAATGCTATTGTGTTAATTTTGTATCTTACCTGCTTTTCATGTGTTTAGGTTTTGTTTTTTTTTGCTCTATAGTTGTAAAGGATGTGGTCTGTATATAAACATTCTAAATATAAATTCTGAATAGAAGCTGTCACGCTTTTTATACCTGCATCTCATATCAAGCCTGAAGTAGAGTTTGTATTACTCAATTTCTGTCCTGATATCACAAATTGCCATTTTAATTTTCTACATCTCCTGAGCTGTTAAAATTTCAGAAACATTGTGCAAAATCAAAATGAGGTCTTGTCTCATATTGCCAATTTCACCATGGGACAGATCCGAACAGGAGCTCAACCAATTAGAGACTGGGCCAAATTTAACCTTATAGAGATTAGCAGATGGAATATATAATCTTAGATCACAGTGAAACGGCAGAAGGGAGAAAGCAACTTCTGATTTAGATGTGAAAATGAGGCGCAAAATGAATATTCGACATAAAGGATTTTAAAATTAAGATTTTCTTCACTTTCCAGCTTTAATGATTTATATTAATGTTATTGTGCAAGATGAAATTCTTGGAAAAACTACCATATATTTATTCTATTCTCATTAATTGAGCAAATTCCCCACCGCCCAGAGAATAGATTCAGTAATGCCTTGGACAATTTCTCAGAATATGAATTATAGAAATCAAGGAAATTACTATCTGTTCATAATAACTTTTTATAATGGTCTAAGTTGCCTGAAATGATGTGGCTGAGAGCTAAATCAAGGCAGCCAGCCAGTAGCTGGAGAAGGAAGGGGATTTGCATCTGTTCTAAATAAGATGAAAAAGTATGACTGTTATCCACGCTAACATGTTCAGCAGCATCTCTTGGGAAACAATACCTGTATTGTTACAGTGAATGCTTTAATAATTCTTGTATATAATTTTTAATGGATAAATGACATGTTGTTGCATCTCCATCACAGGTAACATAAAGTACTCACATGATGACTACTTGCTTAACAGACATTCAAAGCCTACTCATGACCTGATTTCAGAGTTCTGATGGTGCAACATCTTCCTCCCACAATGATATGATTACATTTTGGGTACTTGGCAAGAGGCTCACATAAACAGCCATTTGTAACATCTCACAGTTACCTGATCACGATTTTCAAATGTTTTTGCTGGTTTTTAGCATTTACTTCCAGTTTCTGGCAAAAAATGCCTATTGGAAACTCTTCCCCAAGAGGAGTGGTGAATAGAAAGAGGCTTTTTCTCTCTTGCTATCAATCTGCTGATTTTGCTACCAAAGCTGGTTTTCTGGCAGTGCTGCTTCCTGGATTTGAATGGGAGCATTTTGACAATTTTTGAACAGCCATAGATCACCTAGGAAGGGAAGTCTTGAAGATTCCAGTTATTTTGGGGAGCAGTTGGAAAGTCATTGGCATCCATCTTTTTTTTTGACATTTTGGTTTTTTTAAGCATGCCTGGGCTTTAACTTCACTTTTTGAACTTTTATTTTATCTTTTTATTTTTAGACTGGCTGACTAAATGCTGATTTATTTCAACCTCCTGTTGGACTCTAGCTGTTCTTTTTTTTTTCCTTTTCATTTATGCTATTGTTCTAAATAATATTTGTTTTCCCATATGTAAACATGGCATGTTCTTGGATGGTGAAGTGCTTTCATTTGATTTACATTAATATTGGACTCTCACTACAGGCTTTTTGCATTTTTTAAAATTTGCAAAATACTTGGAATTTACTGCTTTTTAATTTTTCTTCCAATCTTGGATAGAAATATCCAGAAAATATCTTTCTTGAATCCTTCTCCTTCAGCATTCTTTGTTCTCTGGTTAAGTTTCACACAGTAACAATGTATCAGATTGCAGACAAGTAAAAGTGCTTGAAATCTGAGAAAAGATCTTTTGGTAATGTGCAACCTTTAGCTGTAAGTTTTTTTAAAAAAAAAGTTTGATGAGATGATAATGGTTGTAGAAAATATTCAGAGGCATGTAGCTTTGAATAAATTAGATTCACAAAAGGAATTTGATTTGAAAACTGTAGATCAAAGATATATGGACTGTGCAGATGGAGAACCAACTGAGCTAATTCCATACATTTTTCTGAACTTCAGTCCTACCTTTTTTTATAATAGCAGAAACTTGACTGAATCAGGAAGTTACAACAATTTTTTTTTTAAGGAGGCAGATTGGGGAATGAATTTACTACACTTAATTGGAAACACTTCTATCTGGACTTTGTTGGGAAGATACACTGATTGTGAAGATTTAATTTATTATATTTAACTAGACAATAACTGATAAGAGGCATGAAGAAACAAACATTGATATTGTGATATTTGATCCAGGGCAAATGACTCTTAAAATGTTTGGGATGATTTGGGATAGATAAGAAGTAGAATAAACTTTCTACAAATTGATTATAAAAGACTTTAACAGAGGGTTTTGAAAATTTAATTTACTCCTTTTTATTATTATTACTCTTCTTGTTAACTATGTTGTCATTAATATAGCATATAGATGACAAGTCAATAATTTGCAAATAGATTTACTAGTTTAAAAAATTGGGGAGGGCTGTTTGGCAGTGGGTGAGAACCAATATTGTAGTACTGTAATGTATTAATCCATATTCAGTTAGGGGGGATAATATGTGTATATGTACTGGGTTTTTTTTCTTTTTAATGCACTTTTTAAAATGTCTTGTTTGTTTTATATTTTTTCTTTGTTCTTGTTTTGGGGTTGGGTTGTTGTTGTTTTTTGAGTTTTGTATTTTAAACTTTTTTTTTCAAATAAAATAAAAATGCCTGGATAAAATGGACTTGCTTAAGGACTGCTGTGTTCACTTAACAAATGCTGCAAAAAAGGCCATAAAATCAGATGCTGAACAATGGTGAGCTGCTTGACTATCACAACAACTTACAATCATAATTCCAGGTCCAGTGACAGTTGTTAGTTGGTTTAGAAAATAGTGTAGTGATTTACAAAATAGTGGTGACATTGAAGAACAATTGAGTGAGAGAGAACATCCCAATGCAGAGGCAGCCACGCATTAAAAAACAGAGTTTCAATTGCACCACTATATCAATGCATTCTGACTTTTTATACCACAGCTTGTGGATACCCTAATTCAAAGTTACTTTCAGACATTGATAATACCCAGCAGCATTTCAGAAATTGCATATAAAAATCCTTGCACTCATCAAGCTAATTTGTCAGCTGTCCCAGAACTGCACACTGTGGTTCTGTTTATCAATAAACGGACCTTCTTTCCAATCAGCTTCCATTTTATTTCTAGCACCTTTCTCCCAGCTTGGAACTGAACCAGATGGATTTTTCTTCCAACAGCTGGGATCAGCAGCTTCGTCACTAAGCAATGTGGTCATAAAGTGAAAAAAAATCACGTGACTGCAGCAACTTACAACAGCAATTCAGGCAGTTTTTGCTTGCAGTTATTAAGCAAATTGCACATAGTTAAGTACAACATCATGCGACTGTGACTTTAGACTTTCTGCTGGCTTCCCCATAGACTGTGCTTGTTGGAAACCAGATGTGAAGGTTTCAAACGAGGATCATATGACTGAGGGGATGCTGCAACACAACTTCAACGAGTAACTACAAATCTTCTTCCACACTGTCATAACTTTGAACAGTTGTTGGGCAAATGGTCAATAAGCGAGAACTACCTATGTTATATACAGTCTCTCTGGAAATTAAGAGTGGCAACTTCACTCTTGGCCTTTCAGAAACTATTGAAGACAGAGGGCTCTTGGAAATGTCCTTAATTATATTATAGTAATTTGTGCTTTTATTGGTTGGTATGGTTTTTGACCAAAATAATAATGTATAGATAGTCCTCGACTTACAACAGTTCCTTTAGTGACCTTTTGATGTTACAATGGCACTGAAAAAAGTGACTTATGACCATTTTTCACAGTTATAACCATTGCAGCATCCCCATGGTCACGTGATTTACATTCAGATGCTTGACCACTGATTCAAAATTATGATGCTTCCACTGTCCCAGGGTCATGTGATCATATTTTGCAATCTTCTGACAAGCAAAGTCAATGGAGAAGCCAGATTCACTTAATTACAGTGTTTCTAATTAAACAACTGAGTGATTCGCTTAATAAAAGTGGCAAGAAAAGTCATAAAACAGGGAAACTCACTTAACAAATGTCTCACTTAGCAACAGAAATTTTGGGCTCAATTTTGGTCGTAAGTCAAGGACTATTTGTAGTTTTAAACATCTGGGAGTTGTTTTTGAAATTTGGAATTATATAAACACAAAGAAATAAATACTTCTAATGTTTGTATTTGACAGCTAGCTTGGTTAAGTGGTTAAGAAAGTGGTTAAGGCTATAGAAATCAGAGACCATATGCATATGTGCATATATTTTATAGGTATATAAAAAAGCAGGACAGTACACATTGATGATTTGTAAAAAGGGAGTAACTTTTTCTTTCCCTTTTAGCCTCCATGAAAACCTGGACACCCTGTTCTTTTGTCTTACTGAAGAAAGTTTTTGCAAACACTTAGATATTGGTCCTATTATCTAGTGGCTAACCCTAAATCAGGAAATTGGAATGTTTAAAGTATTTATAGTTTATTTACTTTTTACAAGTCATCACCGTGTAGTTTCTTGCTTTCTTTTTTTGAACTAGTCAAAAATAGAAAATCTTTTGCATATGAATGTTCAGAGTTGATATAGATAATTTTATCCAATGTCTTTAAGCAGCTTCCATTTGCATTAGCAAATACTTTCTGGTTATTATGGCTCAAGTTTTCATTGTCCTGTTGAGAACAGTTGGAAGATAAATTAAGTTAGAATTTATTGTTAATTCTTGTAATTGCAGTGCGGAGATGTGATGTACATTTTTAAAATATGTCCTGATGGTGTTTCCTTCATCTCATCCTCAGTCTGCCATAAAATCACCTTTAGGTGATATATCATGTTCAAGTTTTAAAGTGGAGCACTTCCTCTTCTCCAAAAGATGAGAAAGATTTAAAAACTACAAAGTTTAAATGTGTATGTGTATATAAATGTATATAATTGTACATAACTTCTTTATCTTTCTGAATGCAAAATGTATTGACAGAAATATATGTCAAAGAAGACCACCACGTTCAATGTTTTTTAATGTTTATATTCAATAATTTTTTTTTTTTTTGAAGAGTGGATTTCAACTTCCAGAATTCCCCTGAGCACCACGTCGGCGAGGGAACTCTGGGAGTTGAAGTCCTTGGCTTCTTCCAATCGGTCTAAGGTGGTAGACTTTGAAGTTCAGAACTGCGCGGTAACTGGACCACACCTTCCTCAGCCCCGCCCAGCCCCGCTGTAACCATGGCAGTCAAGAAGCACACCCCACCCCACCCCACCCCACCCACTAAGCGGAAATGACTCCCCCTGCACTTCCCGCAAACACCGGTCGACGTGTCTGCAGAAGCCGGAAGTAGCCGCCGAGGGAAGCTCGGACCGTTGGGGGGCCGCGGGGTTTTGTTTCGTTTCGGCTTCCTCTCCGTCCTCGTCTGGGGTTGCCATGGCGGTCGCTTGGCTGTTGTTGCTTTCCGCGGTGCAAGCGGTTCTTCAGCCCTTCGCCTCCCCTTTCTACCTGCCCGGCCTGGCTCCCGTTAACTTCTGCGAGAAGTCGGATAAGGTCTCGGAGTGCAAGGTCTGTGGCTGAGGAGGAGGGTCCCTTGCCTGGGAGAAGGGCGGGTCGGGACGGGCGAGCTTTCCTCCCCAAGTACTCTCTGCCCCTGAGGCGGTTGCTGGTGTTAATAGAGTGACTACCTTCCTTGACCATGATCCTTAAGCGCTTTGTAGTCCTGGGATCCACCCCCACCCCCCAATCTCATAGATCGGTTGATCTCAGCCTTCTTAGCTTTTTTTCCTTCTTCTCCCCCGGCCAAAGTCGACTAAAAGGGCTATTCCCTGTTGCAAAAACCAAAAATAAAAACGCCCCCCGCCCTTCACTGGCTTCTTGAACGGGTATTGCTTTGACCTCAATACCAAAGTGTGATTTGCCATCACTGGAAGTGTTTAAGAAGGGATTGAAATAGTATAAGGGTCTCCTGTTGGTGCAGGGGGTTGGACTAGAAGATCTCCCAGGTCCCTTCCAGCTCTATTCTGATTGACTGATTTGCTTTTTTTCTGATTTGGTTAGTTGGGCTTTTGATCTTCCTGACCTTGGCCATCGACCTGGCACTTCTCGAGTGTCTAATGTTCCTTAGAATTAAAATAGTTGAAGAGGAAAGTTTTTTTTTTTTAAATTAAGTTTATTATCCAGTCTTACTTTGTATTTGGCCAACAAGGTTTTTTCCCGAACCAATTTCATTGATGTCCTGCTGTTTGAATCACTAAATGACTGTGTGGTAGACAATGCACATTGAAGATTCATGGAAAAAGAGATGATCTGATATTTTTCTTAAAATTTTGCTGTTGATGATGAATAGACCTTAATTTTGGCTTAGAATTATGTGCAAACTCATCTAGCTGTAGAGATTTAATAAATAGAAGAACCAAGGCATTCTTACATTTACATTCTGTAAACTTAACTGTTATTTACATTAAATAAGTTTTAAGTTCCTGTCGAAGCCTTCTAGATGAATGGAAAATTTATTAGTGCGTGATTTGAGAAGGGTTAGGGTTAATTATTCCAGTTTTCCTTTCTGTTCCTAGAGAAAGTCTTTTACATATTTTATATATCGTCATACGTATGAATCTAGCCACTGATATTTATTTTTCAAAGTATGGTTTTTGGCTTAGCTCTTGGTGAATCTTGTCTGACTTTATGGCATGTGCAATAAGGTAATTAAATTTAAATTAAGTTAAAGTAAGTTAAATTACTATAGTATGTAAGAAATGCCATCCTCAGACTGACATTTTCCTCACATGACTCTATGGCAGTTTCCTCACATGACTGTGGCAGTTGTACAGTTTTGACAGTCCTAAATAAATAAATATAAATCTGTCCATTAGTTGTCCTCTCCAAAATGCAGATACTTTTGAAATCACTTTTGTATACAGTGGATAATCAATGTAATAATTATTACAAAAATTCATTATGGCCCCGTTTTTTGTGCCTTTATAAAAGATCACTTAGAACTCTGGAAATAGATGTCTGTCAGGTGCCATCTGTCATTATAATCATATTCAGGGCCAGTATGCTGAGGAGGGGGAATAAGAAACCTATTGAATTTGTGTTTTATCTGTTTGCATAGAGCTATTTGGAAGGTAGTTGTTAGAATAGAGAAAATTAATGGATCTTTGATCTGATTGGAAAAACTATAATAATACATCATGTTAATTGTTTTTAATGTTATCTAATGTTTTCCATGTTGGGGAGATTATTTTATACTATCAATCCTGCTAGAAATTTCAACTCTGTTAGTAATTTATTTGTTTATTTCCATTTTACAAACAACCCAAGGCAGCGAAGATATCCAGTACACCTTCCTCCTCCTATTTTCCTCACAACCACCCTGCCTGTGAATTGGGTGGGGCTGTAAGATAGTGGCTGGCCCAAAGTCATCCAGCTGGCTAATTTGAACTATTGATAAAATATTGTTTCAGTAATGCTATACAGTATTTAAAATTATATAAGAAGATACATTTCTCTGTTGCTTAAATGATCAGCCCTGCTATATTTCTTCCTATAGGCTACATGCTTTGAAAGTTGTAACCTTCTGTACCAACTTCCTGATATGTTTTAGGAGCTGTCAGCATCCACATGCATCAGATAGAGAAAACATGGGTTTCCTAAAGAGAGCGAGAAACTCCTATTACTAACTAGATCCATTTGCCACTGGAAAATAGACTTCAATAAAAGCACATTAACTTTAGACTTTAGTAGTTCTAAATAATATATGTTCAAAATACTTTAATAACATTGTCTATAGCTAAGAAAATCAGTGTGGGTTAATTTAATTATCAATGTTTTCTTGATATTTGCAGTCTGCAATAGAACTATTTGTGAATAGACTGGATTCTGTGGAATCAGTCCTTCCTTACGAATATACTGCGTGAGTATATTATTCCTAATTTGGTTTGTAACATTGAACTAGTAGTACTTTATGAATGCTTTGCTAAGCCAAAAAAGGAATGGCTATCCCAATTTAGCCATAGTGGAAAATTACTTTTGCCCTTTGGATTAGTTGTTTGGTGTAATATTTGATTTGCCAAGTCCTATTCTAAGCATTTGTCCTGAGGACAGAATTATATTCATTTGCTCAGTTGTAGAAGTTAATTTTATAATTTATCTATACTATTCTAAACAAACATGGGACAACATTTGTTCCATAGTATAGATGTGGTCATAATGCATATCTAATAAAGTTATTTTAGTTGTGATCTATTGTATTTTAGGATCTCATAACTAAAAATGTTCAAATTGCTAAACTAATTAATTTTAAATATCAGTATTTATTAGATTTCCTGTACATCTTAATGCACAAATACAATTCTTTTGGAAAATATAATCTTTTTTCCCCAAGCATAAATTTCAAACACTGAAGATGGAAAAATTATGAGATTTTACACAAGAATGCAGATCTGATAAGATACGACACTCATAATGTTTTGGGTTATTTTTACTTTTAGAAAGCTTAAAGCATTTTTCCTTTTGTCTTAGTATTTTTTGAGCAAAAGTTGTCATTTAGTATTATGTGAGGTGCCTTGGTACTTGATAATGTTGCATTGGTTTGTTTGTTGATTATGTGTCATCTGTTTGTTGTAACCCTAATCCTAACCCTAACTCTTAGCAACCACATAAATAGAACTTCTCCATGACAACATCTTGTCCTTCAAGTCTTCCAATGATGCACCCCTCACCAGTCCATCTACCAAGCTACCCACCATCTTTTTCTTTTCCACCTTTTCCAAACTTAGATCCTTTCCCAGAGAACTAGGCTTTTGCATAATGTGATTGAAATATAATAACATAAGCTTGGTGTTTCTTAAGTGAACATTTGGGTTGATTTATTCAGTGATCCATTTGTTTGTTTTTTTTCCTGTCCATGGTGTTCCTAAG
The DNA here is from genome assembly GCA_023653725.1 of Bungarus multicinctus. NCBI lineage: Eukaryota > Metazoa > Chordata > Lepidosauria > Squamata > Elapidae > Bungarus > Bungarus multicinctus. The sequence continues at coordinate 30,739,829 of CM042851.1, forward strand.
AGTTTTCATCAACAGCAAAGTTCAAAAGTGTCAAAACTTTATCTATCCTGTTTCTTTTAAATCCAACTTTCACTTTGATAGAGTATCAAAACCATTAGTGTTTTGCTAGTGGCCTTCAACATAGGGATTGGAGAATATTAGGTATAATTACACTTGATTTAAAGGCTTGACCCCTATGACATTAGTTGATAATTGCAATGCCAGGTGGAAGAGTCAAAATACTTCATAGAGAAGTTGCATTTTTATTATTTTCTAAAGCCATTTTTCCTGGGCATGGAAAGACAATCAGTCCAAAATATATTTTAAGTAGTTGATGTGCAAAATATGTTTTAAGTAGTTAATTCACCTTTGTTCAAACCTGAAAATACTTAATACTTAAATTGTGCCCCAATTTTCAAGCTAAGAAGTTCTCTAACGTTAGGTTGGTCTACTGTCCTACCATTGACTGTATTTGGAAGGTAGATATAAGATATGCCCTACACCTCCTAACTGTGCCCATGCAATACATGCACTTTAAAATCCACTGTCCATGTCTTATTCATTTATTAAATTTGTATGAATGCCCATTTCATAAAAAGCAACTCTGGAAAGTCAACAATCTAATAAAACAACATATATGTAAGTACATAAAACAGTATAAAAATACACAGTAAAAGATAAATATTATAAAAATAAATATGTAAATCCTACGCAGAGAGAGAATAAGAATAGCTACCTCCCCAAGTTCTTTGGGATTCCAGGCCTGATAACATAACGCAGTCTTGAGGGGCTTCCGGTATCTCAAAAGGGATGAATAAATCCCTTATTATCGGTATATTATAGGATTTATAGAGTCTGGAGTTTGCTCTATCTATCTTCGTAATATCCAAGGCTACTGATTTTTTCTCCATGTAGTTTCTTCTATCTGACTAGTTTGGACTCTGTTTCTTTGAATGTTGCCAAGTTTTGTTATACTACCACCAAAATAAAGTGGGAAGTGACATCCCTTGACTGTTGTCATTCACAGACTGAAAGACCTAAACAAATGGATGCTAAGGAATTCTACTGCTATATGCATAGTAACTAGAGGATTTACGCTTCCTCCTTGAACATAGGCAATAGTTTTAAATTCAGAAGTTTGGTGACATCAATATATTTTCTCAGATTCCAATTTTTAGCTTTTGTTACTGTATAGTTTTAAATGATATGATTTTAACTTTATATCAGCTTTGGTATTAACATTATGCTAAAATATTAATATACATTCATGTATAGGATGTCACATAGGTGATATTCTCTGAATGTGTTATTTTCTTTTATTTCTTGTTTGCTTGGCTGCCTCTTTTTTATTTGAGTCGCTGACTAAAATGAAGAATTGATTTTCTGACTAGTTTGTGTTGGTGAGATATATTAAAACAGTTCCAAAATATGATTGAAAGTGTTAATTCCTGAAAATGTATAAGCTATTTAAAATTTAGAAAAATAACTGGACCTTTGATGAAATGTGATGCGCAGAGAGCTGTTCAAATAAAATAATTCAACCCATACTGAGAATGTTGGAATTTTATAAATCTGTATTCTTTCATAGATTCGATTTTTGCCAAGCAGAGGGAGGAAAACGACTTTCTGAAAACCTTGGACAAGTATTATTTGGTGAAAGGATTGAACCATCTCCCTACAAGGTATAATCCTCATTTGAACAACTGAACAAATGCAAAATTGCATGAATCTCATTAAGATGAAAACTTGCACAGAATTGTTGCATGGGAAGTACAAGTATGTCGCATTCTTGGGCCAATTTTAGAGACATGGGAGGAACCTACAGATACTAGACCTATTCTGTTTTTTTTTTTTTTTTTGCTTGCTGCTGCTAGGATTAACGACAGCATTCTAATTTGGTTTGATGATATGGCCTCATTTTGCATTTCTCACAGTGCAATTCCTTGATGGAGTTATTGTGTTAAAATTAAAATGGCATACAGCTGCTCACATCCTACTAGCTTGGTTTTTCTGACAAATGGTAGGCAGACAATCTGAAAGCAGCTTTCACTGGACATTTAGTCAGACTTACTGATGCCATTTGATTTTCTCACACTGCAGTGCTGATACTGAATATATGACTATCAGGTATTGCATTGTGGAGAAGTGGAAAAAAATACAGTTTTGTGAAAAAGTAAGTACATCCCCCAATGTGTGTACTGCAGATTGTAAAGGTTTTTTAATGTATGTGGACAAATCTGTTATTTTATCTTCAGTCAAACTATATATAAAGCTAAAGATGACATAATTGCACAAAACTATTACAATTTTCTTTGTAATGATTTATTCAACACAAAATTAACAGATACATGCTGTCCTCCATGGAAAAAGTTAAGTACTGTACATCCTTGGCTCTAATATCTGGTATTGCCTCCATTGGCAAGAACAATTTCAAGGAGGCAGTTCTACTACTATCTATCAGTCTCCAACATTGATTGGAAGGAATTTCTTCTTCAGCTGTGTGAATGTTGGAGGGGTTTCTTGCATACACGGCCCATTGCAAATCACCCCATAGCTTTTCAGTAGAATTTAATCACAGCTTTGTTTTTGCCATTCCAGAACTTTCCCTTTCTTGGGGGGTTTTTTTAGCCATTCTTTGGTGAATTTTTTAGTAAGTTTTTAGGATCATTGTCATCTTGCAAGGTCTACTTTTGTTTAAGCGTCACTCTTCCAACCGATCGTCTCATATTGTCCTCAAGCACCTTCTGGTACAATGAAGAATTTGTAATAAATTTTATGATGCTGAGCTGCCAGACCCTGATACAGCAAAGCAACCCAAATCATAACGTTTTCAACACTAGTTGGTATCTGATGAACATTTCTTCTGGTGAAATGTTTCATTAAACATGTCTTTTAATACTGTGGCCAAAGAACCCTATATTTGCCTTGTTTATTCAGAGCACATTCCAGAAGACCTGGTTTTGCCTTGCAGATCATGAATAAACTTTAATCTAAAGTTTTTTTCTGGATGGCAAAAGTATCCTTCTGACATACCTCTTATTTAGATTTAATTTATGCAGTTCCTCTCTAAAGTTAGATTCATCCATTTTGACTCAATCATGGCAAGAACTACCTGTAGATCACATGATGAAATTCTTGGTTCTTAGAGATTTGTTTCATCATCTGCTCTGAGATTGAACTTGCCTGGCCTAGGCAAGTTGGCAGTTGAAATCTTCACTATTTGTAGGTGAAACGATGGGCTAAAAAATAAAAGTGATGCATTATATTTGTTATAGCCCTTTTATCTATCGATATTGTTGAAGTGAAGATCAAATATCTATATGTTGAAATATATTGAATATTTACCAGTGGGAATATATCTCTCTTCAGTGTCCCCAATTCATGTTTTATGGTTGTGAGCTGCTCAACTATTGAGATAACAGTTTGCGCTGTGAGGGGGCATTGTTTTGCCATAAACTCAGTTGAATTTTCCCAGGGTGGCGCTCTACGTTCTGATTTTTCTTATTATTTTGGGATTTCGTTTCAGCTCCCCTGAAGCAGGTACCTGAGTTGGTTACTTGTGAAGGTGACTGGCTACCATTTTGCTCTTCCCCAAGAAATGAGGAAAGGTCTAATGGTTGTTGTTTTGCCAGCTGTTTGGTAGTCCCATTCTAGTGCTTCAAATTTGTTAGCGGTGGGTGGTGGCTGGGATTTGTTTTACTTACAGTCAGTCCCCTTTCTTGCAAAGTGCTTCTCAATTCTTGGCTGTTTTGCAGACTTCAAAGGAGGGAGATGCCCTGGGCTAACACCATGGCATATTTTTCTTTTCCCCATAACTATCAATTCTAGGCAAAATCTGATATCTTTGTATTTGTAGTTAAGTAAAAAAAATAAGTCCAGTAAAAGTACTACCAAATTAATTATATAATAAAACTGAGCAGAGCTCTTGTAAATGTGTGTTGCAGTTCAGATTTCTTCCCCAGTCGGGGTTATATCTTTTTCACACGACTGTAGCTCTGCTGCTGAATCCATTTGCATCAGTCATCACTTGTCTTATCAGCATACTGAACTGCTGTATGCCTTTAGTCAGCCCTGGTGCTGTTTGTTGCCTGACTCAGTCTGTTTTTGTTTTTTTTAGGCATATACAGTAATTTTTTGGGGCAGACTCTGCTTTCTGTGATTAGCCAGAAGGTGACATGCAGCACAAGCAGATCCGAGGAGAGGTGGTTTTAGTCAATAAAATGGAAAAGGCCCAAGTTTTAGAAGAGCTGAGTTTTCAAAAAAACTTATTTCCATCTTAACAAAGTTATTTTGGCTGCATAATAATTATAGATTGGAGTTATATGCTAATTTATTAATTTAGAAATGCTTGTAGGTTATTGGTAGTTTGTTTTCTTGGGCCAATAGCTACCTCAAATTTTATATTGATTGTGGTTAAGTTAGATTGTTGTTTTTTTTTCACTGTGCAACTTTAGGCCACAACTGCCACATGAATTAACCACCAAGGTTTGAAGGCTCTCTGAAAGAAGCCCTAGGATCTCTACTCTTACATTTGCAGAAACTCATGTAGTGTGATCATCTAGACCTTTACTTTGCAGACTCTATATCATTGAGTACAATTTTCCCCTAACCCGATGCTTTCTAGATATGGTGAATTACAATTCCTAATATCTCAAGTAGCCCTTCTGATGAAATCATAATGCAATGCATCTGGAAGGTTGTGCTAGAATTGCTCTGATATGTAAATCTGATATTTACCTTCTGATTTTATTATCTGACTTCTGCTTTGGTCTTGATGGGACAACGCTTTCATTAAATGTCAACTGATATTTGGTGCTTCTTGGGTCCTTCCAAAATAGAGATGCCTATGTATGACAATGCTCCTCAGGTTTCATTATTGTCATGTGTTTGCAGTTCTATCCCTCTGTTTTTGGAGGAATCTATCCTATAGAAAAGTGTAATTTAGTTGTTAAATTAAACTGTAAGCTGAATCCTTCTGAATTAAAAATCTGATTTCTTTCTCTGTATAGATTCAAGAAAGGTTCATATTCTTGTTTAAGAGAAACAAGTGGACATAGAATAGTTGGACTATAGCCTTATTTGGCTTATACTAACAATTGCTTTAGAAATATGAATTTATACAGAAGAGATAATGCCACTTTTAATGAATGATATCTTGATTACATACATTTATTCAACAATAGTATGAATATGAAGTTTCCAGCTAGTCTATTTGTATAAAGTTTCTGTCTTAACTTTGCTATATATTTTAATATAGAATTCCTTTAACCTGAATATTTTTCATTTTTCATAGTTTACCTTTAACCATAAAGAGACTTGCAGACATGTTTGTACAAAAGAATATGATCTTAGTAAACCTGAACAAAGGCAAAAATTACAATTTCTGAAAAAGAGTATGCTATTAAACTATCAGCATCATTGGTGAGTTTACAATTTTAATGTATGTGGTTTAAATTTTAGCAGAAATATAATTATTTTATGATAAATAGTTAAAATAAAAGCAATGGCTATTTTGATGTTAAGTGCTGTGGATTGACACAACTGTCAATCCACAGTTAAAACCTTACTTAGCTAAAGTAAAAAACTATTGTATAAACAACTCTTACAGCATTCCAAAGAACAGTTTTTTAATAAAGTAAATGTATCAGAAATTCATTCATATTTTTTTCTTCGTTAAACAGCCAGAAAATTTTTCATTGTTTTTGACTACAAAATTCTAAACTGGTTAATCCCAAGTTATTTAAAATATGCGATTTAATATATTGACAATCAAAATACAAGTAACAAATAATATGTCATGATCCCGACTAACAAACCCAAGCAAATCAGAACTCTGAGACTGAGGTCTTCCTCTAAGAATTTCTTTATTGGGTACATTATATCAGCACAATCAAATGGAAAACCAAATCCTAATGTTTCCCATGGTTTCAGTATAATTAAAAATAATTGAATATAATTATTTTTATTTTATAAATATAATTAAAATGGGAAATAACTCCCTCCCCAAAAGCCACAGGTCACATTGGCCAATTTTGGTGAGCTTTCCAGGCAATCCTCCCCGTTTCTATCCACCACCTGTAGAAATAACCTTCCACCTCTGTGTGGCAACTGAGGAATAGAAAAATGGCTTCTGCCAAATTCGTTTCAAAGTTGACAGAATATATTATTTGTTCATCTCAAACTGCAAACTGCTGGGTTTGGCAGCCCCCCCTTCCCCCCCCCCCGGTATTTCCTAGTTAGGAATGTTCTCCATAAAAATTGGTCTGCAGACCAATTTATAATATTTTCAATGTGAATCTTTTGTCTTGGACCTTTAAATATTTAAATATTGATATTTAGCTTTAATGTTGTTTTCTGAAGCATTTCCTGAAGTACTTTTTTTAAAAATAGGATTGTGGATAATATGCCAGTAACATGGTGTTACGAGGTTGAGGACAATCAGAAATTTTGCAATCCTGGATTTCCCATTGGTTGCTATGTTACAAAAGATGGACATCCCAGAGGTGCCTGTGTTATAAGTGTAAGTTCCTTGAAAGTTCATCTTGAGCCACGTCAGTCTGTCTACATTTTGACACCACAATCTGCAAATATTTGAACTGTGTCTAAGTTGCTTATTTTCGTCTCTAATTGAGTGAAGGCTTTATCAGGGCCTTTATTAATATGTTACTGTTCGGTTTAAACAGTTGACATTAAATTTATCGATGTAAGGATTGCCCCACGTATCTTTTAAACATGGAAGTCATATAGGTTTTTATTTCACATGTTTGGTTTTTGTTATGTAAGAAGGTATCTTGTGTGCTTTGATTTAATTCTGAGTCCTTACTGATGAGTAGAGCAGGATGAGGCAGGTATTCAAAGGATAATTCTAATCACAGCAAGACAGTCAGCTTAGAATTATGTCAATAAATCAGATAGTTATCTAGCCTGCTAAGATTGCACAGTGTAACTAAAGATTGTTGAATTATTTTTTGTATTTTACACCTATCCACAGTTAATGTATAAGTAAAATGATTTGGATAATTTGGGTTTTCAGAGGAAGAAAGCTTGCTTTTAAAACATGATATATAATTCATTTTTACAATTTATTTTGACTCACTTTGAAACCCTTAATTTTGTTTAGCACCATAATTATTTCCTTGTTCTAAAAGAAACAAGATTTTAAAATGTTCCTAGCAACTGTAATACTTTGTATAAAAATAAATGCAATTAGATACGTAGTTAATTGTACAGATACTCCCTGCTTAATGTCTACTCATTTAGCAACTGTTTGAAGTGACAATGATGCTAATGGTTTACAATGGATCCTCATAGTTGTGGATGTTTCAGCATCCCTACAGTCATACCATATTTCAGGTGCTCAACAACCGACTCATAATTACAGTGTTACAATGTCCTGCAGTCATGTGGTTGCCATTTGCAATTTTCATTGCTAGCTTCCAAAAAGCAATGGCGAAGCTTTCATGAAATTGCAAATGGCAATCACATGACTGTCATATGATTGCCATTTGCAATCACACGACAGAGTGGAAAACTGACAGAGCTGTCGTAAGTCAGCATAGTTATATAAAGTTACTCTTTAAACCTGCATTGCTTCGTAATGGAGTTCCAAGTCCCATTTAAACTTGGTGAGGATTACCTGTAATTTGAACATTTAAAATTGATTTTATTTGATAAGGGTACTTTGTTTAAGATGTATCCTAAATTTGTAAATAATTTGGCTTAATTTTTTTATTCTTTACTAACAGCAAAGTGTAGCTCTAGACTTTCCTATGGTTGACATGCTGTATATTTTATGCTCTTAATTTATGTATCAAAAGCAGCACTGACAAACAGTACCTTAACAGTTTATGAGCTGAGAGTGAAACTGAATTAGAAAGCAACTTATTACTTGACTTTATTCAATTATAATAGTAAACAATAGTTAGTTCACATATTGGGCACAGGCTTAATACTGTTAATAAATTTATATCCCTGTGGTTCCATCTGTGAGTAGGTATACAACTGATAGCTAACAATCTGCAGCTTGAATAGCACACTTATTAACATGATTTATGAAGGTGGGACTGAAGTGAACAAAGTCAGAATCCTGTCTCTCTATTAACAAGAGAGAAAATTTGTCAGTGGGACTGTTCATAGCACTTACAGCTTAGTGTTAGGAGTTGTGGTAAGCATTGGGTTTGTGTTTTCCTTTCCTCTGAATGTAGAGAGTTTCTCTGCTTTCCTTTCTGTTGAGCAGTCCTCAGGAATAATCCATTATTAAATTATTGTAAAAATGCTAAAAGTACTTAAGAATGATTCTCAGCAAGGAATTCAAACATCAGAATTAGGCCCAGATTAATTTGGTAGCAGTTCTTCAGTTTGTCATCTTAAGAAATTTTCAAGTCTTGCTTTTGGTAATGGTTTAACTGGAAACAGATGTGAAGCTCATTATGGTGGTATTTGCATATAGGATAGCATATAATCAGGACAGGCTTAGTTTTTTCAATTTAAAAAGAATATCCACGTTCTAATTTACTTTATTTTATTTTCTTTAGTCAGAATTCCATGATTCAGATACTTTCTATATATTCAACCATGTGGATATTAAAATAGTCTATCATGTTGTGGAAAATGAAGCACCAAGGGCGAGACTCGTAGCTGCTAAACTTGAACCAAAAAGGTGAATATTGAGTTTTATGTAAGAGAACACAAGATTATGTGGGATGCATGATGCAAATGAGATTTTTGATAATTAAAACAAAGTAAGAAAACTTAATGTGCCATCTACAGGGATCTTCTTATAACTTGGCCAGATATCTGATGCCAAAGAAAATGTGTACATAAACAAAAAATCTAGGACTAGTATTTATTGCTTGCATTTATGCTCAAGTTTTGTCAGAGAGTTTGAGATGACTTAATGGGACGGTCCCCTTCATTAATTTTTGTGATTCCCATCACAACAGTTTTATGAGATACAGATATGATTGTGAGAGAGTGACTGGCTCAAAATCTCTTGGGGAGTCATTCATTCATTCATTCATTTTGATGTGGCATCTCCTGACTCAAGAGTGGCTCTGGATAGACCACAGTAAAATTATCTGAATCAACAATAATACAGTAAAAACCTCTTTAGCCACATGAGGATTTGAACCTGGTCTCCACTATTCAAATCAACACTTTGATTACTGTGTTACAGTAGAAATAAAATACAGCACACACACACACATATATATGTATGTATGCATGTAGGGTATTCAGGTTTGTTCGGGTATTTTATCATTATCACATCATTATAGTTGTGCTGTTAAAATTGTAGCGACATTTTGGCAAAATCTCATCTGCCATCATCAGGCTTGTGTATTGGGTTCATCTGTGTGTCAGGCTGACATACAGACGAACCCAATACACAAGCCTGATGATGGCAGATGAGATTCTGCCAAAATGTTGCTACAACTTTAAAAGCACAACTATAATGACATGGGAAAATACCCGAACAAAGCTGAATACCATACATATAAATACCCGTGAAAACTTAAGAAATATATATTTATCTCTCTCTGTCTCTGTCTCTCTCTCTCTCTCTCTCTCTATCTATCTATCTATCTATCTATCTATTCTGACTGCATTTTTATTCTGCTAAATCCTTAAATATTGTATGATGCCTTTTAAAGAAATGTTCTTAGGAGTTAGTAGCTATAATGGATTGAGTAGAATCTTGCATTGTAACAGTGATTCTGCTTGAATGATGATAGTTTTGACTTTGTAGTGTGTCCATTCTTTCTTATTTTTATTTAACTACATTTCAGGCTGTTTGAAATTTTATTTTTCTCTGTGCAAATGTACATAACTCCATGGCCAAGACTTCCTATCTGGGTCTCTTACTTTCTATGTAGTATGTTTGCTCTCTTCTACCTTTCTTTGGTTGATAAAATTAAATTTGCCTCTTCATAAGCTAGGTTTCTAATGTTATGACTACAAAACATTGTACTTTGCGCTTTGATGTTAAAACATGGTTAAGATTGAACATGCATATTGTGATTATACCTATAATTTGCTTGCTTTTTTTTTAGTTTCAGGCACACACATATTGACAAACCAGACTGCTCAGGACTACCTATGGATTTAAGGAACGTTGTTAATGATGGAACTGTCAAAATTGCTTATACATATTCAATTAGTTTTGAGGTTGGTACAGATATGTCATTCCTTTTGTGGCAGGCAAATAAAATTGAGTATGTGGTTATAACATATTTAAGTGAAATAAGATGTTAACTCTGATTAAACTATTTATTCATCCAAGACATCAAACAGCATGGCAAACTAATCAGCTGTGATTTGATGGTTATACTTTGTCTGTTATTGGAAATTTTCAACAAGAGATTGGACAATCAGTTGGAATGGCATAAAGTCTTCTGCCTTAGGCAAGGGCTTGGACTAGAATACCTCTAAAGTCCCTTTCAGTCCTATGATTCTATGTCTATGTCTATTTAGAGAGCAGGTTAATAATAATAACAGTAGAATAGAGTTGAACCTTTCTCTGTCACATTTGGATTCCCTTTTCACTTTCCCTAAGTGCCGGCAGTGGAGTTGGAACAGCCTCAGGTGCTGAAAGGTCAAGTTAGCTCCCCTTCATTCTTGGATAGTGTCAACTTGTAAAACATTTCCACACTTGTTTCCAAGTTGGCATAAGAAAGAGGAGAGGGTGGGGGGAAGGACTGGAGAAGCATACAGCAAATGAACTTAGGAGCACCTTCCAACTTTATCTTAAAAAAGATTGTAGCTAAGCACTGAAGCTTTTGCCCGCAAAACACTTTAATTGGAGAATGTGATGGATGACACATAGCCCGTGTACATGCTTAATTGGAGAAACTGATTTATGGTCATGCCAGTATGTCGCTCCTAATGAATTCTTTGAAGTTTGGCTCAAGACTCATGATTTAATTAGGGTGATCGCTGGAATCTTGACAGCTAGGACATATCATGGCCCATATAAACTATACTAGAACAACTGACAAAAATAAATTGTGGTTACAGTGCTCAGCCATAATTTAATTATAGTTTTGGTCCAGATAAGTACATCAATCTAGCTACATTATGACATGAGACAATATATTTTATTCTTGAATTTTGTACATACTCTGTTTCTGTCTAATTTATATACAGGTAGTTCTTGATTTATGACCACAATTGAGCACCAAATGTCATTGCTAAGTGAGATAGTTGTTAAATGAGTTGTGCTCCATATTACGACCTTTCTTGCCATGGTTAAATGACTCACTTAAGATGCTAAGTTAGTAGCCCAGTTGTCAAATGAATCTGGCTTCACCATTGACTTTGCTTGTCAGAAGGTTGCAAAAGATGATCACATGGCCCTGGAACAACCATCATAAATATGGACCAGTTGCCAAGGACCTGATTTTTGATCACATGACTGTGGGAATCCTGCAATGGTCATAAGTGTGAAAAACAGTCATAAGTCCCTTTTTTCTAGTGCTGTTGTAAACTTTGAACTATCATTAAACAAATGAATGTAAGTCGGAGACTACCTCTGGTTGAGGTAGTCACAAACTCACAAATGGTGACTCTGGATGCTAAGATTAGACTAAAATCAAAACCAACCAGCAATGTAAAATCAATAGAGAAAAAATACGAGGCATAAACATTTTAGCAGTTGCAAGCAGGCTCACCCAGTGCACTGACTCAATAGCTGGAGGAAAAGCTAGATCTTTGAGACTATATAAAAGGCCAGCAAGATTAGAACAATCAACATCTCTGGGATATTCTGCACTGTGACACTTTCTGGAACAGTCCAAATGGTTTTATACAAGGGGCCCAGAGCACGCCCATCCGGTCAAATCTCATGGGATGGGCAGAAATAATAGGCAATGCACGTGCCATAAAGAGCTGTATATGTGGTAACCAGCACGTTGAATTGCAACTAGAAACTTTCTAGGAGATAGGCAGCTCACAAAGTACTAGCATGCCTATTAACTGGCTGCACTATGGCATTCTCAGCTATTGAAGCTTCCAATGATCTTCAAGAGCAGCCCTGGGCAGAACACTTTATAGTAGTCAAACCAGGGAGCCACCAAAGTATGAGTGACCGTGAGTAGGACTGCCTGATCCAGGATTGGTGCACAAAATCGATTTATATAAATAAGGGAGATCAAACAGGAGAAGGGTAATGAATGGTGAATCTGATTAAGCATTATTCATTTGTTCATCCGTTCGTTCATTCACTCAATCTCTATGGCTGCCCATCTCAGAAATTAGAATCATAACCCTTCTGTGTGATAAAAAGGACAATAAATCCTCAATATTTTCTCTTTGTGTCCTCAGTACGCCTTGGTATATCCATATTATACTTTGCTTTGCAAATAGTGCTGCTTCCAATGTACTTCTGGGACAACTTAAGACTCTGGCTGTTTATCTATAAAACCTTTCATGGCACCAGCTACTCTGTTTAGAAATGGGTCTTTAATGGTTTGGGCAGCATGAATTCAGACAGAATTTTGAGAGTGACAAAGATTAAAACCTACTAGGAGGTAAAGTTTTCGAAATCCTGAAAAAATGACTTTCATTTGCTATTTTGCTTTTTCCGATATTTTTTATTCCCCCAAAACCCAGAAATCTATTTCTAAAAATTTAAGATGGATAACTTATTTTTTCAGGAAAATAGAGAAATTAGATGGGCATCCAGATGGGATTATATTTTAGAATCCATGTCCCACACGCACATACAGTGGTTTAGGTAAGGCCTATTTTACTTTTGTAATTCAGACAATTTTACAGATAGATATAAAAATGAACAATTCTAATAGCAGGTTGCCTTGTTTTCCAGTATAATGAATTCGCTGGTGATTGTCCTTTTCCTCTCTGGAATGATAGCTATGATTATACTAAGAACTCTGCATAAAGACATTGCAAGATATAACCAAATGGATTCTACAGTAAGTATACAATTGTTCTGGAAAATTCCTTCCTTCCTTCCTTCCTTCCTTCCTTCCTTCCTTCCTTCCTTCCTTCCTTCCTTCCTTCCTTCCTTCCTTCCTTCCTTCCTTCCTTCCTCCCTCCCTCCCTCCCTCCCTCCCTCCCTCCCTCCCCTCTTCCGTCTCTTTGTGAGAAACTTTAAAGCAGCAAAGTCTCACATTGTATATTTAGGTATTTAATTTTCATAGCTGAAGGATGAATGACGACTTGATGAAATAATTCAAGTAGATGGAACCAGATTTTCATACAGATTGCAAAGTGTAGTATTAAATCAGATTAGATTATTCAGAGATGGGTGTCTGCTTTGGTGTGCAAGGTTTAAACAAAAGCTTTTTTGTTTTTCTACCTCAAAACACCAGGAAATTGCATTACTGTTCCTCAATTATTGTTGAAATTTAGTGATGTGTTTTCTGCAAGCTGCAAAAAAGGGGTCTTAGGGTTAATTACCCTGATAGATTAGATGACAAACAATAGCATGTTACACTGTTTAATACTTTCTAATTAATAGTTCTAACATAATATTAGTCCTTTTTCCTCGTCAAGGCTCTGTTTTCTATAGATATATTTGCAATCACATTGTTATGTAGACTATGACCAATTAACTTCATTTTAGCTCAGCTCAGTTGTATAGAAGCAAATACATTGATTGTATATTTGCTCTTCTCAAATTGCATAAATGCACTTGCTTAACAGTAATAGAATTCAGTAATAGAATTTTGGGTAATATTTAATTTTTAAAGAAAAATAGTAATGCAGATTCTTCTGCAGATGTGATTCAGTTTCCATGGACATACTTATTAACAGCAGATATTAATAGATAATATAATATTTGTTGTACCATCATCTCCTTTAGCTGTGAAAAAAGCACTGCAGGATGTATCAGTTGGCAATATCTTTCTTCTCTAATTTTTGGTTACTTTTTGTCATAGATATAATTTTAAAAAATGAAATTAGTCATTTGAAGAACAGTTGCCTTTTTTGCTATGCTTATTAAATAATATCTGAGAGTTAGTTTATGGTTATGTTGCATCCACAATTAGGGGAACTGGTGGGCCCATTTGAAAGCTTGAAGTTCAACCACCATGGAGAATGTAACCAGTTTACCAGAAGACAAACTCAAATGAAGCTAACAGTTTTCCCAGATTTTTACTTGTAAGGAAGTAGATATGATGGTCTGGGCTCCAAAAATCAAATCTCATATTTGTGCATATGGCAACATATTCCTAAATGAAACAGCTTTTTTGATTGCTGTGTGAGTAGAAAATCAGATACAAATGGGATATTTAACAGTAAGAATGTAATCTGGATATACTCATTGAAGCGCATCCCCTCCCAAACATAAGCAAAAGTGTAAACCGTGCATGCTGGAAACAAACAGCCTGTAATGGTATGTGGGAATGACTTTGGGAGACTGAAGAAATGCTGCCTAGGGAATGTCAGATATGAGAGAGCATAGCCCAGCAGTCCCCAACCTTTGCAGCCCAGTTGGGGGGGACTGGATCACACGAACAGCGGGCTGATGCACGCATGCGGCCCTTGTGTGAGTGGTGGACCAGCACACAGATGTGTTTGACTTGCATGAGCAGCAGGTCACCGTGCACCTGTGCGATTGCCTGCCAGATGGCAACTCACACAAGCTGAGTTGTGCGTGCATGCAGATGTGCTCAGCTAACCACATGGTCCAATTCCAAATGGGCATGGCCTGGTAGTGGACCACGGCCCAGGGGTGGGGAACCTCGGCATAGTCTACAGTTGCATGGTGGATGAGAGGCTTAGGAGGGACCTCCCTAAGTTATTTGAGCTGTAAATGTGAGAGCAGGAGAATTATACCTGATAAGAGTTGTACAAATCAGATTTCATATACAAATCAGGAAAAAAGGAGAAAAATTACATGGAATAGGATCCCTGTGTGGGCTGAGGAACATATTTGCAAATACACAGAAGTCCACCAGCCTTGGGGACCTCAAGTTGTTTATTTATTTATTTGATTGATGGTTGTTCATCTCAACAAGTGACCCAGGATAGCATACATCATAAAAAAAGTGCTAGGGAAAAGTTCAATGATTTGTGTCCCAGGTTTAGCGACTTACTGTAGAGTAGAAACACATATTCTTCCTTGTAGGACAATTTGAAAACTTTTTATCTTTGCGTGTTAATTGAAAAGAATTCTGAGATTCATATACGGTAGGTTTCTGACGCATGTTTTGAATGTTGTAGAAGCTTTGTATTTCCCACCGTTTTGGAAGATTACGTGAAATGATTAGAATGATTTTGTTTATATCACTCTTTGAATAAACTGAAATACTGTTGAAACTGAATGCATAAAATATTACATATCTGAAAAGGATAGATAGATAATAAGCGTATAATAAATGACAAGAGTTGGGAAACCTATACTTATGTGAATCAGCCATATCATTGTAATATGCTAAATGGATTATTTCCTTTTCAGGAAGAGGCGCAGGAGGAATTTGGCTGGAAATTGGTTCATGGTGACATATTTAGACCCCCACGAAAAGGAATGCTGCTTTCTGTCTTTCTGGGTTCTGGAACTCAGATTTTAATTATGACATTTGTTACATTATGTAAGTACAGTATCAATACTGTTAAAATACAGGTTCGTTTTCGAAGTCTGAATTCTTTAAGCAGGATTTCAAGAATGCTCTGTGTTGTAGGAATGGCTAGTTATATATTAATGTGTAAACGCAACAGGTTGAGGTTGGAGTGCATTTATCTTTGTACTGTACTAAGAAGAGTTGGAAATCAATGCTACTAATAACACCCCTTGTGCCCCAAAAGATCTGGTCTTGTGGAGAAGACCGGGGGAGGGGAGCAGGGTGGGGGATTGTAGGAGCTTCCATACATTTGCTAATATCTAGAAACTAGCTCCTTTCAACTCTTACTCCTGAATTTTGTACAATTCAATTAATCATTATGAGAACATAGCAAAACACTATAACCTTTAAAAATATTTATTTAACTTCTGTGCCGCCCATCTTGCCTTTTTTTCCCTAGCCATCTCTGCCCCCTTTTTTTCTTGATATGTATTCATGTAGTTACATGAGGCAATGTTTCGTAACAGGGGCATCTTTTAAATTTTTGGACTTCAATTCCCAGAATTCTCAGCAATTGCTGTGCCAGGTAATTGCCAGGATTAAAAAAAAAAATCCCACTGTTTTATGGATTGATTATCTTTCTGGGAGGTTTTTACTTGTAGATCTGGAAAAAAACCACTGTTTTACAAATAGTTTCAGTACGCTCCCACAGGGTTGCCCTTCTTGGGGTACCGCCGCCTGGCCGTTGTCGGCTGACGGCCCCGAGAGTTCGGGCTTTCTCTGTGGGAGCTCCCTCCCTATGGAATGATCTCCCCCCGGAGATACGGGCTATGACGGATATCCTGACCTTCCGGCGCGCAGTGAAAACCCTATTTTTTAAACAGGCCGGCCTGGCCCAGTAACTGTGTTTCGGTTTTAATTCAATTTTAATTGGGGTTTTATTAGTTTTAATTTTTAATTGATTCCCTTGGATGGACACAGCCGGATCAAATTGTTTAATGTATTTTTAATTGTATTTATTGTATATTTATTGTGTGTTTTTAGTAGGCTGTACACCGCCCCGAGTCCCTTTTTGGGAGAGGGAGCGGTATAAAAGTTTAATTAAATAAATAAATAAATACTTGTAGCCATTCTGTCCAGTAGGTGTGGTTCAGGAAACTGGATTGAGTATTTCCATTTTAATGACCTCTCAAATGTGTATCTACTTTTAACAGTCTTTGCTTGTCTGGGATTTTTATCCCCTGCAAATCGAGGAGCATTAATGACTTGTGCCGTGGTCTTGTGGGTGCTTCTTGGAACTCCGGCAGGTTATGTTGCTGCCAGGTTCTACAAATGTAAGTTTAAAACTTTATTTAATCTGACAGCACTTAAATTCATTAGTGTAAATTATCATCACAGCAGCAGCATTTTCTTCTCTAATGTTTGCCTTCTGGCAAGATGGAGAAATGTTTAAGACTGAAGGCTGTATGCCAGTTTACATTGTTCTGCTAGCAAACTTGCAGGTTGGTTGGGTTTTTTTATAGAAATTCTCTGTCAGTTGTTCTCATTTCGATATATTTGAAAGGAAGGGAAAGCTGTGGAAACTGACTACTGTTAGGTATGAAAATGAAGTTGTTGATAGCCTTTGAAGTTACACTATGTTTGACATGTGATGCTTACATTGTTCTGTTGTTTTCTTTAGTATGGTGTCACTTGAAAGGAAGCGAAATAGCATATTCACTTTATACCTTATGACACTTTGCTGAGGTCCTTGATCAGTGATTATTTTTATTTTAATAAATATGTTGTGGAGGGAGTATGTTGTGTCCATATGTGTTTGTAAGCCATTTTATTGAAAACAGTTGAGGCTGAACTTCAGTATCCACAAATAAAAAATTAAGAGCTATTTAGATTATTTATTCATTCAATTTCTAACTCAACTAAGTGTCTTTGGTTGGCTTACAATTCTAAAATTGTAAAACAACAAAAACATCAATAAAATAAATAAGTACAAACAGCAGCTATGATGATTAATCAGCTAATAGAAATAAAGTTTAATAATTTTAAGTAGAAAAATTAAATACTGTATGTAATTTTGAAATTTTCTTCTTTTTCTTTCTTCCTATGTTATAAGCTAGACTTTAAAATATAATTTTCTCTGGCAAGTAAATTAGCCTTTTGAATTGCTAAAATTGGACAATAGGATAAGAAAATGGTTCTTTCTTTAAAGTCATAATAATTCACTTTTTGCCTAATATATTCAGATGTATTTGAGTATACCTCCACATTCTGTAATTAACTGGTATTCTCCTTGTTGGCTTTATTTTTTATATAGCTTTTGGGGGAGAGAAATGGAAGACAAACGTTTTCCTAACTGCTTTCCTTTGCCCTGGGTAAGCAAATTCCTATGATTAATGTTATATATAAAATAAGCTTAAATGTGTACGTCCACAATAGCATAAACAATATATCTCCATATCATAATACATCAGAGCTGTGTATAATTTTTATTTTTTAAATACAAATTTGTTTAATTTATACCAGGGAAAAGTTGATTAACAGTATCAACCTGGAGAAATACTTTGTAAGACAGTCTTGCTCCTCACTGACCCTTGGTTCTATTCCTTAGGCTGCTTTTCAGATCTCAGGATAGTTGGCCTTATGTGTTGTCATATGCTATACAGCTCCTGTATTCCATCTTTTGGCTTAATCACAGCAAGCAGTTGTCCCCTGAAGTGCAGAGATGACAGACAGACATTTGAAGCTATTTAGCTGAAATGTCAACTCCTGCAGGAGTTCAATTCTATTCCATTAAGAGAAATAGACTTTCTTGACCTATTTGCCTGATCTGTTCTGCTTGTGAATGTTGCTTAACATTACATTAGATAAACTGTAATATGATTTCGGTAATATAGAACTTCATCAGCTTTAAAATCTTCTCTCTTTTAGCATTGTGTTTGCAGATTTCTTCATCATGAATCTCATTCTTTGGGGAGAAGGGTCCTCAGCCGCCATTCCATTTGGCACTTTGGTTGCTGTTCTGGCACTTTGGTTTTGCATATCAGTGCCACTGACTTTCATTGGGGCCTACTTTGGTTTTACAAAGAATGTAAGTGGTTTTACCTGAGTACATTTTGTATCTTCGACTTGTTTGCAAAATAAATGCTGAGCCTCATCTCTCAAGAACATGTTGTCTCTAAACGAAATGCTTTAATTGAATGAATAGATAGATAGGTAGGTAGGTAGGTAGCAATTATGTAAAAATAAAAAACATGTTGGTCATTATCTTTAAAGATAAATTACTTTACAACGTGGTACAGGGTTTCTTCAGGAGTCATCTCACCTCAGTGGGACCCTTCCTACTTGTTCCAGTGGAAGAGGCTTACTCTGGATCCTATCTGTCAAAGTGGGCTGGCAGTATCCAGGAAAAGAGCCTTTTCTACTGTGGCCTCGCCCCTGGAATATTCTCCCACTGGAGGTGAAGTCCACCGTCACACTCCTGGCCTTCTGGAAGAGCCTGAAAACGTGGCTCTGCTGCATGGCCTGGACCCAGACAAGGGTGTGTTATGTTGGGGGTGGCTGACAGGGTAGGGAAGATCTCCACCCTGAGACCACCCATTTTCTTGATTTTTAGCTTTCCTATTTATGTCACCCAGAGCCCCTGAATCCATGAGATTGGTGGCGTAAAAATTAATAAAATAAATATAAAGCATGATCAGATTTCATATTTCTGTGAAAGATACTTAGATTTCACTTGACAAGGCTATTTTGAACATGACAGATTTTATTATATAAACTGTGTTGGAATCTGGTTTCAATTTACTTTCTATTGTACTTTAAATATATACAATTGTAAATAGCTTTAAACAGATTGTTGCTTCAGATCAGAGGAGTCACTCAATTTCATTGAGGGTCACATCAGGGTTGTGTTTGACCTCCAAGGGGGGTGGCATGATCAGCTCATCATTTGTGTTGGGGGCACCTGTGGGGATCTGAGTGTTCTGTCAGCGAAAATGGGCTTCCGAGCTCCATTTTCACCTGCAATGGCCTCCTGCAACCCTCTGCCAGCGAAAACACAGCTACATTTTTGCTGACAGAGGCCCTGAGGGCCAGTCCTTCACTGTTTCGAGGGCGGCCCTGTAGGCCAAATCTAAGCACGCCATGGGCCAGTTCTGGCCCGTGGGCCTTAAGTTTGACACCCCTGCTTTAGATCAATCTTTCTCAATCTTAGCAACTTGAAAATGTATGGACTTCAGCTTCTAGAATTCCCCAGCCAGCATACTGGTTTCCACACAATTTCAAGCTGTTGAGTCTAAGAAATATTACTTTAGATTGTGTGAAATACAACTGAAATTACTAAGAACCAATTCCTTCTGCCTCTTTTTTAATACTTCTAAAGGCCATAGAACATCCAGTCCGTACGAATCAGATTCCTCGCCAGATTCCAGAACAATCGTTTTATACAAAACCACTTCCTGGGATTATTATGGGGGGCATTCTGCCCTTTGGATGCATCTTCATACAGCTTTTTTTCATTCTTAATAGCATATGGTGAGTTTTGAATACATTGTAATGCATAGCTATTTTTTTATTTGTTTTAGGTTTGCACCTATCTCTTGCATTTTTCTGTCCTTTTGACATGCCCTCAGAACAGTTTCCTGATGGGCAAAGAAAATTGTTGTGAACATGTTACTCAGACAGATAAGTTTGCTATATAGTCAAAGCTTGAAAGACTGATTCATATAAAACAATCTGTTGCAGACCCTGAGTGTTACAATACGCCTGGTTCCCAGTGGTTCTGATGTGATGCAAATCTAACTTATCTGTCTTTATATTGGTGCATTTTAAAATGCGTAGACAACTTTGACTTAATTTACTAATCAGTATCATTTAATGGATGGAGATAATTAGGGCAGCGGTAGATGGTCTTCCTAGAACCAGATAAATGATGCTTGTTTCTTGTATTTGCAGCACTTTAAATTGCATTGTAGGAATTAGTATAAACTGTTTTTCTTACTAATTGCTCATCAGCTATGGTCTTAGTCAGAACCACCATCACAGGATCAAGTGCTATCAGAGCTGTGGTGGCGCAGTGGTTAGAAACTGGGGGTTGTGAGGTCTAATCCTACTCTAGGCATAAAGCCAGCTGGGAGACTTTAGGCCAGATACTCTCTTTCAGCTCTAGGAAACAGGCAGTGGCAAATCATTTCCAAAAAAACCCTTGTCTAAACAGTTACTAGACAAAGACTCGAAGACACAAATGTATTTCTTTTTCTGTTTAGAACATCATCCTGCAGAGACTTTAAGCCTTAGTATATAAGTTTTTCTATACTGTTTTAATAAAGTAACCTACGTAGAGTATGTGTCAACATTCATACCCTAGCAATTCATCAAATGTTGATAGCAATAACACTTAGACTTATTTACCGCTTCACAGTGCTTTACAACCCTCTCTAAGTGGGGTCAGCATATTGCCCCCAACAATCTGGGTCTCCATTTTACCGATCTCAGAAGGCTGGAAGAACCTTGAGCCAGTGAGAATTGAACTGCCGAACTACTGGCAGCTGGCAGTCAGCAGAAGTAATCTGCAGTACTGCATTCTAGTCCAGTTTAACCACAAAATAGTTACAGGCAATGATCACAGGGAAGATTCTTCCAGTCAGAATCCATAGACCAGAAAAAGTAAATTGCAAGTGAGTTTCAAAGAGTGCTTATATAATCAGGAACAACCTGTTAAAATGCTTTCATCCAATAGCAGGTGTCCATAAAATATATATTTGCAAAGCTATAACTAATATCAGTCCCCACCCGTTATTGCCTAATACCATGAAGTAACAATGTTCTAATCAGTTTAAAATAATAATGGATGTGATTATAACTTTGAATATACAGGGAAATAGTGAACCAGTTTGACAATATTTCACACCCACAAGAAAGAGAAAACATAGGAGCATAGGTATAGCCCAAAGAGGTAAAATGTAAGAAAGATTAATGAAAATCAAAAGAAATATGGAACAAAACGCATAGTTACTGTTAGATGGATAAAATATCATTTAGCATAAGTCTAATAAAGCAAAGCATGATTAAAAGTCCAAGTGGAAACTGGGGAAAATGACCAAGCTCCCAAACAGAAAGAGGGTATGTGCCTTCACTACAAGAACATGTGGCTGCTCTTTGTGAGGCCTGTATACCTTAACAAATGTATCTTTTCTTTTATGTATACTGGGAGTATTTGCACCACATTCCTTGTGTGTCCAATCATACTTGGCCAATAAAGAATTATATTCTATTCATAATGGTTAAGCTTGTGTGTTGCTAGCCACAAGGGATAAAGGTAAAGAAAATAAAGCATAGCCCAAAAAGAACAGAGAAAGCAAACACAGGGCACTAGAAAGCGTTACAGCGTTCTGTAAAAACAAATGTGGCAATAATACTGTACAAAAAAACAACAAAGGCAAATTAGCTAAGGAACTGAATACGAAACAAAGTCAAAGCTATAACAGACTAAACAACAACCAGATTACCTGGATGAAAACTCCTGTTATCTCATTAGGAGAGGCCAAAAGCAAATCACATTCATCAGGAAATTCAGATCTCAAAGGCCAAGAGCTTGCTTGCCATAGTATGAATCCTATTTAATTTAAACTTCTGTTTTCCAGGTCCCATCAAATGTATTACATGTTTGGCTTCTTGTTTCTGGTGTTCATTATTTTGGTTATTACATGTTCTGAGGCTACTATTCTACTTTGTTACTTCCATTTATGTGCAGAGGTAAGATTCCCAAATAGGTTGTCACAAGGTAATCTATGTTTTGCTGTGTTTAATTAAAATAACAAGATAAGAAAAGAGGACACATTTTTTACTGACTGTCTCCCAGAGGGAGAATTTAAAGACTTACCATAGGGACAGTGTGGTGGGGCTAGAAAAAAATTAAGGTATTGTATTAATGAGATTGGGGGAAGGAAAAAATATTTCCCAAGTACCAAGAAATTTGTTCTTAGCTGCTGGGAAAAATATCTGCAGAACAAATGCTTAATCACTGAACTTGAATACTGTATTCCACAGATATAATAGTTTTAAGTATCGTTTTGACTTTGTTCAAACATCCTAAACCAGATTTTACTGCTGCTTGTTAATACAACTGGTTTGCACATAACATTACCGTAAAACACAACTGGATTCACATATCAAACCAGAAACAAACCACATTATTTCGATTTGTGTGTGAACCATACCTCTTACGGTCTTACAAAAACAGAACAGAGAATCAGAAATTGTCATAGTTGAAACTGTTTAATAAATAACATCCAAGATTTATTTTGTTTTGCCAATTAAACCAAGGCTCCCAAATACAGATTTGCAAAGTATTATATAGAAAATATATATTCTCAATCATAGATTACATTTTCATAGGCAGGAATACCTATACCTCTGTGTCATGAATAATCTCTCATACTTGCTTTAATCTCTGATGTACATTCCTTCATTAGAAAATGTTCACCCCTTTAACCATATATTTAGCTATAACTGAGAATGTGTCTTTTAACATGATAATTACAGGTAGTGGTGTCCTCTTTAAAAGTTCTAAAAAGAGGTACATAACTTGAAATGGAATATGAGGTATAAAATAGATTTAACTGCACCTGAGAGAAGCATGTCTAACTTTTACACCTGTTTCCCTCTTTGTTGTAGGATTACCATTGGCAGTGGCGCTCCTTTCTTACGAGTAGTTTTACTGCTGTTTATTTTCTAATATATGCAGTGCACTACTTCTTTTCTAAGCTTCAGATTACGGGTACAGCAAGCACCATTTTGTACTTTGGCTACACCATGATAATGGTCCTGATCTTCTTCCTTTTCACAGGTATGCCTGCAGAAGCATTAAACTGGTAACTAAATTGAAAATGATGACATGATGATGAAGCCAAATACTGTGTATCAAACATTTTCTTTTCAGTTTAAAGCCTTCTGTGTGATCTAGACATTCTGCATACTGGTGCTGTGGATCACATCTTCTGATATCAGGCCAGGGATAAATTAGTATTTATGCTTTAAGTTTAGGTTCTCAAAATTTTTAATTTGGCCATCAAATAGCTCCTTTTTATTTTTGTTCTTGTTTTACAGTCTGGGCTGCATCACACAATTCATGTACTGGCAGTCATGTCCAAAGTTATAAAATATTTTAAATATATAATTTTTGTTCCATTAAAAAGAACCCCGAAAAACACAATAGCTTTATAATTTCTGTGTGGGAGTGGTTCTCAAATCTCCTGCACTACAGGTAGTCCTTGAATTATGATTCCAGTTGAGCCCAACTTTTCTGTTGCTAAGCGAAACATTTAAATGATCCCCCCGCCCCCATTTTACAACCTTTCTTGTTACAGTTGTTAAGTAAATCACTGCACTTGTTTAAGTTACTAATACAGTTAAGTGAATCTGGCTTCCCCATTGACTTTATTTAAAGGTAGGTTGCAAAAGAGGATCACATGACCCCAGGATATTGCAACCGTCATAAATGAGTCAGTTGCCAAGTGTCCAAATTTTGATCATGTGACCATGGCGCGGCTACAAAGGTTGTACGTGTGAAAAATGGTCGTAAAGTCACTTTTTTCAGTGCCGTAACTTTGAACAGTCACTAAATGAACTGTTATGAGTTGAGGACTACCTGTAGTGCTAGGATCTTTCATTGTAGTCAGTATGCTTTAGTGTTCATACCTTGACTTGCTTCTGTACTGTATTGTATCTGTTCTGTTAGTTGCTATGTGCAGGCAGCTAGTTGGACAATTCTTGAAAGGTAAGTTAATGCCATCTCTTTGACTTGGTAAATGTAAATTCCTTTTGTCTTATAGTGCAGCAGACTCCCCAAGCTTTATTTTTAGAATTATGAATACTTGAAAGTAAGCTGATAATATGCCCTGTATTTAAATAGAGACGCACTGCTTTACAAAAGGCATTAGTAAATTTTTTGTCATGCAGACATAATAATACTTAGAAGTGTAAAACAAGATGTGTAATTAATACGTACAGTTGCTGCTGCTGCTACTACAACTACTAATACTTACAAGTGAATAAAAAATGTTCAAATTAGCATAAGAGGCTAATTTGACTCCCCTACAAGGGAAACACCCCCCCCCCCAGATTTTATGTTGAGTGTTAAAGATATCTGTAGGGTATGGTAAAAATAAAAAGTCAAGATGGCAACCTGGCAGTATGATTGAAGCTTTGCCTGTTTTCTATGGGCAATGCACATAAAAAACGGGCCCTTTTTGATTACACCTGTGGACACCTCTTTGCTTTTGTACGACAAGACACTTGGCAACAATGAATCTTTTGTTAATTCACCATATTGAATTAAATACCAATTCATATATTGGAATTTTTGCTCCCATAACCCACTTGCATTGTTCATGAGGAAAAAAGGTTGTATATCAAAAAAAGCACATCATAAATTTCATGAGGCTAAAATGAAACATCCTAGGATATTCTGTCCTAGAGGCATTTAAGTTCCTGTCAAGTTGATATAAAAGCCAAACCAAGGATCTCCCTAATTGCTGTATCCAAATGATTATATTGCTGCTTACTCATCTGTTTAAAATGGTCAACCTCAAGAAGGGTTTTGATGGTACCCTGCTGTCACGGCAGTAGAGCACACGCTTGGGGCATTTGCTTCTCATACGGCATTCTGGGTCATTGATCTGACACAGCAAGCAAGTTGCTGGAAGCCACGCAACAAATCCGATTCACAGCAAGGTCCACAACTGTGTCTTTGACACAGTAAATGAATCTGTTCGACATCGGTGGCTGAGCTAATATGAAAAAAAAAAAAGATCAATGCGATATCATTCAGTTTTTGCTGAAATATTTATAATGCGTAAAATTATTGTGAATTTTCAAACCCTCCCAACTGCCATTAAACGTACACGACACACGAGGCCTTTCAGGAACAAAAGGGAATGGTGCTTGTCCTTAATCAATTTACTCATTACTCTCTGCTGTATGAAGCAGGAACTTTAGAATTTCTACATATTCTGCAAAGATCTGAAGTGCACAGAAATGCATATTGGCAGCTTTTAACTATTCAGCAGCTTGAATTTCAAAGAGTTATCTGTATCCTTTAAAACAGTAGTTTACAGGAGCAATTGGTTATTTTTTTCAACCATGAACAGGTATCAAACGTTGTTTCGCTCTGTAATAGCTTTCTGTTTCAAGAACTGATCAATGATATACATAATAGAGTAGATTTAAAATCAGCCAAAAAGTGTGACGTCAGGAGCCAAACCATACATATATTTATCTGCAATTCTTTTAAAAGCCAGGGCCATCTCTTTGCCTCTTTTATCTTTTTGACATCTCATTTGCTCTGCAGAGGTGAACTTATTTCATTACCGTTTTTGTAGTGACTCAGGTTTCTGCTTCCAGGGATGAAATAGTGTTATTTTTGTTATGGTTTTTTTCAGGCTAGCTGGCTTTAAGCAAGGCTGTTCCAACCTTCTGAGTATTTGGGCTAGCTTTTCTGTGCTGCCTTATCAATTTTACTGAATTTTGCAACAGCAACATAAATGTTCTTTTATTTTTTTTGAATATATGACCAAAACAGTTTCTTCCCAAGTTTAGTGGGTGCAGATATTTTAAGACAGTAATCAAGGACACATTAGATGCAAGCACCTGTAAATTTAGATCTTAATTCTGAAGAAATAGGAATAGGTTGACATTTAGGGTATGATTATGACAACTATACTTTCCAACTTCAAAAGTTAAAATGTAAGAAGGCTGCTTTAGTAAAGATAAATCATAAGGATAAAGCTGCCAAGTTACAAGAATATTTACAGAAGAAAGTATGATGCTTCTGACTAACAGAATAACAGATGCAATTTAATATTTCAGACTATAAACAGTAACATGAAAACCTGCCTATAGATAGCTTTTTTTTCTTTTTACTATTTTCTCTTTTCTGTTAAATGAGCAAATTAATATATATATATATATATATCTCAAAAAAGGATTGGATGTAAAAAGGATTGTTTTCATGCTCAGGCAGAAAAATGAGGGTACATGTTCGGTTTTCTAATCGATACATGGAAATGCACCATACAGAAAAAGATTCCTAGCTAAATGGTTATTTTTTTTCCAAAGCAAAAAATCGCTGTGCTAACTTTACCTGGTCTTCTTCCAGATGTGCAGTCAAGACCTTACTTTTTAAGCAGGCCGGCCTAGCCAATTAAAGGTTTTCTGAGATTTTTAAATTTTAAATTCTAATAAGACTTTTAATTCTATTTGACGGGACTCAGTCATTTACTTACTTACTTACTTATTTTACTCATTTATTCTAGTTTCATCTATTTATTTTAATTCTGATTTTAATTGCTGTTTGACTGTATCTTTTATATGTTTAGTCTGTACACCGCCCCGAGTCCCTTTTTGGGAGAGGGAGCGGTATAAAAATACGATAAATAAATAAATAAATAAGATGTGGGGAGGGGTTTAACTTTAATGAGAGATGTTCTGCACCAGACCAGTCTTGTTCCACAGAACTTCCTCCTTCAGGAAATGCAGACAGAGCTCAGCTCCTAAATGGCAAGCAAGCTGCCTTTGGCACTGTGCTGATTTAATGTTGTGGCCCTAAATATAAATAATTCCTGAAAAAGTAATCATGATGAATACTGTAAGAGAGAAAGCATAAAAATAGACACACTAACATGCAAAATTATAGGCTTTTGTGGCCATATTTATTAATGTAAGATGACCCGGTATGAATATTGATGCAATTTTGTATTTGATTTGTAGGAACAATTGGATTTTTCTCTTGCTTTTGGTTTGTGACCAAGATATACAGCGTGGTAAAAATGGATTGAAGATACTCAATGCAGAAACTATCAACCTAATTTAAGTACATGATTTTGGAAAAGAATGTAAGCTTTATCAAACGTACTGACTTAGTACTTTCTGAATGATACAGAATATACATTTTCTCTCATTCAAATATTTGTATTGTAATTTTGCAATCTGTTTTCACTTTGTATTCTTAAGACTGAATATAAATGTAAGCATTTGTAAATATTGTTATATTGGGACTTTTAAATTCTAATGACCGGGTTATAAGTGCTGCCTTGCAGGATTTAATAATTCTTCTGAAAGAATAGTTGTAAATAAAGTTTTCTAGGTTTGCTGAGTGGGATTGATTATTTTTTCAAAGTAAAGAACTTATTTCTATCATGCTTCTGAAGATTGACTCAGTGTAAGGTTGACTCAACATTCTTGTAGTTTGAATGTTTTTGTTTCATATGTAGCCATGGCCATAAATCCATCCTTCTCCCCCCTCCCCGTGATTCTGTTTAGTTCTAGTGGTATTGGTCTTTGAGATTCTGTGCCTCCTAAGTTTTGCAACCTAAACAATTTATAATAAATGAGCTATGTTCAGTTGATTATTACCCATTATAAATAAATGCATAAAATCCTGTAAATAGAAATATATTGATAAGTTTTAAATATGTAGATTGGGTTATGTTTTTTTGAGTAAATCATGCTACATAAATGTAATATTCATGCACTACTTAAAAATGACATTTCATAATTATACTATACTTAATCCACTACATAACTAAATTAAAAGACTGGATAATATGATGAAAAGGTCTGCATAAATAGAAACAAGATGTATTACCAATTGTGTCCCTTGCAGATTTTAATGATACATATTATGCAGAATGGACTACGGATTTTTTTTTAAAGAACTATTTGCTTCAATTAAAGAAGTAAATTTGTTAGATGAATTAAAATTAATCCACTTGCATCTCTGAAAATTGCAGGGGAAACGTGTTTACTGTGTTAAGTTGTCTGAGCAATTTACCTGTTAATAATCTCTGCCTGTTTTCTGGAAGACATACCTGTTGCCATGTAATTGCATGTTTCAACAGATGACCCTAATTTTTTTTTCTAGCATTTCTAAAGAGTATAAACTGATGTGTGAATATTAAAATCCAATAAAATATCTTTTGTTAATAACCTGAATTTTTAATTTGGTCCTGTAAACTTCCATTTACACAAATGTTAGATTCAGAATGCCTTACAGAAGAATTTAAAAAGCCATGTCAATATTCCTCAGATTTTTTTAACAGCCAGTCTAAATATTTGCTAAATAGTTATTATTGCAGCGTGGGTCTTCTTTTAGTGAAATTATTTGTGCAGTTATACCAGGGTTGGATGTTGGTTTTAGCTGATATAAAAGTGAGCCATCCATGATGCTAGCATAAATTATCTAGCTTAAAGAATAATTTCCTTTAATATATTCAAATTTGTATGCCAGGTTTCCTTGGAGTCAGAGAATAATTTTAAACAGAAGACTCTTCTGGCAGAATAGACCTCTTGACTACAGGTAGTCCTTGACTTACAACATTTAGTGTTGTAAGTACATTTAGTGACCATTCAAAGTTACATTGAAAAAAGTGACTTACAACTATTTTTCACAGCTGTAACTGTTGCAGCATCCCCAGGGTCACGTGATCAAAATATACGCTTGGCAATTAACTCACATTTACGACGGTTGCAGTTGCCCTGGGTCATGTGATCGACTTTTGCAACTTTCTGACAAGCAAAGTCGATGAGGAAACCTGATTTACTTAACAACAGGGTTACTAACAGCTGCAGCAATTCACTTAAATGTGGCAAGAATGATCGTAAAATGGCTAACCTTTTTGGGCTTCTGTGCCAAAAATTATTCCATTTATTGTTGGTAAGACACGTTAGAAATTTATTAAATTTATATAACTGCTTATTTCTATCCCTGCCATTCGAGGCAGCTTACAAAGTTAACACCTAAAACAATACAAAAAACCAAAACCAAAATAAGTGCCATCAAAACAGAACTATTTTTTAAAAAACCCATAAAACCTGCTTTTCCTAACATGCAATCAATTTGCAGGCTTTCCAATGTCACCAGATCTCCAGTTTAAGATAGCAAGACCACATCTTCAAGTGCCAAGAAAGCCAACATGGTTAGTGCCAGTCTACCCTTGTAGGGGAGGCAGGAATGTTACAAAAAGCAAGCACTGCAGCAGAAAAAAATCTGGATGTTGGGAGCAAAGAGAGTATTAAAGTCTGTGGCACCCTACATTGTAGGCACTGGATGGGATCTTTCCCAACAACACCGAGTCTGGCCACAAATCAAATTTAAGACAGTGCTGACATTGTACAGGATGTGGATTTGTTTAGCTATAAATTGTAATAGTATGTGGGAGTAACCTTGGGAGTCTGCCAAGGGAAGTTAAGTGGCAGAATAGCTTAAAGACAGACTGTGGCTCTAAGGCTGTAAAAGAAGGGAGGGAACTTAACTTTCAGACTTGCAAGGTTCTGTCAATATAGCTTTACACTGAAGTATAATTAGCTGATCTGGTTGTGTTTCTTATCTGGGATGCTCTGCAAGGCCAACATACATTTTTCACACAATTTAGTGGCATCTACTTCTGAACCATCAAGTTTAGGAATCAAGTCCTTAAAGTATCTGTTAGCCTACAAGAATGTCATCCTTCACTCAGTATCTTAGTTAAGATTTAATGGGAGATTTCATACTTGCCCTGCAATAATGATTACAGTAACCTTTACGGCTAGTTTGCACTGGTAAATTGTGGCTAAATGCATTGGATTAATGCCATAGTGTGGTCAGTGAACAGCTCCGGGCACTGGAGTTAATTCAGTCAACTATATTTTACTAAATGTGAGACACGTTTGTACAAATGCAACCTGTGTGATTAAGGTTATCAAACTGGAAACCAGGGAGATTGTGAGTTCTAATCCCACTTTAATAAAAAGCCAGCCAGGTGACCAAGGGCCAGTCACTCTCAGCTCTAGGAAGGAGAGTGGCAAACCACTTTTTTTTTAAACTTGCTAAGAAAAACTGCAGAGATTTGTCCCTACAGCCTCGAGAATGGGACACAATTGAATTGGTGGAAAGAAATGGTAGGACAATCTTTTCCCATCTTTTCCATACAGAAAAAGAAAAAAGTCATTAATGCAGATTCCTAGCTAAATCGTTCCCCCCCCCCCCAAAAAAAAAAAAATGGTCACAGAAACTTGGCTAGTCTTAAAACATATGAAGAACGGCTATAGGAACTGGACATGGCTAGTCTAGTGAAGAGAAGGACCAGGGGAGACATGATAGCAGTCTTCCAATATTTGAGGGGCTGCCACAGAGAGGAAGGGATCAAGCTATTTTCTAAAGAACCCGAAGGCCAGACAAGGAATAATGGATGGAAACTGAATAAGGAGAGATTTAACCTGGAAATAAGGAGAAACTTTCTGACAGTGAGAACAATCAACCAACAGAAGTTGTGGGAGCGCCATCACTTGAGACTTTCAAGAAGAGATTGGACTGCAATTTGTCAGAAATGGTGCAGGGTCTCCCACTTGGGCAGGGTGGGGTTGGACTAGATGACCTACAAGGTCCCTTCCAACTCTGATTATCTGTTAAGTCTGATTAACTGTTATCCCTGTGCTACCTTTACCTGCCTTCCTTCAGATATGGGGAGGGGTTTAACATTAATGAGACAAACAAAAAGATTTAAAAAGCATTTTTTAAATTTTCACTCTTAACGTCAACGCCCCAGCCAGGCCCTCTGTAACTTTGCAAAATAATAATTGATTAGTAATTATCAGAAACTGAGCTCCTTTTGATGTTTTTCTCATTCTTTTTTTTGCACCTTTGAATAAAAAAATAGCGTTTCTGCAAATAACCATGGTTTAATTCTCGCTTTTTTCACGCCTTTCGCGAATGCATTTTTGGCAGTTATTCCCGCATGCGTTAAGTCCTTAGGAGGGAACCTCGGGCGTTGCCGTGCACCTTTATCACGGAATAATCTTCGTCGACCGCCATGGTTTCTCTTAAAAACTTGCCCGCAATTCTTATTGTCCCGTGCACTCTTCCGCAATGCACATTGTTGCACGTTTATTTGGAGCAAATAAATTCCCTTTTCTTTAGTTACGGCCATGTCACTAAGCGAGCCGCCCAGATTAGGCCCTCCGGGGTTCTTCTCATTTCTTGCTCGGAAGATTCGCCTGCAGACGAGCTTTGGCATCACGCCTCCAACCTCAGTTCCTTTAAAGGGGCGGGGCGAACAAAAGGGGCGGGATTTTCCGCGCCTGCGTGTCTCACAGGAGGCGGCAGAACTTTTCCAACCAATAGGAGAGGGCGGGGGCGGGAGCGGGGCGAAGGACGATGATGGCGTCTACGGGAATAGGACTACGGCGGCTCCTGGTGGCCGGTTCAAAAGCGAGCAGGAAGCGAGTGTGAGTGTCGTGGTGGAGGGGATTGCGCGTGCGCTCTCCGAGAGAACGGCACGGGTGGTGGAGGGCTTTCTTCGCCGTTGTCCCCCCCCCCCTTTCCGTTGCCATTACTTAAAGCCGTCTCCAAGGCAGCTGATTCCTGATGTTGCGGAGCGTGGAGCTGCTCGGGATAGTTTTGCTACTCCTTTAAAGCAGGGGTCTCCAACCTTGGCAATCTTAAGCCTGGAGGACTTCAACTCCCAGAATTCCCTTACCAGCTTTGCTGGCTGGGGAATTCTGGGAGTTGAAGTCCACCAGGCTTAAAGTTGCCAAGGTTGGAGACCCCTGCTTTAAACTGTGGCAATGCGCAAAACTCTTAAGCTGGGTGGACTTTGGCTCCCAGAATTCCCCAGAGCCAGCATGGGAGCTGAAGTCCATCCAACTTCAAGGGGCTGAGACTGAGAAAGCCTCAAAGGTAATTTATGTTCTACTGAGCCGACCTTGATGACTGATTTTGCAATAGCTGAGCAGCATCCAGCCTGGTTTGTCCTTCCATCTGGAAACCCATGGCTTTTACAGATTAGATAGGAAAGTCAAACGGAATCCTCCTGGAAGAAGAAGATGGTGGCAGATGACTTCCATACCGCTGCCAAGAAAACAAACTGGACAACGGTCCTTTCATGCTGCATATCCTTGAATCACCAGGAACTGAGTTCAACTAGTGGGGACATTTTGTCTTATCATTGTGTGGAGATTATTTAAAGATGGTGAACTGATTCCTTTAGTTTTCTTAGGATTGTTTTAAAAATATTTTTTTAATAGTGCCTTGGAGTCAGTGTTGACTCCTGGCAACTTCCTAAACATGTCCCTGCAGTTTTCTTGGCAAGGTTTTCTGGAAGTGGTTTGCCATTGTCTCCTTCGTAGGGCTGAGACAGATTGACTGGTCCAAGGTCACCCATCTGCCTTAGTGCCTAAAGAAGGACTGGAACTCATGCTGTCCCAGGTTCTTTACACCCAGTACTTTAACCACTCTACTATTCTGTCTCTGCAATTCTTGGGATTATAGATCCCATAATCTTTGGACAAGGACAGCATGGTCTTAGCGTGAGGAAGGTGGTATGAAGAACGACAAGAGAACTTACTTAGAAGTGAGGCCATGAATTCAGAACTCCACACTGATACAGATCAGAGGGATAATAATAGTAATAAAAGTTACTAAAAGTAACATTTAAAAGCAAAGAGCAGATGGGCATAAATGGCAGGGAATTTGATCTAGGGAATAGAGAAACAGGATTGCATTTTTAGAGCAGATCTTGACAAAACCAGTGGCTTGCTCAATGAGATAGGACAGTGGTGGCTAACCTTTTTGGGCTCCTCTGTCGATAATTGCGTGCGTGCTCACGTGCCATCACCCAGAAGGCAATGTGAAGACCCTCACGTCCCCTGACCATGTGTGCGCGACCTGCCCATGCACTGTGTTTCTGCGCATGTGCGCCCCCCACACAGCACACGTCTGCATGAGTGCATGAGCCCCCTGCGCGCTGCACACTTCTGTGCATGTGCGCATGTCTCTGCGTGCCACGCCCCCGCACATACGTGCCAGATACCCAACAATCAGCTGGTGGGCGGCGCGTGTGCATGCGCAGTACACCTACTCTGGGCGAGGGCTTGCATGCCGGCAGTAATGGCTCTGTGTGCCACTTCCAGTACACATGCCGTAGGTTCGCCACCATGGAGATAGGAGTTTCGACAGACTAAGTAGCAGCATTTATACCCCTCTGTCCATCCTGGTGTATTAATGTGAGAAAGAGAGAGATATATTTTCTTCTACGAATGTCCTTCATTTAAATTAAGGCAGTATATATCCTATATTAGGGGTGTCAAACTGGCATCATCATGGTGGCATCATGTGACATTTCTGAACTTTTCCCCCTTTCATTAAACCGGGCATGGGCGTGGCCAGTGTGTGATGCATCCGGCCCATGGGCCACGAGTTTGACAGCCCTGTCCTATATCATGGGTTCTTAGCATGAGCATACTGGTTGGGGAATTCTCGATGTTGAAATCCATACCGTTTA
This sequence comes from Bungarus multicinctus, assembly GCA_023653725.1. Taxonomy (NCBI): domain Eukaryota; kingdom Metazoa; phylum Chordata; class Lepidosauria; order Squamata; family Elapidae; genus Bungarus; species Bungarus multicinctus. The sequence goes on from CM042851.1 coordinate 30,773,643, forward strand.
AAGTTGCCAAAGCTGAGAAACACTAGAGTGGAGAGTCCAGCTGCCTTGGAATCTGCCAGTGCTGAGCTATTTTACACAGATTTGCTGATGTGACACCTGATGTCAGCCTTTTTTTCAATGGAGACATTCTGCCTAAGGTCCAACCAGGCTGGTCTTTGCAGTTGGAAATAAGTGCTTTTGACAGACTTCATTTTGCTCTTTTGTAATTTGTGTTACAAACAAAAATAAATGGTGGGGACAAAAAAGATTTAGCCAAGTCTCTCATTACCTTAATTAATGGACTGACTCTGAAAAAAACTTTTTATATTGAGTGCCTCTTATCTATGGGTTGTTTTTTCTGAACACTAGATGGAGCTAATGTAATGAATGCTGAAATATATTGTGACCAGTTAATGAGAATGAGAAAATTTTTTTGTCTTGCAATATTTTAGCAAACACAATTTTTAACAAATCTAAAATATAAATGACCAATGATATTGTATCTTTAAAAATATTGCCAATTATTTTTAAGTATGTAAATTGAGTACTCTCTTTTTTGGGTTTTCTGTTTTAATTGGAAAAAATTGTTTTAATCGGAAAAATAGAATCTTAATACACCAAAAAGTTATTTGAGTAAAATGTTGTTTATATAAGATTTGCGGTTTTTGAAGTTTTCATCTAAGTTGCTGTTATTGTCTCAAATATTTTTGAACGTTTTGCTTTTGTATTATTCAAATTGCTTTGCTTAAACTTTTAATTAAAACGCTTACATTTGCTGATAATGATACTTAGTTGCTAATTGGATTTTGGCATCACCCAAACATTAGCACAAACCAAATTCAGTCTTAAGAAAATTGGTTTTACAGAACAAACTCAATTGTCAGTTTAAGTATCTTGCGTGTTAATGAATTGGGACTGCCTTGAGCATAAAATCAGAAACTAGAATCAGTTTCTGCAATTTGCGCTGACTGCTGGAAGATACGTTGTTGATTGTTATCCTGTGATATCATATTGGAAACTAATGGGAATGGAAAGACAGTATAATTATAAAATCATACTGTAAAAGTTATGAGGTGGGTGCTCCAGTTCCTGGCATACCTGAACGAGGATGAGCATGTTCTCCTGTGGCTTGCAGTGTTGGATGTGCTAATTTAAGTATTACAAATAAAGCATTCTTAGCCCACTCATAAAGTTCTGAGGATTTTTATGCTGGATAATTTGATAGTTGAGGGTTGATGGAAAACTAGTTGCATTTTAACATTAGAAAAATCTTTTCTTAGGTTGTGGAAGGCTTTCCTTGAGATTGAAGATAGTGAAGTTCTTTTGTTGCAAATTTAGAATTTATTTATGTATTTATTATTTTTATAAACAACTCAAGATGGTGAACATATCTAACATCCCTTCCTCCTCTTATTTTCCCCTCAATAATAACCCTGTGAAGTCAGCTGAGCTGAATTGGCTTTCATGCCTAAGATGGGACTACTAGACCATATCAATTTAATGTAATAAGTAAATAAATAACCTTCCTGGTACCTTAACCACTAGACCAACTACAGGTAGTCTTTGGTTAAGGACTGCCCTCTTCAACAACCATTCAACATTACGACCATGCTGTAAAAATAGTTTTAGTGATCTTCACATTTAAAACCTTCATAATGTCCTGTGGACTCCTGATTGCAATTTGCAAGCTTCACAGCTGGCTTCTGAAAACAAAAGTCAAAGGGAAAGTTGACAGTTGCAATCCCATGAAGTCTTACTTAATGACCACAGTGGAACTGATGAAAGTTCCAGCACAGTTACCTGTTTTTGCTTAATGACTGTTTAGTGACAGATTTTTCAATCTCAGTTGTGGTTATTAAGCGAAGACTATCTGTATTCTGATAAGCAGATAATGCGCTTTTTAAGTGATTCTCATTAAGTCTGGTTCTGGAATTCATTCTTTGAATAATTCGTATAATGATTGGTGGGGGAGGGAAATTAGAAACAAGTGATGAAATATGGTTATGACATCATGGAGCAAAACCTGTGATTTGTGTCAGATGCTGGGATGTAAATACATAAGCAGACACGACATCTGTATCCCCAAGCTACTGTTTTGATAGAATCAAAGTTTGCAGCAGATGGTTTGACTGGGGTGGGTGGAAGGTAAACCTGACCATTCCTCTCTCTCCCTCTGCCCCCCCTTATTAACTTTCTCCAACCTGGCGCTCTTCGGTTCAAAGTACATTACAGTTCTCATCATTTTCAGGAAGAGGAAAATGGTCATTTGGAAAATTCTACTCTTGAATAGCCTTCTCTCTCCTCCTAAGAAGCAGGAGAATGAAGTTAAGGGAAGCTTTTGTTGAACAAAAATAGGGTACCACATACCAGATAATTGTATCTGTGAGATTTATTTTCATGATCCTGACTTTTTGAGGTCTTTATTTCTGCTTCCTTTTTTATATGAATTGGTTGTTATACAAATAAGTGTCTGTCTTCTTGCTGAAATGACTGATCACTCTGAAGTCTCTTACACAATAAAAAGCAACTCTGAGACACTTGGGACAGCTCAAACCTGTGTTATAAAATATAGGCTACCAATTGTAGTTAAACATTTAAGAGAGACATTTTATCCTGAGCTTTCAGGTGACCTAATTTCCCCTGGTACTGTACATTTAGGTTTTTTTTACATCTGCACCTAATTTGTAAAACAGAGTTAATGAGAAACTTCAAATAGTTTAAACATCAATTACAGCGATGGCAAGGTTTTAGAGGTTCAGTAATCTGTCCATGTTGGTCATTGAAATGTGATCCCAGCTGGATATAGTTAAGGACAGATGTCCTTCCAAGACTTGAAAATGAGGGCTTGACAGTTGATGCTAGTGAGCTATTAGGCTGGTGGTTATTACTCTTCATTTGCTGTGCAAGAGAATTGTAATTAATTTCACTTATTGTGGATAAAGTTTTAAAACAGTGATGCATCTGCATCTCCTGGGAATGTCTTATAAAAGGTTTAGTATTGTTATTAATTCCCATTATTCACAGTAAATGTAAAAATATTATTTTATGGATCGATGGAATGTTGAATAAAGTTACTGGAACTGGAAAAAGGGAATGAGCAGCATATCATACAAATACAAGTAGTCCTCACGGGATAACCACAATTGAGCCCAAAATATCTGTTGCTAAACAAGACAGTTGTTGAGTTTACCTCATTTTACAACCTTTCTTGCCACGGTTATTAAGCGAACCGTTGCATTTAACACGGTTTGCTAAGTGGATCTGACTTTCTCATTGACTTTGCTTGTCAGAAGATTGTAAATGATGATCACATGACCCAGGGACACTGAATGTTGATCATGTGACCCTGGGGATGCCGATGCTGCATTTGTTGTAAGTGTTGCAGAGGTTGTAACTGTGAAAAATGGTCATAAGTCACTTTTTTCAGTGCCCTTGTAACTTTGAACAGTCACTAAACGAACTGTTGTAAGTCAAGGACTACCTGTATTTAACATTACACTGGCTTTTTATTTGAGGGTGTCTAGTTGCTGGTTTTTAAGTAAAAACAAAATCTCATTAGCAATATTATGGGCATGTCACAAGTCATTAGATTTGAAATATTTATAGTCCTCAAATAGTTTTGCGATTAAGAACATTGTTCTGAAGAGCTCTTCACCTAAATGAAAGGTTTCAAGGGTTGCTTGTACAGAGCAATTGAAATGGTTGCATTTGTTCTTCAGGTGTTGGGTATTGTGTCCATACTGAGAGGGCAAATATCCTGTGTTGAAACGTTTCCCCTGAGTTTTAGGCAAGTAGATTTGAAAAAGGGGGAAAAAAATCTTATTTTTATGCTGAATACTTTAATGAGTTTTTTCCTTGAAGATGACAGCATATCCTCATCTGTTTTCACTTCTAGATAATTTTGCTGTCTGATGTAGCTCCCATTATTGTGACTTTGGGGCTCAGGATTTTATTTTGAGAAAATTTGATGCAGTACTCAAGAAGTGGATATGAAAATTCCCCATCCTGGGAAGCTCAAAGGAACAAAGTTGAATTGAGAGCTTGTTTGAGGATGATGTTAAATATATAGTGGGCCTCTTTTTATATGAGTCCTTTACGGACACTGAGAATTTGTGTCTAGCCATTCCCTATTCTATTAGATGCTGAAAGGTGCTATTTACAAACCAAGACTGTCTACCAGAAAGCAATTCAGGTTTGTAAATTTAAATTCTATCCCTGCAGGAGTCCAAACTTGTACAGCTTTTATCAGCTATAAATGATGCAGTGTGCAGTTTTTAAGGAAAATAGTAAAAACAGGGAAACATCTGCCTGCTTAGAGTAAACATCATTTCCCTTTATTCCAGTATCCTTGATGAAATAACAGTGTCTTTCATGAAAAATGCATATAAAACCCTGAGCTGCAATTTTGTGAGGTACTTTAGCATGATCTTGTTCCAGGGGAGTTAAATAATATTTCCTTCGAAGTTTTCCAGGCAATTCAACAATGAGATATATTTTGTTCACAAGGAAAAGTGGAGTATAAATTAGTTGCAGTAATAAATAACCCGTAGCCATGGCTGACAAACTTTTGCTTTGGAACCACAGAGAGCAAGATATTATTTCTACAATAGTTTTCCACATTCCAATTTGGACTTATTCCCTTCATCTTCTCAAGAAGGCATTGTAGTCTGAGAAATACTGAAGTGTTTTTAGTAACAGATTTCTTATCCAGCAAGCAGGAATATGAACTTTACCCAACCTGGTAGCCACAATTCATCTTCTGGTGTTTTTTTCATGAATCTTCTCTCTTTCTCTCTCTTTCTCCCTCCCTCCCTCTCTCCCTTCCCCCTCCCTCCCTCCCTCTCTCTCTCACTTACACACACACAGACACAGACACACACCCAAGCAGCAATAGAATTATTAGGGAGTAAAACTACATGAAACTTTCCATCTTATTCTTAATATCACATGGTCCTACAAATGGTTTGGCTTCCATAAGTACAGACAGTCCTCAACTTACTACAACAGCACTGGAAAAAAGTAGCTTATGACTGTTTTTCACACTTATGACCCTTACAGCACCTCCAAGGTCAAATGATCAGAATTCAGACACTTGGCAGTAACTTAATAACTGCAGTGATTTGCTTAACAACTGTGGCAAGAAAGGTTGTAAAATGGGGCAAAATTCCTGTAACAAATGTCTCGCTGAGGCAACAGAAATTTTGGGCTCAATGATGGTTGTAAATTGAGGACTTCCTATGGTCCTCAACTCACGGCTACAATGAAGCTTGCCCGTTGTGATCAGAAGTTATGCCAGCTCTCATGTAAAGCACCCATGTGACCACCTCACTTATGACCCCCACATCCCTGCTCTACCCAATGTGGTTGTTAAATGGAGCACAAGGTACCTCAAGGGCCCTGGAGGACATCTTGGGAAGCTTAGTTCAGGTCCTGCCCCAGTCTTTCCCCATCTCCACTTCCTGCCCCTCGAGGCAGCCGCTCAGAAAATGGTAGCCACTTCTGGAATTGCACCCTGCGGCCCAGCAACAGTGTGGCCTGTCTTCCCTTTCCTAACCTGAGCTCTTGAGAGCTTTGAAGGGTAAATGCATGATGGGTGACACGGGGTGAGGAGGAAGGTACGGGGTCTGATGCAATGGGAAGGCAGGCCCGAAGCCTGTGGGACCCAGTGAGGTGGGGAATGGGGGAAGTAAGTAGAGGGCACCGCAATGTTCCTGCAGTCAGTCCTAGGGGTGAACAATTACAAGGCACTGCAGCGGCATAACTTTGGCACCATGTTGTAAGAACATTTGGGGGGGGGTGAACCTTTTATAAAGTTACTGTAATTTCCCAAAGGTAGGACTAAATTAGTGGTTGTGTTCAATTACCTGAGCAATGCTATGATGCAGAAATGACTAACAGGCTTTACTTTGCTTGACCTACGGAAATGCATGTCTAACCTTGAAACTCTCAGCTTCTGTGGTCGACAGATATATAATTTTAGTCTTCATGAGTTGTCAGCCTCAACTTAATAATCTGGTGGCAATGTGCGAGAATAAAGCAGAATAGTTAGTTATTTTTTAAAAAAAATCTTATATTTGCCCTTTAATCCGATTACTTCATAACATAGCCCTATTGATTTTTTGTGACTTCATCTGTGAGAACTGCATATAGCCCCAAATAAAGTATCTAGCAAAAGTCATACAGATTACTTGGTATTGTGTAATGTTCATGAAAATTGCGCCCAGGTTTTGGATGTACAGTATCAGGAAACTGAAAAAATACATAATAAATACAGCTTTCCGATTTGTGATTTTCTTGAAGTTTATCTGTTTCTGAAGTAAGAGCAAATATGAAAATTTCAAAATTTCCCTCAGTAATTTTTTTAAAAAAGAGGAATAGGAGTATTTGTGCATCGGTAATCTAATAACAACAACAACAAAAAAGCAGAGTTGGAAGGGATCTTGGAGGTCTTCTAGTCTACCTCCCTGCTCAAGCAGGAGGACCTAAGCAGGCATAATAGGGTCCAAACTTTCCCATCCTGGGACCTCCAGAGGTCAGTGACTTTGACTCCCACATCTCCCAGCTGGTCAGGAAATGACATTTGATATTTCCAGATTTGTATGAAAACTGTTTCTAGACTTTGTCCTCGAGACAGAAAAAGACAAACTCTTGACATTGGGTTGTACTAGTTAATATAGTTTGTCACAGAAATGGCTGGTATTTTTAAAACTGGTAAAGTAAAACATTTATAACTAACTTTATAGTTAGGAATAATTGGTTTGGAAGAGTGGTTATGATATAGGAATTAGCTTTGAATTCTAGTCTTCCTTTAGACCTGAAAGTTGGCTGATGACTTTGGTCCAGTTATTCTCATTAGACCCACCTCCTCACAGAGATGTTGGGAAAACAGAGTCTGGAGCAATATCTATGTTGCCTTGAGAAGTACAAATAAAGATAGGATATCAAGCAGAGGTGGGCTGCACATACTTTAACAACCACTTCGCCAAAAATGTGAGCATGTGCATGCATGCACCCTTCACACCATGAGACACCCTCCCGTGCCCTATTTTTGGCCTGGACAGTCTCCCGCAACACTCTGCCAGCCAAAATGTGGCACCGCACAACCTTCCTGTGCCCTGTTTTGGCCAGCAGAGTGCTTCAGGAGGCCGTCCAGGCCAAAAATGGGGCACCATGCAGCCCCCTATGCCCCATTTTGATCAGCAGGGTGTTGCAGGAGGTGTATGTCTTGTCTACCACCCCATCCGGCTGGCCCATGGAGGAGAAGTACAATGCTGATTCGGCCCTCAAAGAAATCCAGTTTGACATCCCTGCTGTAGATTCAAAGTATCCCATAGTGGTCAACCGTGTCATGTGAATGCCAAATGATGATGATTGTATAAATACTTTCTGAGAATGCTTTTATTGTTTTGAGCATCCAGAGTCTTGTGCAATATTGTCCATTATTATCAATCCAAATAGTTAAATGAGTAAACTAAATGAATTGCTTATTGACTAAAGTATTAATCATGTACAGTTCTGTCCCCTTAAGAAGTTATAGTGATTATTAGTAAACGACTATAATTTTTTTTTAATGTAGTTCAATTTAACAGATACTTTCAGGGTTAGGATTAGGGTTAGGGTTAGGATCATCCAACTGGCTTTCATGCTTAAGGCAAGACTAGAATTCACTGTCTCCTGATTTACCACTATACCAAACCGGCTCTTTTGATCTGTTTTGCGAAATGTATCTTGCAAATTGCATTAGCTTCATTCCCTTTTCCTTTCCTTTGGTTCCTGCACCCAACATTTATCTCTTAATGAATATGTCGCCTTTTTATAAACGTTTCTGTTTACAGCTTAATGTTTGTGCGTACAATTATATATGAATAGTTTGATCGATATATTGCCTTATATAACTGGGATTGTTAGGTATCCACGAACAAGTCTTGAAATAAGCTTAATTTATCTTTGATGCTCAGCACTTGTAATGAGAAGTCATTTACTGTCAGTAAATATAATAGAAACTAGAAAGCACATTCCCTGTACCTTTGCTTAGTTTATCAATTATGCTTCATTCTCTCAACCAACTCTGCATGCAAAGCTTTTGGATCATTCCAAATGTTTGGCCGTGTTTGCTTTTAGAGTCAAAGGGTTGTTTGGAGTTGCTTGTACAGAAATGTTTTTCTTCCAGTAGAATATGGATAGAGACTTTTCATCCTGAGCTTCTTCCCATAGTTGGCTTTTGGTCTCTCAAATAAATATGAACGTATCCAGTTGAATTTGACGTCTGGGAATATGATGGACAATTTATGGCTAGCCAAGCAGGGGTGGGTGGGGTTGCCTTTGCTTTACCATTTTGCAGAATGCTTTAAATCAGGGGTGTCAAACTCACGGCCCAGATGCGTCATGCGCTGGCCACACCCATGCTCAGTTTAGTGAAGGGGGGAAAAGTCTCAATGCATCACATGATGACTCCATGACAACGTGCGTTTGACACCCCTGCTTTAAATAATAACCATACCTCTAACCAAATACTTGACCTTTTACGTCCTGAAATGTTTGAGGAACTACTTACTTTGCAGTAAGCCCAAAGATGGTTTGTTCGATTCTGGCCTAGAATGTTTTGCAGATCCACTTGTGTCAGTCATGGTTTATCTTTTGGCATGTAGCATCCATGCTGTCAGCTTCAGTTGTTTGTTTTGTTTTGTTTTTGGTATTTTTATTATTCTCATTCTGTAGGCATCATTAATGTAGCTGATTTTATATTTTATTCTTAGAGACGTGAGAGTACATGAATCTCTTACGAAGTATAAAGAAAACACGCACATATAATTCAGCTTGTATTTCAAATGTTTTAACATTTCTCAATAGTGCAGTTGCCTACAGTAGATGTTGTATTTTATATACCAGGTCCTCATATATTGAGCTAGAAGTCTGATAATATTATGCTCTAAGTCCCCAGACAAAGAAAGCAGGGGGAAAAATTAATCTTGGGAAGGATTTGAAACGTACTGTTTCTGCTTTACTTCCACCAGGAATATAAAAACATTCCTTTTTCTGTAAGACTTTGGTGCAAAGACAGAAGCCTCTTTTTATGTTGAAAGTTATTAGAGGCCTTTTGATGTGCTCTGTGTGAATACACACGTATGCTCACATGAGTGTTTTTTTTTTGTTTTTTTTTTAGAGAGAACTACCTGTTTGGTTCAGCCTGTAAGAGCAAAATCTGTCTGAGCTTTCTTTTCTATACCCAAAACAGTAAATCTGAAGACTGGCAATGGCATAATGCATGTAGTCTCTGGCTTTACTTAGAAGCAAAATCAAAGGGTTTCTGAATAATGGCATTTAAAATTAAAGTGCAAGGGAGTATTTCTCTATTTTATTTTTTACTTTTTAAAGGCAGCAAGTAAGAGCTCTCCATTCTGTTGTTTGTGTGGCTGTGCTGTCGCCCAATTATCCATTGCTTTGCAGAAAAGATTTCATAGACTTGCTGCCTTTGGTGAGGTCTATGGATGCTATTCTTTCAAGAGAAGCTAACAGGCCTGAACTTTCCATACAGGATTGAGACGATCATCGGCCTTTGCAGTACGAAGGGATGTCCAATTACCAAGTATCATTAGTAGGCTTTGATACAGAGTAGGTGGCATTAGAACGGACACAAAAGTCTGGCTGGCCAGAGTCATTTTCCACAGGTACGGATAAAACAAGCCTGCATTGTAGTGTTTGGAGCAGTAGTATCCGCAGCGCAACCTTTTCTGTCTATCACTGAAGGCTGAAAGCTTGAAACGGTTGGATGCTGATCATCACACCCTTTGTGTCATCTGAAACCCAGCGCCATTTAAATTCATTGGGAGTCTTCCTGCTAGACAAAGCCCCGATATTGCAAAGCTTGGCTATACAGGGTACATTTTTAATAGTCAATGGAAATGCCAACCTGCACCCCCTTCACAGCAAACATGAAAGTCTAAAACGTAATGCCATCCCCTAATTGGCAAGAAGTTCAATATGTTTAAGAGGCCTTTGTTTTTCCTATTTGCTTTTGGAAAAACATGGACCTAATAATGAAAGGCGTAAACCAGTCCGTGATTTTCTTACAGAACATTAACCCCCTCCCCCACCCATACATTCTCTGGTTCTGGAGCTCTTTGAGAATATTTTGTCTTTAGAACTTCAGATGTATCCAAAAAATATTCTTGCTGTAGGAAACAACAGTGATGCGAAAGACTGATTACCATGAATTACCACAAAGCACTAATTCTGTGAGACTTAATTTAGTATTAAACTAAAAAGGGAAGGGAAGTTGGTGACATGAACCATTTATGAAAAAAATGGTTATCAGTATTATATTCCTTTGAGATTAGGTAAAAATGAAAATTCAGTAATGTGGGACTATCAGTAAACATGGTACCTATGTAGTCTGTGTATTCAAAAAGCCATTCTGATTTTCCAAGCCTCGCTTTCTTCTCTAGCAGTCTTTAAAAGAGACAGTTTGGGATTTAGGAAAACATTTGGTATTCTGCTTGGTGTAGTGGTTAAGATATCAGGTTAGAAACCTGGCAACCATGAATGCTTTGGGCACGAAGCCAGCTGGGTGACTTTGGGCCAATCAATTTCTCTCAGCCCTAGGAAGGAGGCAATGGCAAACCACTTCCGAAAAACCTTGCCAAGAAAACTGCAGGACTTTCCAGGGAGTCGTTGAGAATTAAACACGATTGAATAGAAGAAGAAGAAAGAAAAATTAAGACTATATTTTTAAATTCTTGATATAGTTTTAAAAAATAAGGATGAAATAGAGGAAGTCTACCAAATTATAGCAGAAGACTATGCCCAGGTTCTGGATTTTGAAGATTGAGCATGAAGTGTCACGTTGCTTTTTCATACCTACCCTTAAATAAGCTTGAATAAGCTTTCCAACTGATGCATTTTAGATGTGTAGACTTAAACTCCTACAATTCCTAGAAAGCATAAGCAAAAGAATTCTTGATTAGTATTTGCCTAAGATGCATTTATTGTTCTAGTTCTTATATTGGCACATTTACATTTTATCCAGACTCAATAGTCTACTGATACTACGTGTGATTGGATTTTCTTTACACACAAACACACACACACACACTCTACAATTAACATAGTTTATGACACTTTTCCATGCTGATTTCCTAGGCAATTGTGATTAGGTTGCACATTATGTCAGTTCTTGGATCTATATATAATTGATCTTGTCGTTTTGACTAATAAAATACTATAATAAAGTACTTTTTCAAAGAAGCCTTTAGAAAGTCTGCTAGTAATTGCACCGGGTGCCAGATTTTAATTACTGTTGGCATTTCTGTGTGTATTGCTGGCAATGGAACCAGTCTTACTGAAAAAAGGCATAAATTTTGACACTGGCAATATGGGAGCTCAGCGTTTGAGACTGTAAGCCGGGTACTGTTCTGCTTTAATGTACCGATTAAAATATTCAGTGTTAAGTGCAAAACTGTGCTAATCTCAGGCTTCAGTTGTGTAATGATTCAGATTGTTAGAAAGCAGCATATGTAATAGCTTCAAATAAGGATTTTAAGAGGAGAAAAATAGGATGCTACACCGTAAGAAATATGGTTGGCATCTACCAGGTTTTCCATTAAGTTCCAGGTCACAGACAAATAAAGGAAGCATGTTAAGGGAGGGGGGAAAATCCCCTTTTAAAAAATAATTAGGGAGATGTCTGTTTTGTTCACCAGATGGAAAATCAGTACTTGTGGGTGGTCTGTGCTGGATGGGGCATCTCATAATTGGCAAAAGTATGCCTTTAACTTTTAAAGTCCTGGGACAAAATGGAAAAGTAATTGACTGCTGAAAACACTCCTTTTCTGGATACATTTCGGTCTCTTTATACCTGAAGGCTGGTGGAGTTTCTGTCATTTCTCGTATGAATTCCCTGACTTCCAGTTCTTTCATTCACGCCTGGCTTTTTATTTCATGGGATTGATTAGGAAGCTGTTTGTCTTTAAGATCCAAAGCTTTATAATGGCTGCCCACACATGCATCTTGGACCTCTTTGAAGCAGCTTTACAAGCCACCACTCTAAATTGCATTTTGCAAACTTTAAAAACTTGAAGGGCTTTTCTCAAATGCAAACGTGACCAAGTATTTCAGAAGGCATAACTTGTCTTACATTCGTATGAGGAATAAAACAATATTTACATACAAATAATTGTATAATTATGGAAATAGACCTGTGTTAATCAAAATTTAGAATAAAGGTAGGGGTTATAGTGGATGTTAAAGCTATGCTTGTTACATGAAAAGTTTCTGTATATGTGGGTTCTATACATTTGTAATAAATATTGTTTTTCCCCCCATTAAAGAATGGTTAATCAAGTGAAGAGCCAGTGATCTTAAATATATTTGAAGTCCACAGGATCTAATATAACCTGGTTAGTCACCAGGACCAGAAGTTTTAGTTTCCCGAGCTTTCAGTCTTGTGCTGGAGCTCATCCTCAGGAAACTTCTCTTTCATCAGAATATTCACCGTGTTTGAAACCTCTTTTGCCTTGCCTTCTCCAGTTGGAAATTCCAATTATTTGTTCTGTAAAATTGAATTCAGAAAGCAAGACAATTGAACAATTGTCAACAATTGTCTCATTCTAATGCTTCTAGGACTTACAAAAATAACAAGTTCTCCTACACCATCATATCCATATAGTATGGAGAAGTATGAATAAAATGAGCAATATTAAAGTAATCCTGGGGTCAAGAATAAGAATAAACAGTAAAGCAATGTTCTCGAACTTTATACCCCCATGAGTATCAAACTACAGTACAGCTCCCATAAGACTTGGGCATTATGAACATGATAATCCACAACATCTGTCTGACAGAAAATGACTGCCTAAGGGAAATTCTTCATGGGACTGACTTGTCCTATAAACCAGTGCTGCCATCCTGGATTGCGTTGATTATACATTGCCCTGGGGCTGAAGAATCAGTGATCCTCTCTATATTCCTAAACTACAAATCCCAGCATTCTTCTCCATTGTTGGACATACTTGATGTGGTAATTCATGTCAGACTTGATGATAAAAAAGACAATAAAGCAAAGATAAAAGATAGCATTTTTTTAAACATCTAGAAACAAATAAAGTTATAATTACTGTAGAAGCCAGCATGGGTTGGTTAAAAACTGATCATGCCAAACCAATCTTATTTCATTCTTTGGCAAAATGATTAAATTAGTAGACCAGTGAAATGCTGCAGACATAGTATATTTAGATTTCAGTAGAGCATTCGACAAAGTAGGCCACAACCTTGGTAAATTAGAAAAATGTGGGATACACAGCATCACCACCAGATCGATTTGTAACTGACTGACAAACCATACTCAACAAGTAGTCCCTAATGGTACTACATGGAAAGAATTAAGCAGTGGAGTACCACAAGGTTTCATCTTAGGCCCAATATTCTTCCATATCTTCGGCCCAATATTCTTCCATATCTTCGGCCCAATATTCTTCCATATCTTCATAAAGGACTTAAATAAGGTAATAGAAGGGAAACTCATCATATTTGCAGATGACACCAAGCTGGCAGGAATAGCCAACATCCCAGAAGGCAAGCTCAGGATCCAAAAGGATGTTGACAGACTTGAACAATGGGCCGTACCCAACTAAATTAAATTAAACTTAAGCAAGTTTTTATACTTAGGCAGGAAAAACCAAAGGTACAATTACAGATTAGGCAAAACCTGGCTCAAAAACAGTAAATGTGAGAGGGAACTTGGAGTTCTTGTGGATGATCACTTAACTATGAGCCAGCAGTTTGCTAATACAATCTTGGTTGAATAAACAAAGGCATAAAATCAAAATCATGTGAACTATTAGTATCGCTTTATAAAATCTTAGTAAACCATACCTGGAATATTGCATCCGGTTTTGGTCACCACATTACAAAAAAGATGTTGAGACTTTGAAAAAAAAGTGCAAAGAAGAGCAACTAAGATGATTAAGGGCCTGGAGAGCAAAACATATGAAGAATTTGGGTTTGGCTAGTCTAGAGAAAAAAAGGAGTGACAAGTTAGTAGTGTTCCAGTATTTGGGGGGCTGCCACAAAGAAGAGGGGATCAACCCAATTTCCAAATCATCAGAGGACAAGAAACAATGGATAGAAACTAATCAAGGAGACAAGCAACCTGAAATTGATCCTAACAATAGAATATCATCCTAACAATGATAACAATCAGTGGAACAGCTTGCCTTCAGAAATTGTAATTGCTTCATCACAGGGGGGGTTTAAGAAGAGACCAGACAGCCACTTGTCTGAAATGGTATAGGGTCTGATAACTGAAACATGGGTTTTTTTGTCATTGCCTTCTTCCTAGATGTCCCCCCCCCCCCCCTTTTTTTTTTTTTTTTACTTCCCAGACCGGTCCACGTCTCTGGATTTTTGAGATGATTTCCATCTAAGAACTAAGATGGATCAAAATGCTACTTAATTTCCAAGATGCAATGAGTTTAGGTTATGTTGGTTCTGCCATAGGCATGATCTGCATATATCCCCTACATTGTTGACATCTTTGACTGAAAACACACCCACACATATCCACCCACCCACCCACACCAATAAACTGTAGCATCTCCAAATCTTGTGCTCTTTAGAGCAGGAGTCTCCAACTTGGCAACTTTAAGCCTGGTGGACTTCAACTCCCAGAATTCCCCAGCTGGCTTCAGTTGCCAAGGTTGGAGACCCTTGCTCTAGAAATATTAGTCCAAGGACTCCTAGAATTTGCAGTCTTTGACCCCTAGTCTGAAGATGTCTTTATTGCATTACCTGGTGAGTAGCTTAACTTTTTCAATCATGAAGGATTGTCTTGTAAGGTACACATTAATATATTTGTTTATGGTCACTGTGTTTAATGTAATCATTGAAATTTGTATTTTTAATTAAAATTAGGCTGTGCTGAAATACTTTGGTAATAAAATTGAATAATAAAAATGTTTAATTTGCTTTTCTATGCCATTCTAAAAATGTAATAGGTCATTATCAAATAAAAATAACTAGTAATAAAAATATTAGGGAAACTATTTCTGTTATGTGGAAGAAAAATATTAATTAATAGAGCTTTCATAAGTGTTCTTAGAACAAATCTATTGAAATTATTTCCACCAATAGTAAGTCATAATATTTTGCTAGAAATAGCTAATATCTTTCAAGATATGCTCTAATATTTTTTAAGGAAATCATATAATGGAGAGGAGGGGAAAAGATTTGAAAATTGGTAGCTGATTCATATTTAATTTTTGATTCTTATTTATGTATGTGTACTTATTAAAGGTTTCTTGTATTAATATATACAAAAACTTAACTTCATTTTTAATTTTTTGCCAAAACACTATGTATTAAGAAATAAAATAGCTAATATTTTATTACTGTTTGAACAGGAGTCTTCGAATCAAGAAAGAATATAATGTAATATCTAGGTCAAGGAGCAATATTTCTGATTCCTTCCATCTCAACTATACTTCATTTATTAAAAATGCAATAATGGTTCCATATTCTCTCACTCTTTCCCTGTTTTCTCCCCTTCCATTCCCCCTCCCAATATCACAGATGCTTCACAGTCTGTCCTCCTTCCTTCTGGGCACAGCATACGGATTTTTTCAAAATAAAACTCAATTTTTTGATGTGTGTGTTGTACTATTAAAAGCATAATTTAGGCACTCATGATGGTTCACTACCAGCAAAAGACAATGGTGTGTTTGGAAGTAACCAAGACTGTGAAAATGTTATTTAACAACTTTTATAAGACACTGAACAAAAAAAAAAAAACATTTTGTGCTTTTTTTTTAAAGAAATAAGAAGCTACTCTGGATTTACTGTTATATTACCTTCCCCAGCCCTCCCCCCAAAAGTATGTATGAATGTAGTTAAATTAAAATAAAGATTAGATTTAATTGGAAATCTGTGGTCTCCGTGCCGCCTTGGAAGCTTGGGAGAAGGAAAACTAGTAAAATGTAAAAACATAAGGCATAAAATGCAAGCCACAATTCTTAGAAAAATTAGACTATAGGTGAAATGGATAAATAATTCACCAAACCTCAAAAACAGAAGAAAGTGGAATAATAAAGAAACAAGGTTCAGACTGTCATTCTGGTACCATAGTAGAATCTATTTCTTGCACGCACTATCTTTGTGTTACCTTGTTAATTCCTTTCTCTGTGTGCTATATTCTGTAAGCTAGGAAGTCTTCAATTAATGGTCCTCTGTTACATCTCCACTGAAAAATTGTGTGATTAGATTTAAGACAGGGAGGATCCTAAACCATAATTTGATTTCTGAAGGTTCTAACTGGTCCCAAGTATGATAAGAGAAGTGTAAGGAAGCCATATAATGTCTTAATATATGGTATGAAAAATATTGATCCTTTTGTTCTGTTGTTTTAAAATAGACTTTGGAGTCTATCTTCTAGTCCAACTCTATGACCAGAGCATATCAATCCAGAAAATGGCTGTCCAAATTTTGTTAGAAAATGTTGAATTATACAACAGCCATAACTCTAGGCTATTCTACTGCTTAATAACATTTATGTTCAGGATATTCTCAATTTGAGGATGGATCTCTCTGTAATCCACTTGTTTTTGTCCTACATTTGGGCATTATGGAAAATAATCCATATTCTCTTCTCTGTGATAAACCTTCAACTATTGTAAGGCTATAACAGGACTTCTCTTAATGGAATAGTTTAATCCAAGCAAAACCAATCCACAGCTTACTTTCTTTAACAATGGACATATAGCTCAATTCTGTTTTCCATATGAGAACATGAATGTAGCATGTAATCCTTTGGCTTTTGTATTCTTTAAAACTGGCAAAGTTTGTTCTAAATAAAGTAAATATTCTTTAATTTGGTATTACTGCAACACGTATAATTTACTTCTGTGATTCAACATTGCAAACCAAACTCATTTTGATATAACCTAACGCCTTTTGAAAGCACTGGTTTCTACAACTGAGTAAGATCATAAAACGACAGAAACCACAGTAATTAAATGTATGTGTAAATTAACCCTGTTTATTGGTATTAATGGGATTTGCTGGGCTTAAATCCAAGTCTACTGCTTTTAATGAGCTGGAAGCCAGTCATATACACACTTGTTCAGAAATAGCAAAATATCCATAGTTTTAGTTGTTGTTTTTTACTTTCTGCAATATATGCATTTTCATCAGTATACTTGTGTGTGCAAGAAAGTCATTTATTAACAAAACAAAAACAAAAAACTACCATGGACTTTTCAACACTTACCCATATGTACTGTGTAATTCATTGAATTTCTGAAGAAAGGGATACTGACAGGAAATCTTGGAATATATAGTCATTGGCTGGGCTTATGTGTTACTTAAACCATATCTGCCTATTCAAAGACAGGGAGATAGTTTTATTATATTCAGTGAGACTATCTCAAACATTAAGCTGGTCCAGTCCTTAAGTACAAGAGCATTTATTGGATGACTTGATCACAAATAAGGTGCAATTTGTCTTCAATGTCAAGGATATTTGCTCTTCAGTGTAAAAAAAGATGTAAAATGACAGTAGCCATTTCAATTTCTACTGTTGGGAGTACTCCGAAATTTGAATCTGATGTGGTCTTTCATTGATTTATCTGATACAGGAAGGCAAAGGTTCTGTGATTATCCTTTACTGCTATGCTGAAATGTTGGAAATAAGTAGGGAAAAGGTTCAAATTAAACCCTAACTAGGCAGAATTCATTTCAGTTATAGAATTGTGCTACTACTAAGTCAGGTATGGGTGAGATACTTCTGTTATCAGGCTCTTTCTAGATATGGTGATGACCTTATATCACACATGCATGATGATGAGTTTCATTATCTTTCTTCACAAATAAGAAAGAAGTTGATCAGTGTCCATTCATCCGAAGAATTCCCAACATCCGGTGAGATTATTTTAGCTCCTCAGGTGCACTGCCTAGGCTTAATGCACAATTAATTCCAAGTCCATACAACCTCATCTTAATTCAAGAGTATTTGATTTTGCCAATCTTTGTTCAAGAAAACAACATTCAGGCATGCCAGATACTGTGCAGTCTTTTCTATGATTCAAAGAAAACAAATGAGAAATAGCTTTTTAGGTCTTTTAAAGAGACTTGGTAGATGAAATGTCATCAGCCTACTCAAGCTGCATGCTGAGGATGACTCTAAAGGATGTGAGCACCAGCCAGCATCAATTCTGCATCCACAGGGACACAAAGTTAGCCTTCTTTCTCAGTTAAAGCCAGATAATGTATCACCCTTCTGTTCTGATGGTGATAGTCCTTTTTCCCTCCTAGAAGATTCACTTTAATATTTGTACAAATGTGTCTTTGGAATAGGATAAATTTCTGTAGATCCTTCAAAATAACTAGGGCTGTATTATGTGAAACTAAGATGCAATATTATCAACTTGATCAAAGGGGGCTATGAAAGGAATTCCACTTCTTTTTCCCTTGGCAGTTATGTTTAGGTTGCCATTAAGACTAGAAGACTTCCAAACAATTCATATAAAATGAACAAAACAACAGGAAACAACTGGAACAGTAATTGCAAGAATATCCAGCAATTCAACAATAGTGTTTTGTTTTTAAAGATGAATAAATGTATTTAGGATTTTTTCTAACAACCTGCAAAAAAGAAACTCTGTTAAACTCTTGATGGAGCTTCATCCTTGTAAGCTTCATCTTCATATTTCTTAAGAAAGTCCATCAAAGACACCCATTTGAGAAGAAACACTGGCAGCAATTTACAGATATTTTAGAATGATGTCATTTTTTGGAGCAAAGAAGCATCTTTCTCACAAAGAAAATCCAAAGAGTTTGTTGATCATTTAGATCAGATTTCGGACATGGGTGGAACCAAAAAAGAATGCAAACATATAGGGATGTCTACGAAAATGGGGAGAAAAAAAATCAAGATGGAGGCCAAAACACATGATGAAATTCTGCTCCATTTTTAATGTGCATTGTAGTCTCAGATGAAAGAAATATACGGTAATTGGTAGGTTTACAAAATAGGCAATAATCATTATTTTATAAGTATCCACTAGATGGCAGTCACAACCTTTTCATAAAAGCTGGATTGGAGACTGAAAAAAAATCTGGGAAATCTTTGATGCTTTTAATCTTTAATAACAACTATCCATTGACTTTTACTACACATCGACTTTTTTTAAAAAAAAATCTATTTTGTCCCTTTGAATAAATGGAATGCAAAAATAACAAAACATCTTTGCGTCATTCTCTCTTTGTTAGTGTGAAAAATCTTATTTTGAGTAAAAGTGAATATTTTGAGAGGAGTTGATTCAATTATATAGTAGGTGATATAGGCAAAGGATCATTTGCTTCTTTTTTGATATCAGTAATTAGAAATAAAAATAAATAAAAGGTATCATTGAAGAATAAATTTACCTTCCATTATTTAATATATTATTTTGCAATGAAACATAAAATGGGAATCTTAACGATCGGGTACATATTTGATTAATTGCTGAGATGGACTTACCACTTATGCATATTAGTACTGAATTGAGAAGTCTTATGTAGATTCTCTGGTATTTGTATGGTTAAGGATAGTTCAGATATGTAAAGAATTAGAAACCCCTCTGTGATTGTTGAATATTGTGTTTCTGCAAAGGATTTTAGAGAGATTTGCTTCTTCCTAGTCCAGCACCACCCAGACATTAGATAGGATTTCACAGCATGTTGTTTCATCATGTTTATTTGAGAAAGTGGTGCCAAAATAAAGCAAGCCTTAATTTATCATAAAAGGAAATTGTTGTTTGTGATATCCATATTCTTCATAGCATATTGGCTTTTACAAATGCTAAAATAAGATTGTCTCTATATAGGCTGCAAGCAATGGGGCAAATTTCCCTACTGTTGCAATTATTGTAATTCATTTCTACTTGTATCAAATGAGTTGAACTTCTCTATTGCCCACTAACATATTCATAACCCTGTAAGAGAACTGACTTTCTCCTGGGGTTCTTGCTGTATTAAGGAAATCAAATATAATTTGATTATTGTAATTTCATATTATATTAAGAAAGCCCGAGAATGAAATTTTGGCCCTGAGAATAAACCTGATTAATGAAAGATGGTCTTCACCTTCTCCTCCTCCTCCTCTTCCTCTTGTGAAATACAGCATATACATAAACCCAATTCAGCCCTGCGTTTCTTAGCTGTGATAGCAGCCTTCTATGCCCGATTGCAAAGGTTAACCTGTATACTGCATAAGGATAACAGATGGAAATGTTGGTGTTCTGCCATTGTGTGTATGTTCTCTCTCCCTCTCTGCCACACTCACACACACACCCCCGCTCATTCCAAAGGGAAAAAGGATCTTGTATTTCTGTGTTTAAACCTTTGATCTTTTTCACATTTAAGGGGAAGTGTCCTCCTTTTCACAGGAGACACATGGCCATACATCTGTAAAAACACAGCTGTGTGTAGCAAAACAACAAACCTAGCTTTTAAAAGAAAAGACAAAGGGTTTGCTCTGCCAATTCAAAAAGTATTCATATTAGAACTTTTTTTTTTTTAAATAGATAGCGGTGTGTTGGTCCTTTGGATTTATACCAGGATTTGGCTACCATTCCTTAAAGCAGTTTTTTTTAAATCTTAGTGTTGGTTCGGCTGTTGTGGTGGTTCTTTTTAGCTAGTGGGCAGGTAGAACCAACTCTTCCTAAATGAGTGAAGTGAAGTGAAACCACACAAACACAATCAAAAAGCTCTGACAAAGGAATCAGATTGAGCGCTGTGGGTTTTTTTTTCTCCTCAGAGGATTTTTAGGATCTTTCCAGAATATCCTTGTAATCTCATTAGGCCTATATATCGGGCTCAGGGTTTTCTTATGCATGCACTTCTCTTTGCTTTTGAGACATCTCCATCTTCCTTGATCGCTTTTGGCTTGCTTCCCTTGTGAGTGGGGCAGTTGTACTTTTCGGTATGGCTTTAGATGGAATCTGGTTAGTGCTCAGTGGCAGAGCAGATTCTTTGCACCCAGCAGAAGAGTTTGGGAGCAGATCCTTCTGCGCAGCTTCATATGATCACATACCTGCTGTATTTGTTTCTTAGGGCAAGATCAGTATGCCATTATTTTATTTCCGCAAGGCACCGCTCTTACTCTTCCTTTTAAAAAGGCTGGCATTTCATGAATAACTCATTATTTTGTCCTTGATTATAATTTCGGCTTCTGTCTGTTTCCTCCTGCATTCTGGTGAGAGAGTTTCCCAAAACATATTGTTCTGCCTCAATCCATGGCAGCAAAGAGCCTTACAATATTATACCTTTATATTTTTTAGATACAGAATTTTATCAATATTTTATTCAATGTTTTTGGTCCATCATAACTTGTCATGCCCGTTATTGGATCCATTTTGTTCTCTTATAATCAAATGATTAGTTGTTTGATTTAATAATTTTTTTTGTTTTAATTTGCATTTTTATGTTTTTGGTTTTATCTGTCATTACCAGTTAACAAGTAAGCCCAAATCATATTCTTCAATTTAACGTGCCTTTTTATGAAGGCAGCCATAAATTTCTAAAATCGTTTTTTCACTGGAGCTATTTCAGACTGCTGCTGTTGAAAATATTGAATTTTGAATTTTCTTTCCATGTTTTGTATGGTCCTTGTGAAACCTTCTGTATTATTCCTTCCCAATCACTAATCTTTAAAATAGAGATTACTCTTTTTACTGGCCTCATTGAATTGCAGATTTTCTATATTTCCTCACACAAAGTGTATGTGTATATGGTTTGTGTGTATGGTTTGTGTATTTGTGCATTGTAGAACCTTACAGATGGGAGTTGGCTTGACAGAAAACATTTTGATATTGAATAAATCCAGCCAGAATTTTATAATGTGCACAAACCGCAGGGTAGGAAATGAAAAGGGAGACAGCAGAAGGCTGTTCATTGTAATCTTGCGTGCTAGAGATATTTTTAATTTTCTCAGAAGAAAACAAATTGGGGAGGGGGCTGCTAGCATGTGAATTCCTCCTCCCACCACCTACTGCCTCCTACTTCTCTCCAGTAATAATGGCAGCTTCATTAGCAAGCTGGCAAAAAAAAAAAAAAGAGGGAGAGGGGATTTTATTCATAATAATCCAAATAAGTAAATAAAGAAACGAAGGCAGCAGGACAACAAGTTGGGTTCTTTGCATCAAGCAGAAAGTTTCTCCTTTGAAGTGGCTTATTTCTCTCCTCACCCTCTGGGATGGAAACGGGGAAAAACAACAACTGTAAAGATCTAAAGCAACCCGAGGAATGCTGAAGTGATGCCGCCTCCCCGCCCCTCCCCCTCCCCCACTCCCAAGCATTGAGATGAGAAGAAGGCTTAAGGGGCTTTGGGGAGCAAGCATGTCCTTAGGCTGCAGTCTCTGAGGGTGGCCAGTAGGTGGCAGTATTGACACAGAAACTAGGCAGGGAGAGGGTTATGAATTGCCAGATCCACAGAGAGAAAAAAATAAAATAAAAATTGCACCCTGTGCTCCAGAGTTGGTCCCTTTGCGTTTTGTTCTAGTGACAGTCAACCCTCAGCCCCTGTTGGGAAGATCATGCAAAGCTTTGAGAGCAGTGGGATCTTCTTTTTTTGGACCCTGAAATAAAACTTCCATTTAAAAATGGGGGTAAATGAGGGGTGTATGCAAAGCGTGGTCAAAAAAGTCAAAATGGTGGCCACTGCAGTGTGTGGATCACCGTTCTACCCATTTTAATATACATTGCACATTTTTTTTTAAAAAGGTAGAGCATCGTTTGCCCTTGTGGCCTCCATCTTGACTTTCGTTGAATTTGCCCTGTGGAAAATATCATTCATACTTCATGAAGAAGGGGGGGGGGGGGAAGATTCACACTTTCCGCTTCATGATTTTTGAGTTAAACGTTTGGTGCTTTTTTAAAAAAATTCAAAAGACAGTTCTTGTGGAAAGAGAGCCTGTTTTCCATATGTAATATAGTCCTATTTTAATGGATTTTTTAAAAAAGTGTATCTATTTTTTGTTCTCATTTTCTTTAAAGAAAATATTTGTGCCGTTCTTACACAGAGAGAGAGAGACTCACATACACTGTCTCCCTCACAATGCTCTTTTGATCTATTTTTGTATAACAATCGACCCAGAGTTGGTATGATCACACTGTAGTTTGGGAGCCTCCAAAGGGTTTTGCTTTGACTGGATTGTGCCCGTTGTCATTCTGGGATAATTAGCTGCCAAGAATTACAGCCCAATCCTGTACCATTTTTTCCCCCTCAGAAAGAAGTCCCACTGTGTTCTGTGGTACTGAGTAACAAGTAAATGTTCATAAAATATGGGTCGCTTTTCTTTCTCGTCCCACACTAAATGTTTATCTCTGCTCGCTTTTCCCATGAAGTGGGAATTTTGCAAGGTTTCAAATAAATCCACTGCCCCCTTTCTCCCCCACCCGTTCCCCAAAAACCTCATTGAGATGCACAGCTATGTTAAGAAGTAAGAAGATTCTTCAGTTTCACTGGATATGTTAAAAGCACAGCTTGACTTTCTCCACCGTTTGTTAATCGCATCCTGTTCTCCACTGTTTTGTTGTTTGGTGGAGAGGAATGTTAATTTATTTGAAGTGAAGTGGGCTGACGTTTCCCCTTTTTTTAAGAATGAAGCATGGCCCCCTTTTTAAACATACCTGGTCCACCTCTGGATCTTTATTGCAACAACCTGCATGAATACAAATGCTTAGCAAACAGTTATTATCACATGACAACTGAATGATCAACTCCTTTAAATGTATGGTAGTGGAAATCTAGAGAGTATAATTAAGAGCTTGTATCTGAAGCATTTTATTACTCTTCCCTTTGTCTTTTGTAGAGGGAGAAAAAAAAGGACAGAAGAATAACAAGTTCCATAAATCACATATTCTTTATAAACCTGCTCTGAAATTAACACAGAGACGGTTGAGCATAATCAGCGTGCTTTGAATGAAAAGTGGGAGGTGATTCCTCTAGTTTGAGAATAGGAGACTTCGGAAAACTAAATTATTTATAAAAGTGTACTTAGCTATACAAAATGATTTTATGAAAGAAGAATGAAGAACAGAACTTATGAGGTTGTTATGGCAACTGAACTATTTAGCCTGGGATGTGTATACATCTCGAATATAACAAATCGGTACAAAGTCACTGTATTTTCTATTTTGGGGGAAATAGAATGGGGAAGCTTTTGGTCTTTTTATTTATGATTACTACATCGTTAATCTGTGTTTTCATGGAGGAAATCTATGAGGTTGCTAAGAGTCAACAACTACTTGATAGTTGTTAATAAAAATATAAATATACACAATTTAAAAATCTGTTTTTTGTAGTATCTTTCTTAAATCCAACTTCATAGAAGTAGTAGCTTGTGCATTTTTCTGCTATCATTTGTTTGATAGCATAATTCCAGAGGTTTTTTAACTTGAATTATTCAAGCTTTTTGTTTGTTATGGAAAATTGAAGACAGATTACACTGTCAAAAGCTCCAGCAATGTTTGAATTATAACTCTCAATTTTGCTTACAAAATCAGGTTTAATTTTATGAATTAAATCCATAGAACTTTCAACTACCCCAAATTTTGTACCTTCATTTGAGAGTAAATTCTTTTACTTAGTGGTTCTTCCATATAATATGATTTATGAGGACATTCACCTATATAAAAGGCAATATCATCCATGGGACCGAAATCCATGGGATTAAAAGGCACTTTTTCAATCACATGATTATTTATTAAGAAAATACCAATTCAGTATTTAGGAAACAGCTGTCTAACAAAAATAATTCCCTGCCCCAATCCTTAAGAAATGTATTTGCAAATGGTTGAGTTCCCAAATGTAATTCAAGTTATATTTGTATCTAAGTAAATGAGGTATTTATATTCATGCTGTGTGTATGTGTGTGTGAGAGAGGGCGGTTTATTTTATCCTATCATAAGTTTTAAAACATTTAGTACAAAACTTTGTGATTAGGAACCGTAAGGTTTTTTTCCACACAGTGAACTTATTTTTTTGACACATAGTTGAAAGTTTTCCTACTTTATTGCACAAAATTACTTGATATTATTTAATTGGACATGAGGGTGTATTGCAGGAATTTCCACTTTTTGATGGATTAATTGTTTTCCTAATACTTAAAAGGCTGAGATCCAAATATTTTCCTTTCTGTTGCAAAATTAACTGCAATAAATCTGTCAGACCCAATTTATTCATGGAGCATTTCCCTTTGATTAAGTCTGCACATTTGTGTGTATCTGAAAGAAGCTGTGAAAGGGAAGGAGAGAAGCATAGGAGCATAGACAGCCTCAATCATATTTACATTTATTTGGGCATTGTAAAGTGATATAGCAGTCCAAAAATATATGGTTGAAAGGGTCAAAGACAGAGTAGAGATGGCTTCGGCCCACCTTGTAGCTAAAACAAAGTTTGTGAGTTTACGAGGGTGATCCTTTTGTGCTTGTGCACGTACAATTTTTATTTTTGCAGGGTCTTCTAGTAGATTGTTAATGTTTTCAAGGTCCCTAAACAAAGTCATATGTGTTAACAGTGTTATTAACAATGTTAAAATGGAATTAACAGCTTGTGGATACCCCTAGAGTACAATAGCATGTCAGCCTTCGCTGCCCCCTTATAAATTGTGTCCTGCTGTTTTTTCTTTTGTTTCTTGTCCAATCAGCAAACTCAACTCCTGTTGAAGCCTCCAGCAATTCAAGTGTGTTTTGCTCCATGCAAGGGGTGGAGCTAATGTGGAATTGATCACGGAGTCCATCCCAACACGCAGGTTAAGGGATGACCTCCACCTTCTGAAGATCAGCTCTCTTGTTCTGCTGCCTGTCTGACCTCTGCCTTGCCACTTGGTCAGTTTTAAAAGGCTTTTTCCTCTGTTGTAGTTTACTTTTGTAGTTCTTTCAGGGAAGGAACAAAAAGGTTTTCTTTATTCCGAGATGTGTTTTAATTTAAATTTCTATTAATCTTCATGATTTCAGAAAGCCTACTCTCCTGATATGAGCTTGATAACTCAGCTGGAAAAAAGAGCACTGGTTAAAGAAAGAATTGTTTTGAAAGAAAGGGTTCCCCCCCACCCTTTAACTTTTAACAAGTTGTTAAAACACACACCAATCTTGAATTGATTTTGCAGTCCCCTCACTCATTTCAGAGGGAAGAAATTCCTGCTTCCAAGGTTGTTTTGTGTTTCAGCATTTCAAGCGATACTGGGATCCAAGATGAGGAAAAAGATATATGTGAAAGAGAATATGTGTGTGAGTGTGCCTCTCTGTATATTTTTTAATTTTTTTGCTCACTTTTGTTGTTGAGATCTCAGGGAAATGCCCCCCCCCGCAATGAAAGAGTTTAAAATCTTATTCTGTTTTGTTAGCAAAAGCTGATATTAGTCATTTGAGTAAATCACTAACATTTGTAAAACATTGTACATACAATCGAAGATGCTTACATGGATCCTAAAAATAAACATTCCTTGTGGAATTATGCATTTTAATGAATTTGGAGCAGCTTTGGTGCAAGATTATGTGCAATTTTTCACTTGTCAATAAAGTTCCATGTCACTGAGAAAAATAGTGTTACTGTAATGAAACTTACCAAGCTCTAATATGCAAAGAAATGTTAATTAGACACTTTCAATAAGAGATAGGCAAGAACGAAAGGGAAAATTTGCTACCTTTAAAGAGTCTGGCTTTCCTCCCCCCCCACCTTTTAATTGAAGTGATTCTGAAATCTTGCAGAACATTTATGTGAAAGTTACACCTTTATCAGCTCCTGGGAATCTGTCTTATTCTAAATCAAGTGCGGTTAACAAAACCTTGCTAAGCTAAACTTGAATGCATTTTACCCTGAATGGGCCGAGAACACAAATTCTTAAGGATCTTTTCTCTCATATGAGCCCATTTTTCACCCCCTAGTTTTTTTAAAAAAAATTAGTTGGAAGACATTGTCTTTGTTCTCTCTGCGGAAAGGTTAAGTTTTTGCAACAGCGGAAGCTTTCCGCAGAGGCTCTTCTTTTAGAGGGTGCCCCGCAGTCAGGAAATTCTCTTCCAAAGAAGACGATTTCATCATCATTTTCTATTTTCTATAAACCTTTATGATTTTTAGTACCTTTGAAGCGTTGCTCTAGAAATGCAAAATTTCAAATTTCTGCTCTCGGAGACCAATAAGACTATTTTTTTCTGATTAAGCATCGAGAGGACTAACTCAATTTTGTGGTTTCTTATTAGATGCCTAAGTGACTTTGAATAAAAAGATAAACTAAGAATCCTCCCCCCAAAAAGTCCACAAAATAAATATTTTTGTTAATAATATGTAATTCTTGATGGCCTTTATATTGATATCCTGAATATCCAAGATAAGTATATACGGATAACTGAAGTGTATAGCTTGTGAGTGTTTTATTGTGTTTGGCTTGTTTATTGTTTTATATATTTGTTGTTGCTGTTGTTGTATACGCCCAAAGTTACTTCTTGTGATATGGAGAGCTATATAATTTGATAAACAAACAAAATATTCATGTTTTATAAAATATAAGGGGTTGCACTGAGAAGGAAGTTAGACATAATAAAAATAGTGAGAAGAAAATCACTATTGAGTAACTTGTTGATATTTTGAAGAGACTAAATCATAAATAACTTCGGCTGGATCTAGCCTAGTATAATTTTGAAATAATTTTTAACATGTAAATTTAGATTGGTATAGTATGGAGACATTTGTATGGAATTAAACATATTGCAAAAAAAAAAAAGTGGCAACAGCTTTTAAAAGCCAGTGCAGAGATGAGAGTTATTAACCTAAGTGGCTTAAATATAATACTTGGGTGAGCTCTAAAAATGCATAGCCTGTGAATTAAATTTCTACACAAAATGAGAAATTTACTTCGATGAAATCATTGTTCTGCACATACATACACAGCTATTTTTAAATGAAATATTTTGCCTGCCTTTCTTAATGATTCATTATGTAGAATTGTAATACATGTGTTGTGAAATTCAGACCTTTATATGATTTATGGATATGCTTCTGAGAGTTTCTTTTTTATCCTGCTGCATTAAAGTTAAACGAACAAACATTATATTGCAAAACAATCTGTGGCTATAAAACTGTTTATTTCTGAGTGAAGGTAGGCCACACATTATTTATTGTTGTTATTTATTTATATACTGTCTAATTCCCAAGATGGGGTTATTAGCCAGTTTAATCTTTGAGTAGAGAACATAGCTTAACTTTTCCCATTTTATGCTATGTACTTACGAAGTAAATCTATTTCTCTTTTAATGTTCAGTTAATGAAACTGTTTTTATTCATAGCAGATCACATTTCCATTTGTATGACAGTTGTATACCATTCCAGAATGGTACACCCCAAAACCATCTTTAGTTGGACACTTTTTATTTTTATTTATTAATTAATCAAATTTATATGGCTGCCCAACTCACACACAGGTGACTCCAGGCAGCTTATGTTAAAACTCCACAACATAAAAACCCATACAACTCTGCATCCCTTTTTTTCTTCATGTTGTATTGCTGCTGTTTTTTAAACATTCATTAATCCTGGGGCTAATTCTGAAGATTTTCCCTGAAGAGTTTAATAATTTGAATTTTTGGTCGTCACTTTCAATCTGAAACCTGCCTTTTGGAATCACTGGCTCTCAGTGGGCTTTAATATTAATTGCATGTAGCCTGGTGGGAACTGCAAACTTCTTTTGGCAAAATGTTAAAATTTGTACCCAGTAAACCATAACAGAATAACGATGAATTAACTGTTGTCCTGCACTTTTCTTATTGCTGTGTAACATGGAAAATCAGCTAACAGAAAAGGCTTGATATCTTGGCATTGATGAGAATGTTTCATGAGTATAGCTGAAGAGAGGGAGTCAAGCTATTCTCCAAAGCATCTGAGGGCAGAACAAGAAGGAAGGGATGGAAAGCAGAGAAGCAATCTAGAACTAAGAAGAAATTTCCTGACAGTTAGAACAATTAATCAATAAAACAATTTGCCTCCGGAAGTTGTCAATGCTCCAACACTGGAAGTTTTTAAGAAGAGATTGGATAACCATTTGTCTGAAATAGTATAGGTTTTCCTGCCTAAACAGCGGGTTGGACTAGAAGACCTCCAAGGTCCCTTCCAACTCTGTTATTCTAAACCAGGGATGTCAAACTCATGTCATCACAGCAGTGTCACGTGACGTATCGGGACTTTTCCCCCTTTGCTAAATGGGGCATTGGCCAGGAATTTGACAGCCCTGTTCTAAACTCATCAGGGCTGAGAAAGGAGGATATATTACTGGGGCATCTGTTTGAATTAACCACTCATTCTCTCCTAACTGCTACTTGTACCAGTGTTATTAAACTTTACGAATTTAAGAAATGTCGAATTCTGGGAGTTGGTCAGCTCATCTTAAAATTTCCGAGATTGAGAAACCCTGACTTATATTGACTCCACAAAGGCAATATAAAGCATAATATTAGATTTTTCTTAATGGTGCAAATTACCACTGTATCCCAAAGGTGCTTTTTCAAGAGACAACTGGACTTTCTGGTTTTTCTTGAAGACATTTCGCTACTTATCCAAGAAGCTTCTTCAGTTCATATTTCTGTGAAAACCTTATAATATATGAATGAATGAATGAATTCTTTATTGGCCAAGTGTGATTAGACACACAAGGAATTTGTCTTGATGAGTGTGCTCTCATTGTACATAAAAAGAAAAGATACATTCATCAAGAATCATAAGATACAACACTTAATGATAGTCATAGGGTACAAATAAGCAATCAAATCATACTAGGAAACAGTCAGTATAAATCGTAAGGATACAAGCAACAAAGTTACAGTCATACAGTCACAAGTGGGAGGAGATGGGTGATAGGAACAATGAGAAAATTAATAGTAATAGTAATGCAGTAAATAGTTGGACAGTGTTGAGGGAATTATTTGTTTAGCAGAGTGATGGCATTCAGGGTAAAAACTGTCCTTGTGTCTAGTTGTTCTGGTGTGCAATGCTCTCTAGCGTCGTTTTGAGGGTTAGAGTTGAAACAGTTTATGTCCAGGATGTGAGGGGTCTGTAACAGTGGTGGGATTCACATTTTTTTACTACCGGTTCTGTGGGCGTGGCTTGGTGGGCGTGGCAGGGGAAGGATACTGTAAAATCTCCAGTCAGAGATGGTATTTGCAGGTTCTCCGAACTTCTCAAAATTTCCGCTATCAGTTTTCCAGAACTGGTCAGAACCTGCTGAATACCACCTCTGGTCTGTAAATATTTTCACAGCCCTCTTTTTGACTCGTGCAGTATACAGATCCTCAATGGAAGGCAGATTGATGGTAATTGTTTTTTCTGCAGTCCTAATTATCCTCTGAAGTCTGTGTCTGTCCTGTTGGGTTGTAGAACCAAACCAGACAGTTAGTGAGGTACAAATGACAGACTCAATAATTCCTCTGTAGAACTATATCAGCAGCTCCTTGGGCAGTTTGAGCTTTCTGAGTTGGCGCAGAAAGAACATTCTTTGTTGTGCTTTTTTGATGACATTTTTGATGTTAGATGTCCATTTTAAGTCTTGAGATATGATAGAACCTAGAAATTTGAAGGTCTCTACTGTTGATACTGTGTTGTCTAGTATTGTAAGAGGTGGTAGAATAGGAGAGTTTCTCCTAAAGTCTACCACCATTTCTATGGTTTTGAGTGTGTTCAGTTCCAGATTGTTCCGGTCGCACCATGAGGCAAGTTGATCAACGCCCCCATCCACCACCACCCCGGTCTGTATGCAGATTCATCGTTGTTTTGAATGAGAGCAATCACTGTAATATCATCTGCAAACTTCAGTAGTTTAACATATGAGGCTTCTATAATGAGTTAGATTATTTTCCTTCTTTACTAATTAAAGAGAAAAGGCTTTTTTCTATGTTGAATAAAGTTCTTTGTGTTCCTGACTCTTATTCACTACTTAAATTAAAGGTTTAAACACATTTCTTGGAAAGTGTTATGATATGTTGCAGAAATAGTGTCAAATTTTAGAGCTTTATTTAATTTCAGTTTTTTTATTGCCTTGTTAGTTTCATCTTTGGTTATGGGTTGATAACAACTTGTTATTGATCTGTGAATTTAGTACTTAAGTAATATGGGATTCAAATGTTTAAAAATCTTTTCTGGAACAGATGGCTCTTTAGAATTATTCTAAATTATTATTCTAACTTAAAATAATAGTTAACAAATTCTGCTCCATTATCTCTTTCATTGTAAAAACATGTTTTGTTGTGTCCCACATACACATAATAATTTCTTTTATGCTGTTCCTTATGGAATTGATAAGCCAACAATCTGTTAAATAAATTTCAGTTTCTAATATCTCTGATTAACTAGCAATAAAGCTAGTTGATTCTATATTGTTCTACTCTTTTGTTCTGTATCTGTAACTGAATTAAGTTTATGCCTTGATTCTAATCGTTTCAGATCAGATAGCAATATATATTTTCTGCTTCTGCATTGATTTCTTTCTATTTGATGACAAAGAGATGAATAAACCTCTCTAATAAATTTACTAACATCCCATAGTTATAAAGTAAACATCAGAAAATAAATTGATTCAGCAATACCGAGAGTTAACTAATTCTTCAGCTTTTTGATCTAGAACAGGAGTTTCCAACCTTAGCAACTTTAATACTTGTGGACTTGAAGTCCCAGAATTCCCCAGCCAGCTGGGGAATTCTAGGACTTCAAGTCGACAAGTATTAAAGTTGCCAAGATTGGAAATCCCTGATCTAGACGTTCCTCTATTTGGTTTTGCTGTTATTGGATGATAATCTGCATATCTAAGAGTTGCCACTGTAAAGTTGGTTAACATGATTTAGAAATGAAGCACGTAGCTGTCCTTAAAATATGAGTGGAAGTATGCATAGTCTGTCTCTATGAGCTATTTATATCTCTCTTCATCCAAAAGAGATGAAAGTGACATGTAAACTGTGACGTATGAGGAAGTTTGCCGATATTCCTTTGATCTGCTTTTCTATACCTTGCAATAAATTTTTCAAAGCGAGCTCTCCTTTTGCCCCATCCATCTCAGACTGCAATGCCTTAGTGGTCTCCGCTCTAAGTATTAATGTCTGAGTTGTTTTTTTTTAAAGATCAGCAAAGTTTGAGTCAGTATTGTTACCAAAAGGATGGGTATAGGAAATAGAGGTATATCTAATTAAAACAAAGTATGTCAACAATGTAATTAAATTTGAACCAAGTACCACCCCCAAGTTGTTGTTATGTCTGGATCAACCAGCCTGTTTTAAGTTAGTATTTGAATCTATGTCGACAATATGAATCCTAGCCAGAGGTGGTATTCAGCAGGTTCTGACCAGTTCTGGAGAACCAGTAGCGGAAATTCTGAGTAGTTCAGACAACTGGAAAATACTATCTCTGACTGGTCCCATCCCCATCTATTCTCTGCCTCCCGAGTCCCAGGTGATTGGCTGGATCTTTTGTTGCCCTGCACAGGAGAACAGAGCTGGAAAGCAGGTTAGTGGGGTAGAGACGGAATGGGATTTTGCAGTAACCTTCCCCTGGAGTGGGGTGGGAATGGAGATTTTACAGTATCCTTCCCCTGCCACAACCACCAAGCCACACCATGCCCACCAAGCACATCCACATTAAAAAAGTTTGAATCCCACCACTAGTCATAGCCCTACTAGTCTGTATTCTATAATTGGATGTCATCATAAAGAAAGTTCTGTTTTATCAGAACTATGCTAGATAGTTCTATGGGCCAGATGTATCCATATTAATATGTG
The DNA here is from genome assembly GCA_023653725.1 of Bungarus multicinctus. Classification (NCBI taxonomy): domain Eukaryota; kingdom Metazoa; phylum Chordata; class Lepidosauria; order Squamata; family Elapidae; genus Bungarus; species Bungarus multicinctus. Next base: position 30,806,400 of record CM042851.1, read on the forward strand.
GTCGGGTGTGTTATTGGAGAGGTGGTTTTAAAGTATTAATGACTATTAGCGTTGTTGGCATGTGATTGCCTCTGAAGGCCATCTATTGGAAGACTAGTGGGCTTCTTTGTTCAGTTGATTGGCCTCTTTTAAAAGAGACTCCTGGACTAGATGGGCCAAGAGTCCAATCCATCAGAGCACTGCTTAATATTCTTATCCTGTTGCTTAGGTCTTTATAGACCAAGGTTAGTATACTGAGTTTGTGTTGGGAGTTCACTGGCAACAAATACAATTGTTCTGACCAAGGCTTCTGAGGCTGTAATTACACACATGCTTATTTTAAAAACAAGTCTTATTTTTTTGCAATGCTGGGAAATATTTTCATTCCCAGCCGGTAATGAATCTCAAACAGTCCCTCGAGATAAGCACCCACCTTTCTGCTGAAGTGCTGTCAATAACAGAAGTGTTAAATGAACTAGGAAAAAAAACCAATCGAAGTACAAAGAGCTTCAAGAATGAATCTGAACCGAACGAACGACTTTGCTTCCTGCAAAGGTTTCATCATCTTTGCCTGTCCTTTATAACTTATGGGACAGGCAATCACCTCCCAGCCTTCCTCCGAAGTCTCCCCTCTCACTTTCTAGAAGCTCTGTGCACACGCGCACTGGGAACAGGCTCCCCTGGGCCCTCTGCCTTGCTGCTGCCAGACTCCAGAGGCTCTGGAGGCAGCACACAACTCCCAGATGGTCCTGGCCCCATCTCTGCATCGCATGCAGGACCCTCGTCCGAATCCTCTCCAGACTCCCGGATTGGTTCCCTTTCTTCCCCACTGTCCGATTCCGCTGCCGTCTGCACAGGCTGCTGGCGAATCACAACAACAATGCTTTATAAATCAGTAATATACATTTTCCAGAATGAGGGAGACTGGTATAAATGAAAAAGCAGCAGTTTAAGATATCTAACAATGTCTAGTTTCTATCCAAGTGTTAAAATAATTATGACGATCATGTTTAAAACAAATCTAAAGAAAGTGAAATGAAGGAAAGAAAAATTTAAAAAAATGGTTTGTAAAAATTCAGATTGGATTTATGGAAACTTGTCAATGAGGAGATAGACTTTTCCCCTCCTGTTATATAAAATGGCTAAAGTGTCTGATTGATTCATTTTTAGATAAAACAGATGGGACTCTCAGATCATGCACTGTTAAGCCTTTCTTTGGAATTGGTGCCACTGTGACCAGAAAGTCCAGATGGTGCTTAAATCTGTTGTTTTTTTAACAACCCTACTTTTTTGACAGTTATACCCAAACACATTGAGCAATTCTTAGTCATTAATTACTGATCCAGTTCTGTCGGTTGGTACTACGGCTTACCAAAACGCACCCCAAAGAAACGAAGCCATGTGAGAAGCTTGGGAACATGAATCAAAGCCAGTGGTGGGGGAAATGCTTCACACCTAATAACACTTTCGAAGAGCTGTTTCAACTTTGCAGATTGCACTAGAACAATAGTGGCCTCATCGGAACAAGAAAGTACAGCACATGTCACAAGAACTTTATAAAATGCAATCTGAGGGAACAAGAGAGCAGCAGGTAACGAAGGACACGAAGTGGGCCTACATTGCAGTTAAAATATTTCAGGGGTTTTAACCTGCTGTTTTCTGTGCCAGACTGTGTTCTAATCAGTGTCATTGTGGCTTGTGAAGTCAAATGCTTGCTAAGTTGATTTCTGTCTTGGAAGATCAGTCCGACCGAGCAAAGAATAAAAGTGGTGCATAATTCTTATGAGAGATCACAGCAAATTGCAGGTTATGACTTGTCAAATCAAAATCATCTACAGTCTGACTTGAAACTATTTGTGTTTCCATGGGTTATCCACAATTTTGTTTTTTCTAAATATTAAAATTTAAATTACCGGTTTCCAGAGGCAAAATCCTATTTCCTATTATTGTATTAATTTTAAAGCACCACGTATACTGTTGGCATTGAAGGAACCACAAGTTATAATAAATATTATGGTTTGTGATACCAGACTTTGAATGCTATATATGATGACATAAATAATTAATAGGGCCTGGGCACTATTATTTTCATTGATGTTTCTCTTGGTGTGAAGATGCACTAAATGATTTCTCCTCTACTAGCCAGTTGCCAAAACAATAGATCACAATGTTAGCCATTTTTGTAGCTTTTTGCTTAATTTAAAAGATGATTAAAGAGAATTTAATAAGATGCAGGTAGATGGCGCTGAAACTTTTTCCGCTTGGTTCCACAGAGAAAGGCTATAGCCATGATGGTGAACCTATGGCATGCATGCCACAGGTGGCACACAGAGCCATTTGTGCCGGCACACGAGCTGCAGGCAAACTTACCTCACTGGGCATGTGCGCGCCTCACAGCTGATTTTTGGTGGGTTTGAGGCCTTTTTTTTTTTTACCTCCCAAAGGCTTGAGGAAGGCTTCTGCAGGCTTTGCAGGCCAAAAACTAGCCCCATTTCGTCACTTCCTGTTTTTCTGAAAATACCAGAAGTGATTAAAAGGGGCTAGTTTTCGGCCTGCAGAAACCTTCCTTAAGCCTTTGGGAGGCCGAAAAAGGCTTCAAAGCGACTGGAAATCAGCTGTGAGGCGCAGTGCAGGTAAGGGGGGGCGGGGGGTAGATGGGTGGGTGGGATTGCGCGTGCATACGTAGGGGTGTGGGGGGCGTGCATTGCCTTCTGGATGCATGCACACAGTTTTTGGCACTGGAGCCCAAAAAGATTAGCCATCACTGGGCTGCAGTATATCATGGAGGAAGGAGAAAGCAGAAGCTATTTTCAAAGCTATTTTCAATAAAACTGTAGCTTGGGGTCTTACATACAGATTAATACTTTTCTTGTTGATTAATCTATATGTAAGGCCATAAGCCATAGTTTTATTGACTTACGGCCTTGACTTATGGCCCCAATTGAGCCCAAAATTTTTGTTGTTAAATGGGAGAATATAAATCTCATGAGTAAGTAAATTAGGGAAGATTGCTAAAAGAACTTTGAATTGAGCAACCAAACTAACCCATCCTGTTTGCTTGCTTGCAAATGCAAGAGAGATTCTTCTGGGCTTGAGCCAGAGTATTCAGAGTATGTCTCCCATAAATCCAGTAATGATTGCCGTAAGCACAAGTAAAAACAAAATCTGCTTATTGGTCAAATGTGAGTCCTGGGTCCCTGATTGAACCCAACACTTGGAGGACTAGTGTCTTTTTATTCAGACACACCAAGGAAGAAAATGCTTTATTGGTTTGATGAATTTCCCATCAGTTTTCCTGTCCAGTTGCAATCCACAGCAGCATCTACTGGCAGATGTAAGGTCTATTAAGAATTAAACTAAATTAAACTGAAGCCAGTATTCCAGTGTTTTCAGACAAATTTCCTCTTGTGGTAAGAATGTGAAAAAATCTATAAGTATGCCTTTTGCTTCTCTTGTGAAAGGGGGCTGAACTGCGTATGGCTATTCAAATTGGAAGAACAAGTTCCAGAATGTTTGGAGCAGCCCTGGGAAGTTGTTAGAGTATATCCTGGGATGGAGTGGGATGTTGTTTTACGATGGAGAAATCAGAAATGCTTAAGATAAGAAGTAGACTGCCTATATTAATTCTTAGCTATGTTTCTTATTCTTAGCTCACGTCTGTAATTTCACTGCTGCATTATTGCTTAGAAATCTGCTGCATTTTACATAATGTTGTATGCCCTGAAACATCCATGTAAAATAAGTCTGCAAAGACACGGAGTTTATATGTTGTGTCAGCCTTGGAGTGGAGTGTGGATGGCAGACGACTGGAACTTTCAGTTTTATTTCTTACTCTATGGGCTTGGGGTTTTTCAAGAGAAAGTTTTTGTACAGTTTTGGCTGGTGTGCAAGAAGAATAAGAGACACATCCAAACCTTTTGAGGACCATATGGGAGTACAAAATGCAGTGATCCACGTTTTCATGGGAATAATTCATTACTGACACAACTCTGGTAGTCCAATAATTGAATTATTTGCTGTTTCAAGGACAGTGCAAGGTGTTAGGGGAAATTTACACAACCCTTAAGTGTCTTAGGACTTGGTTATCTCCAAAACCACTTGCTCTACAAATCTGTCCCTCCAAGGCACTCAGGCACAAGTCTGTGTAGGAAATCACCATCCAGAGGTGAGCATTATCTGCAAAAGTTCTGTAGACTACTTTGGCACCAGAAAAAAAGGTCCACACCTATTGGGATGCTGTTAAAAAATGGGGCATTTTAAGAGAGTATATGGAGAGTGAGAATTGAATGGAGTTGTATCTGAGCTGTATTATACAGTATGTTATTATTATAATATCTAATAATATATGAAGATTATTGTGTTTATTATTACTGGGTTGAAAATTGTTATTGTTCTATTGTAGACTCAATTTTTTTGAAGTAGCATTTTAAAGAAAATAAAAAGGAAGGGAATCATTAAGATAGTGGGCATTTATAATTTCCAAATTATGTCTGAATTCATGCCTGAAATTCTGCACAGTTTAGCATTCCTATTTATTCCAGACTTTCCAATGCCCCGAAAACTTAAGTTATTAGTCCAAAAAACAAATAAAATAAACCAAATAAGTCCAGAAACCAAATAAACCAATTGCTTAGTTCTTGAAGATGGAAATGATAGAACTCCTGTTCTTACGTTTATAAGAAAGGAGTAAGAAAACTGAGCCTTTGTGTGGCATTCTTGATAATGCATCCTAACCCTAAACTTTATATTCCCATTTCTTGCCCTTGCGGATATTAAGACACACAATAGCCTTAATTTAAACTGTCTTCAAGATATATTTAACTCATAGTCTTGGTATTCTGACATAGAAACAAGTTGATTGGTCACATCTTGGATTATTCTATCCGGTAACTATGCATAGGATGGTAACAGCTATCAAGTGATTGCATGTTGCTTTTTACTTGATCAAAAGATTTAGACCTGTAGAAATTGCTCTGCAAAATTTACTGTTAGGAGATCTTTGACAGATTTATAGTGCACAGATGCCTTTTTCCTCTGTCATAAGATTGTGCAAAGATGCTGCTCACTGCATTTTAACAAGGTATGGTGCCATCTACAAAATGGTTTTCTCCCCATATAACTACCATAGAAATAGTACATTTTTGGTTCTTAAAGTCAGAAATTCTTATTTAAAAAGTTTAATTATGGGGGAAACGTCAACATATTGCTGAGAAGATTAGATTTCATGCCCAAAGGTGAGATAAAAAACATTTTAATTTTAAACTAATTCACACCAATTAAAAGATGCAAAAGAATGTTGTACCAATCAGTTGTTAATTATGCATCACTTTTACTTTCCCTGTGAGAAAAAAATAAGCAACTTTTGTTCCATTTTGTTTAGGAAGTAAACAAGTAATTACATACTAATAATTAGTGGGACAATGCCTCCCCCACATGTTACTATAAATATCCAGATGGAGGAATTGGGTTCAAGAAGTATTTGCTATAGAGTATATTTCTTCCTTGAGTTCTTGTTACTCTCTTCAATCTTTTTTCCAGCAAGAAACCCCAGTTTTATCACTTCAGAAAGGATCATTTCTAAATCTTGGGGTATGTATGTCAGAAGTGTAACTTGGAACCAAAAAATTCAGTTTATAAAGAACCCAAAACACTACAAGATGCAGAAACATAAGAAAAAAGAATCAATAATATGTGTAGTTCATATATTTATGTATAATTAGCAGTTACTAACTGTGGACATTGAATAACACTTTTGTTTAAAGATAACACTCTCAGAAGACCAAAAATTAGATTTATGGATAGAAGTCAGGACTGTATGAAAGATGAGTGAAATGAGAATTTATTACAAAGACTGTGAATTAAGTTGACCTGGATGTTTTTCTGATTTGTAAAAAGTGAGGATGTTAATGATAAATAGTGACAAAGATACCAAGTGATGTAAAATAACCAAAGAGTTTATACTAATTTTAAGAAGGTAGGGGAAAAAAGATCTATACATTTCAAAGACTTCCATATTTATATTACGTATATTGCGCATCAGAAGGAAATATAAACCAGAAAAAAGAAGCATAGAGACTTTGCTTTTATTATTTTTTTTAGAAGAGCAGTGCTGGCATATGGCTAACTTTCTCAGCTAAATCAGTTGCTTATTTTTTCTAGTTTCTAGACAGATTTTTCTTCCTAGCAATCTGAGAAGAACTTTGGGTGGCTGTGTACCAGTGGTGGGATTCAATTTTTTTTACTGTGGGCATGGCTTGGTGGGTGTGACAGGGAAAGGATACTGTAAAATCTCCAGTCAGAGGTGGTATTTGCCTGTTCTCCGAACTACTCAAAATTTCCGCTACCAGTTCTCCAGAACTGGTCAGAACCTGCTGAATACCACCTCTGCTGTACATACTGTACATACTGTATTCTGTAGAATCAGTTAGAATCAGAGCATTAGAATTCCCTTGGGATCACTAGTGAGTATGTATCCTGCAACTTGGTTTAGGCTCTGCTTTATTTTTTGCTTAAGGTTCTTTCAAATTCTCCATTGATTAAAGTGATAGAAAAGGAGGACTGGGGGACATGATAGTAGTATTCCAGTATTTGAGAGGCTGCCACAAAAGAAAAGGGGGTCAACTTATCTTTCAAAGCACCAGAAGGCAGGACAAGAAACGATGGAAACTAATCAAGGAGAGAAGCAATCTGGAATTAAGGAGAAACTTCCTAACAGTGAGGACAATTAGCCAGTGGAATTAATCTTCCAACTCTGTTCTGATTGATTGATTGATTGATTGATTGATTGATTGATCTTCTTTATACAGGGATTTCAAAGTAACATAATTTCCCTATTCTTTCTTTCTTGGTGGCAAAATTGGGTTTCTTTTCTCTGGACCAGCCACACCCAATTCCTGCAACCATTCTTCATAGTTTCCTCTTAATCATCTTACTTGCTCTTCTTTTCCCAAAGTCTTGATATCTTTTTTGTAAAACTGGATACAGTGTTCTAGGTGTGGCCTTATTAAGGAAAAGATACTAATACTTGCCATGATTTTGAGTCTATGCCTCTGTATATACAACCAAGGATTGTATTAGCTTTTTTGGCTGCCGCTGCACACTGCTGGCTCATGTTTAAGTCATTGTCCACTAGGACTCCGAAGTCCCTCTCACAGTTATTGTTTTTAAGCCAGGTTTTACCTAATCTCTATTTGTACCTTTGGTTTTTCTTGCCTAAGTATAAAAGCTTGCTTTTCTCGACACTAAATTTCTTTTTGCCAACAGAAGAAACAGAAGAAATACCGATATGCTAGAAGTTCTGACATATTCTTTAGCATCTGTTCTTTCACTTCATTTGGAAGGGAGTTGCTGTGAAAAAAAGTTTGGATTAGTATTGTTTGTGAAATAGACATCATCAGTGTGCCTTTACCAAAATCCCGTGACTGAATTTTTGACTGCCAGAAGAGTTCCTTCACTTGAAACCCACTGCTGAATGTAAGTTATTTAAGAAAGAATTGGTTGGTGTGAATACTGTGCATTGCTGGTCCAAAAAATGTAAAAGGGTGTGATCAAAAGCAAAATAGATGGTTTGTGACAACAACTAATCACAGGAAAAAGCTTGGTAAGTTAATGAGAGATAGTCAGGTCAGTCAATGGGAAATTGCTGTTAAGCCTGGCATTTCACAGGAATATATGGATCGTGCAGAGATGAAAACTTCAAGGGTTAAAATTTACCAAGCAATTGTCACACCACCAGAGTGAAAATGAAGAGTTTCTTCGTAGCATTAGGACAGCCAGTAAAACGGGGGTTTATCATTGTGATTCAGAAGCAAAGAATCTATTTATGAAATATTATTACAATGCTTCACCTATGGGGAAAAAAATAGAATCCAGGTTTTGGCAGAAAATTGCATGGTAGGAATTATTCATATAGCCTTAGGACCACTATCATCCAAGCACCATACACTGCAACACCAAAAATTTTGAAAAAGTAATTAAGTAGAATTCAGGTGTACAAGAAGGAAATTTTGCTGCAGCACAACAACAACTAGGTCTCATACTTCATAAGCCACTCAAGAGGCAGTTGTAAACTTGGGTCTTACAATTCAGACTTGTGCCAGGTGATTTCTACCTTTTTCCAAAACTGAAGAAATATTTTCATGGGTTTGATTCAATTGAAAAGGTAGAAAGGATTGTCAGGAGTTGTTTAGATCTTTTGTGACAATGGATGGTGGTGACAGTGCGGAAAATTAAATGTAGATAACAAAAGAGCTCATTTCAAGATTTTCCCGCTTCATCTATGTATTAAAATATTTATAAGTAAAGTTAGAGACATGGGTGCAATGCTTTTCATTTAGCTTTCATAACAATTATCGTGAAAACTTGACTGATCTTAAAAATTTTGAATGGCTTGGATGAGACACCACTAGGAGATCCCAGAGCTGTCAGCTAGATTGAAAGTTGAAAAAGCCTCCCAGAAGAAGGCAATACCAAATTACGTCTGTATTATTCTTTAAAAAAAATTACATGGACATGTTTAACATAATTCAGGAATCAAACTTGCAAGGAGGAGTTGCCTTTTGATTTGGAAGCACAAATCTAGTTGTCTAGTTGGTTTTGAATATATTATATATGAAAAATAATGCAGATTTGCCATTTTAAATAGGTTTTAATTCTTGTACTATTCTAAAGTAAATACATCATTTTCTATCTCTGATTTACAAACTACTTTTCAGAAACATGTTTTCACTTAAACTTGTCATTCTGGGGAACTTGTGGCTCTGTAGATGTTGATGATCTTTAATCGGGTGGGATTCTACCGGTTCAGTAGAACTGGTTGTTACGATTCTATACAGTTCGGAGAACCGGCAAATCGTGCCCCTGGCTGGCCCTGCCCCTCCCCACCCAGTCACTCCTGATGGTATTTCTTTTTTTTTTTCCTCCTGACAATCAGCTGTGCCGGGATCTCCCTCGCTGTCTTACTGCTTCGCCCAGGAGGCTTCCCTGAGGCCCAGGAGACAAAAAAATGGAGCGCAGGGGGAGTGCTGCAAAAAAGAAGAAGCCATATTCACTCAGTCACATGGCCACACCCACCTAGCCACACCCACCTAGCCATGCCCACAAAACCGGTAGTAAAAATATTTGCATCCCACCCCTGTCTTCAATACACATAATGTCTCTCACTCTCCCTGCTTGGTTAGGGCTGCTGGAAGTTGTAGGTCAGCAGCATCTGGAGGGCCACAAGGTCCCCATTCCTCATGTAAAGATAGGCTCAAGTTGTCCATTACTTTTTCTTTTTATTCCTTGAAGCATTCTTTTATCATTTGACAGTGCAAGGGGACAGCACGAGACATTTACGAAGTCATTAAGGTGTAAACAAAGAATTGTGTTTTCAATCTATATCATAATGATTCTCTTGAATGAGCTCCCTTCCTCCCCTATTTTATCCATTTTCTAAAGCAATTTCAGGGGGCGGGTCATAGTTCACATTAAGTTATACTTTACCACTTCCTGTTCTAGACCCCGGCTATGGCTAATAGAGTCCAACAGAGAGGTTAGATGAAGAATATTGCTGACATATTCTTTTCAGCAGGCATTTTAATGATAAATTTAATTTGCATCTCAGTATTTGTGCCTAACCTACTTTACAGCCTCAGTGGAAGACAGAATTGTACTCAGTATGCCAATTTGAAACACATACGGCACTACCCAGTAAACACTGTATAGGAAGCAGACGAGGATAGTTCTTTGCGTTGCCCTATATTCCTGGTCTCTTTTAAGGCTTTTTCTCCAGTCCATTTTTCCATTCGTCATGTTACAATTCAAGAAGATTGAAACACTCACAAATCTATATATATAAAAGCGAAATACCACTCACGCATCATCACAAAATCTTCAGGACCATAAAGCCTACAAATTTAAAATTTGGCACATACGTTCCTCTTGGTTTCTAGGTGCTCACTAAGAAAGGATTTTTTGAAATGACCATCAGAGCATTAGTGTTTCATATATTATTATTATTAACACGTTCTGATGCTAAAGAGTTCTACTCCCCCTCCCAACCTGAAAAGAAATCTCTTCCAAATGCAAAACAAAAGCAGAGGAGAGGAGTTTCCATTTCAGTTTTAGTTTCATAGCAGCAACCAGCTTTAGTACAGAACAGTTGAACTAAGCCACGCCCAGGCCAGGGGTGGGATTCTACCAGTTCTGTCTGGCTCTACAGAACCGGTAGCTCTGAAGAGCAGCAGACACAGAACCGGTTCTCTGTCTGCTGCTGTTTTGGCCCACCCGCCTGCCCGGGCTCTTACCTGTCCTTTATTTCCTGCTTTTTCAACCACAGCTGCTTTGCACGGCACAACTGCGGTTGAAAAAGCAGGAAAAAAGGACTTTTCCAACCGCTGTGCACCCACACGCAGCGCTGCTCAGCTGTCCGGGCAGCTCATCACGTTGTAAATTGTAGTCGCACGACTCGCATGACTCACGCATGCGCACACAATGCAGAGCAACAGAACTGGTAGTTAGTTACACCAGTCAGATCCCATCCCTGGCCCAGGCTCTTTAGTGTCTCCTTCTTGCTCACACAACAAATACTGCTTCAGTTTCCAAATAGCCCTCAACTCTCTCACACACTGACTGGACACTTGCCAGATGAATACTGATAGATGCTGGTAGGCAGAGGCACTTTTTTTTTTCTGTTATTTTCCTCCCCCAAAACCAAGCCCGATCACATAGTTTCATAGTGATGCATGGGTATAGAGTTGTAATCTATATAGCTTGTTCATCTGAGGCTACAATTGCATAACCTAATTCCAGCTACTCCAGCAAAAGTTCCCAGGTCCCTTCCCTGTATTTTCAGGTAGGCTAGAAAAATGCATTTTTGAAATGCCAGTGACTATTCCTTACAGCAGAGCTAAAGTATTTGTATGTATGAAGGGGTAGAAACCCTTATCCCAAACAAGATCTAATTGGACACAGGTCCAGAACTGTTACAGAAAAACACTACAGCTGTTTTTAAAAATGAAAATCTCTAGGGAACTTTGTGACAAAGTAGCTGAAGCAGAGAATGTCTTCTCTTGTGATCCTGTGTTACTTATATAGCCCCCAGAGTTGCAGATAAAATGTTGTTAAAACTGCTTTTCAATACTAACAGCTTAGCATGGTTTGGTGGGTACAAGAAAAGAAATTAGCCTGAAGTACCAGATACTCTTACTGCTCAAGACAGAATAGAATAGAATACTTTTATTCTATTCTATTATTTTTATGGCCCTAGCAGACAATTGCAGAGAGGCTGTGTGATGACCCGAGGCGTGGCACAAAAGCAACAAAGTCACAAAAGTAGGTAAAGTCCCTTTAATACCTCCAACTTGGCCCTAAATGTCCAGTTATCATTGGCTGGAGAAAAAACTCTCCCAAGAAGAGTTTTTAAAGGGAAGAAATTCCGTGGGAACTCAAAATACATATAAATTATAAATAAAAACCAACACAAACCACTCTGCAGCAATTAACAAGACAGGGCAGGATAAGGAATTGAAGACTTCAAAAGATAATGAAACACACACAGTTGGGAGAACTCCAGAACTCGGATAAGAATTGACAAACCAACATAATTCATGCTTTGCTTCCAGCAAGGAGCTGTGCACAAACACCCTCTTTATCCTGTTTTCCCAGCTGCAGCTAATTAAGGGAATCAGGGCCTTTTTCTCCCCCCATAACCCACATTGCTCCCTTATCCATTTCTCCCTGCATGCCCTAGGATGAAGAGGGGGTGGACCTGGGTCTTCCTCTGAATGCCCAGCCGGCCTGTGCCCTTCCCCAGTTTCCTCCAAAGCCACCAGAACCACACTCCTACTCCCTGTCAGCTGTTCCACCTCTCCCTCGGAATCAGATTCCAACAGGGGCATGACAGGCTGGAAGAGTGGGGTGCTTCACCCACTTCAGTCCAAAGTGATGGTCAGTTAATGCCAGGCCAGTCTTATTACACATGGAGCACCTGAATAGATCACTGAATGGTTGATGGAGCATGTTGCACTCAGGGTAAGACTGCTGTGGTTGTTGCCTGCTTAAAGTTAGTATTCTGGGGAAAAAATGTATCAATTGTGTGTGTGTGTGTTAGCATTCTGCTTTAATGCTGTAATGCAGGGCTGTCAAACTCCGGGCCCATGGGCCAGATGCATCATGCGCTGGCCAAGCCCACACTCAGTTTAGTGAAGGGGGGGAAAAGTCCTGATGCGTCACGTGACACTGCTGTGACGATGTGAGTTTGACACCCCTGCTCTAATGGCTGTGGATGAGTTTAAAGTCTACTAGGGTCAGATTAAGGCAAGGTAGTAAGGAGAGAAGAGAAAGGATTGTGTGGTCATGTTTACGCTGTGGGTAGTGCAAGAAGGAAAAGATAAAAATCACTTGACAGTGAATGGGTGGCACGTACATTTAATGAATAAATAGTAAAAGGCTCACTTTTGCTTTAGAGTGAAAGTACTGGCTCAGTTTAAAAAGCATTGATTGGGAGCATTTTCCAACTGTGGACCAATTGCAAAGACTGAGTCTTAAACCATTTACTTACCATAAGGATCAATTTGAGAGGTATTCTTTGTTTATCTTGATTGAGAACTCTAGAAACGAGATTGTTTTCCTGGACAGAAAATGACAGCTGTATTATCATATGTTTTACCTATCTTACTATACATATCCTTGCCCATCACATGTTGTTGATGTGCTGGAAAAAGTGCCTGAGGTTTTTAACCATGGAAAAAATTAGCTTGGCAATGTGTTCATTAGCATGCATTATAGACATTTGATCAATCATTCTTGAAAAACAGATGCAATCATGTACATATAATCTACCCTCCTTTTAGTTCTTCAACCTTTCTTGACCCTCTTATAGAAGCAGAGATTTATTCTGAAGTGTCAAAATGATGCATGGAGATTTAGCTGTGTGATGCCCATTAAAGTCAGTAGGAGCTGTGTATGTAAAGCTGAATGCAACCTGCAAAACTTATTCCTGGTGTGGTAGTAAGAAGTGGTTTAATTTTCCAGACTTGACAGTGGAATGCTGTGTTTATCTATATGAATGAATTTTGAATGTTGACTATGGATTAATAATATAAAGCATAGATATCTGTTCCTTACAAATTGTATGAAGCCTACTATCATATTTTAAGCCACTACTTTAATGGAAAAAAAGAATTGATCGTAAAATTGATTAATTGAACCTATCTATTTAAAAACATGCATAAAATAATAGAGAATCTGGCTATTTTCAAGCCAGAAATAGGTATAATAGATTAGCATCATAATACTAAATAGCTGTTGTGGTTAGCCGGCAGCAGGTGCGGACGGGGGAAGAGAGTGAGGAATCAGGCCAGGAGCATTAGGGAGTGGACTGCTGCCTTCAGAGATTGTGGGCGCTAGCAGCAGTGATGAGGAGGTTCCCGAGGAGCTTGTGCCAAGTGTGCATGCACGCAGGATTGATCATAGGAGAGAGCAGTTACAGCAGCACAGGTGACTCAGGAGTAAGGCTACAAGGTAATGGCCCCTCCCTCAAGAGGATAAAAGCCAGGTTTGAAGAAGCGTTCTTTGCAGAAGGCAAAGATGCTCTGAAGCTCAGCCTCATGGACAGCATAGTCAGTATTTGAAAACTCTTGTAAACTAGTTCTTATCTCTGGGTTTTTGGCTGCCTTGACAAACAATTTGGCAAGGCTCTTTCTTGTCAGAGCTAATTAGTTGGAAGCAGCCTTTTATCTGTGAAGAAACAGAATTCGTGGATTAAACCTTAAAAGGTGGGGGGCTGCTGCCTTTGTCTTGTGTTTACTCTCTTGGAACCAGGTTGGGTCAGAACAATAGCATAATAGATAGCATCACTAATATATGTAAAAGACAAAGTTCTCTGTGTCTCCTTGCCTTTTATCCTAGCATCCCTTTTCCAGATTCCTTGCCAGGACAGAATAAATCTAGTATTAGATGTCACAATAACCCTGTGTTGCTGATCTTTTTCCTGCTCAGTTTCCTTCATTGCGTTTCCCATAGAATATGACAGATAGGAAGCTTTTGTAATAGTGTGAGACATGTGCTGATTGGTGCGATGGTATGAAAGAAAGACCTTGGGAAATGGATGAATGTGATTTCCAACAGACCGGTGCATTCCCACAGGGAGGGCCTTCTCTGGGTGCCGTCGGCCTCCATGTGTCGTCTGGCGGTCCCCAGGAGTAGGGCCTTCTCTGTGGGGGCCCCTGCCCTCTGGAATATTCTGCCACCTGAGATACGCACCAGCACGGACCTGAGGGCCTTCAGGCGTCAGTTGAAGACCTGGCTCTTTGAGCAGGCTGGCCTGGGCTGAGATAGTTTTAGTTGTCTCCTTAATTCGGTTTTAACTTGGTTTTAATTTTTGGGGGAGGGTTGTCTTACCTAAACAGCCATTATTTAATTTCTTTTTAACTTTTGTATTGTTCTGGGTCTGATTCGGCTGTACACCGCCCTGAGTCCCTAGGGAGAAGGGCGGTATATAAATGTTATAAATAAATAAATAAATAAAGAGATGCTGCCTAGGGAATGGTTGGATTACAAGAACTTGGTATGTTTAATCTAATGAAAAGAAGGACTCGGGGTGACAGGATAGCAGGGTTCCAATATTTGAGGGGCTTCCGCAAAGAAGAGGGGGTCAACCTATTTTCCAAAGCACCTGAAGGCAAGACATGAAACAATAGAGGCAAACTAACTAAGGAGGAAAGCAACCTAGAGCTAAGGAGAATTTTCCTAACAGCGAGAGCAATTAGTCAGTGGAACAGCTTGCCTCCAGAATGTGGATGCTCCGAGACTGGAGGCTTTTAAGATGAGACTGGACAGTCACATGTCTATGATGGTCTAGGGACGTGATGGTGAACCTATGGCATGCATGCCAGAAGTGGCACGCAGAGCCATCTCTGCCAGCACGCAAACTGTCACCCCAGTGCAGTTCTACTGCACATGCACGCACGCCTCCCACCAGACAGCTGATTGCCAGGTATCTGCCGCGCATGTGGGAGACAAGAAATGGTGGGGCGCATGCGGGAGACGCACGTGCATGTGCAGGGGGCGCGCGAGTGCGGGGGGAGCGTGCATATGCACAGGGGGCAAGGGAAAGCATGGGGGTCATACGTGCATGTGCAGGGGGCGCGGGAGCATGGCAGTCACATCTGCATGTGCAGGGGGATTTGCATTATGGGTGCACGCGCACGTATGCGCACTTTCAGCACACAACGACAAAAAGGTTAGCCATCCCTGATATAGGGTCTCCTGCTTGAGCAGGAGGTTGGACTAGAAGACCTCCAAAGTCCCTTCTGTTATTCTGTTATCATCAGTGCCTACATTTCTCTGAGTACTTTTGGTGCATAATACTTCAATTAAGAAAGGTGCTTTCTCTGTTGTTCATAGACCTTTTATCATTGGTAGCTGGTGAAGCAGAGATGAAGAGACCAACTGCAGAGAAAACCACACAGGATATGTGTGTATGAAAAAAGTCAAGATGGTAGATGTGATCATGCTTAGTTTTACCTCTCCTCCCTAACTTTATGTGGAATCAGGGTTCACAAACAGATTTCAAGAGATGAGAACATTCAAAATACGCTACGCCAATTAGAAAACAGGGGAAGAATTTACTTCATACAAGAACATAAAATCCATCCCTTTGTTGATGCGGTATCTCCAACATCAAATAACAAAGGCTGTCATGTGAGGATATATTTCACAGTTTCAGCTATTTCCCGCTGCATAAAAAGGCAAAGCGAGACCAATAAATAGACTGAGATAATGCATATAAAATAGGAAGGGATAATGGATCGTTTCTGCCCTCATTTTTCTGCCCTAAGTCCCCCTAATCCATTTCAGAAACAAGGCAAACTGAGGAATAAATATGTTAAGGAGGTAATCTGCTTTTAGGAGGTGGCTGTTCCTTTTGTTTTCCTTCCAGTGCCTCTAAAAATCCAAAAGTAATAGAAATAAAAAGAAGCAACCTCATACTCTGGCTGTGAATGTTTTGAAGGGCTGCCTTACAAATGACAAAGAAATGTCTTGGTTCTGATTGGTTCTGAAGGATTACAAGACTCTGTGTGTGTGTGTGTGTGCATGTGTCTCTGTCTGGGTGTCTGGCTGTCTGCATGAATTTGGCTCAATTAGAACCAATTGAGAACCAATCTCATCTGCCGAGAGTCTCCTCCTTCGGGGTCTTTTTGTGCAGGTCGGAAGGGGGCAAAAATTCCAACTTGGGGTCTGCTTCAGCCACCTGGTGCAGGGCTCTGGGTGAAGGCTGGAAGGAAGTGCCGCTGGTGGCGAAGAGCCGAAAGGCCTTGTTCCAGTGGGATTGCATCATGGCCTGGAACTGGCTGACCATCTCAGCCCACTGAGCCTCCAGGCGCCAGTACCTGGCCTTGACCTCCCACAGGTCTTACCTCTTGGAAATCCTATGCTCATAGTCCTCAGTGAGTTGCTTCTGCTGAGCCTCCTTCTCGGTCTGATCCAATTTGAACTGAGCCAACTGTTTTGCCAACTCTTTCTCGTGGGTGGATGCTTAGTTCCAACAACTGCTTCCTGTTGAGATCCTAAGGAGCCCTAGTGAGCTGGCAAGGAGTGGCTGGGAGGGGAGGGGCAAGTAGAGGCTGGCGAGGCGCCGCTTGAAGTGAGTGACATCGAGTTGGCCATGCCCATCCAGTCACATAACCACCTAGCCACGCCCACCTACCCAGTCATTAGATCATATTAATGGTCTGCGGGATTAAAATTATGAATTTAGCCATAAATTAAAGTAAGGTCAGAACAAAAATAGGACAAATAGACTTAGATTGTGAATATTGTACTAATAATATGAACGTTAATGGTTTAGTAATATCTTTGTATGTATGGCAGAGTGATGCCAGAACTGTCGCACTGTGTTTGATATTTATAGCTGTAAACAATATGCATACACACATACATACATACATACATACATACATATATATATAGAGAGAGTAGATTTTCATGGGTACAGGGTATAGATCTTGGTGTGTTCGGGTCTTTTCCCGTGTAAGATTGAGACTATCTTGGCAACATTTTGACAAGATCTCACTTGCCATCTTCAGGCTGGTGTTTTCGGCTTTGTGCTTGTGTGAGCAAAGCGTGATCTGAGCTCCTGTCTCCCTATATATACTGGTGGGGAGGTTGGTTGTGTTGTCATTTCTTGATTGGTTGATGGAGTTGATGTTTGCAGATTGGCTGGCTTTTTCTTAAGAACTTTGCTCGCACAAAGCCGAAAGCACCAGCCTGAAGATGGCGAATGGCATTCGTCGAAACGTTGCCCAGATAGTCTCAACCTTACACAGGAGAAGACCCGAACACACCAAGTCCTGCATACCTGTACCCGTGAAAATCTACAAAAACATATATATTATGAATTTAGTGATCCCTGAGGTCCAAAAGATTGGTGACCCCCGACCTAGAGAATGCTAGAGAATGAAACATCACATTAGTGTTATATTGCTAATGTTTGCAGTCTGTATCTTTACAATCTGTCCCTCTGTCACCATCGCTTGCATGGTGCTTAACATGCAGAGCTAATCTCCCAGTCAGATATTGTGTTTTGCTGTTAAAAATATGAGTCCAAGAACATTTCCGTGATAGTCAGAATAGTTGTTAAAACATTTAATGGAACAGAGCAAATAGCTACATAAAAGAGAAGGGGAAGAAAATAGAGGAATATTGTGGGCAAAAAATAAAATATCAGCAAATGAAGAGTTTACTATTATCGCAAAATTAAAATTCATAATTTCATCATTCATTAAATGTATAGAACTAAGTTAAGAGTAGAAATCTCTATAAAACTCCAAACATAATGTTGATATCACCATATTTGTCATTGTTCTAAGGATTCTGAGGATAAATGTAAAAAATCATGGAGGAAAAAATGAAGAAGAAAAATTCCCACAAAATGTTATTCCAATGCAGTTGCACTTAGAAGACATCAGCTTTTATAAAAACTGCCTACAATAACTACATGGCTTTCAAAGCTTGATAAATTCTCTCTTTTTTCTTTATCTTTGTTTTTTTAATATTCACTCTCAATCCCCTGCTATGAAATATATAGTACGATTATTTCTTCTTCTGCTGAGTAAAGCTGAACTTTTCTTGAGTAACCTGACAAATGTTGAATATTATAAGCTGCTATTCACTTGCCATGCAAAACTGCCATAGATTGTCATGCAAATGAAAGTGAATTATGAAATACAAATCTTACACGTTGTGTAGTATCAAGCTTCTCCTGGAACCCAAGAAATTCTCATATTCAAGAGGCTTATTTGGATTGAGCCAGCCAGAGCATGTATCGTAATCTTAAATGCTACATCATAACAATTGGAAAATGCCTATTTTGTGACTCTTGTCATCTTTAAAGTGACTTAGGGAGACCATTAGAGAAATTCACATCTGTATGGCAAAAGAGAAGGATTAAATTAGTTCCAGGGAGACTTAGAGAGAGAAAAGAGGATGAATATGCTCCTTGTAACTGACAAGTGAGAAAGAGCTGTATAGTGTGAAGTCAGATTTCCCCACTTCAGTTGCTTGAGCCTTGACTAAGTGCTTCTTGAATCACAGTTCATGGGGATATAGAGCTTGTTTTTAAAATATGCATTCAGTGCTTATTACTCAGTTGGGCATTTAGGTATTAGATATGTTGGGTTTAATGTATCACCTCAAAATCCTAATGAACTTTTGTGCAAGTCTTCTCAGCCTATGAACAGTACAGTTGGAATTGCCCCCTAATGGTGAGGAATAGAGCCCAGATGGCCCTTTAAAGGTGATAATTAGGAAATACAGCATATTTGAACGTTAGAAGATAAATTTGTTAAAGGCAGTCAATCTGTCTGAAGCATTCATATTTTCTTAATTGTTTGTGTGAGCCTTAATTTGTTTTGAATGCAAGAGTCATATATTTTTAATATTAAAACTAAACCCGCTGATATTCTCTGTTCTGATTTATATTTGTTTTAATTTTGTCCGTGGTATCTTGTCTCCTGAACATGGGGGTGGAATAATAAGTATATAGATTTGGGTTTATCTGCTAGGCCATATTTACTATCTGAGCTCAGCATCAAAATGTTATTAAGGCCAGAATGTTTAAATGAAAATCAGTTGAGTTTCATAACTATCACAGACTATATTTCTGGAGTTGTTAAATGTGTTTTTGCACTAAATATCAAGTGTGAAATTTCATGTAATATACAAATGGAAAAAATATATTCCCCATCTTATCTTTAAAATGCAAATAATTCTTTATTAAGTGGCCGAAAAGTATGGAATTGTGAAAATTTGGTAGTATTGCTTAGGGTGCTACTGAGTTTTCTAATTTTACACAGGTGCTGTGTTCCCTCCTTAAAAAATAAATATTTGATCTGCGATTCAATTAGAAGAAGAATAAATCTATTATTTTTCTCACCGAATTAGAAAGCACAGAATGCTGGTGTGGAAATGCATTTTCTCAATGATGTGTTTGCCATGAGATACCACCAGGCCACCTGGTTAGGACAGAACTGGAGAGAAAAGAAGGAATATATATGATTATGGCAACCTTTAGATTTTAGGAACCACTCTACTCCATTGTGGACTCTGGTAAGCAGAAAGCTGTCTGTTGTATTATTGCCATCTTCTTATAATTTCAGCCTGACCCATAGACTCTGCACACGCTATAGGCATACAGTATAAATGCCTATAAGAGGAACCTGGTTGTAAAATTTATGTCGTTGGTTTGCTCTCTGAGCTTGGAGTTTTGGTTGCAAATGTTTTCCCCCCATTTGAGGAGATCGCTTCAGTGCGCTTTGCATTGGGCTTATCTGGGAGAGCATTGGTCTTTAAATACCTTTCTTGAGTCCTGGTCTGATTTTGGGTTGTGTGATTGGCTGGCTGTAGTTGCTGAGTAAGTACCATCTGTGTGATGTAAATTAGTGCTGGTGTTGTTGTTCAGATGTCTTCTGATGATGCCATGGTCTGGTTTCAGGTTGATTTGATTGATCAGCTACCTGTGATGTGATCTGATTTCTTTTGATCTGTCAAGTTATAACTTTGCAGCATGGCTGTTTGTTGGTCTTTATATGCTGCCTTTGGGGTCGTGGTTGATGTTGTTCTTTTGTTCGAAGTGGTTGGTAGATTGAGTTGATGTCAGTGTGTCTGTTTATTGATTTATTGGTAGAAACCCAGGTTTCCAGAAATTCCCTTTCTCTCCTTGACTTCGCCTGGGTTACAACTGTTGTAATATATCCCCGCCAAGTATATGTACATACCCTTGTTTCCCTGAAAATAAGACTGAGTCTTATTTTCTTTTGGACTCCAAAATAAGCAGTAAGGCTTATTTTCAGGAGTGTCGTATTTTTTCCCCCATGTATAGGAGCCCCACTTCTTCTGCTTGTTCATAGCAGGGTAGGAGGCTGGGGTACGCCAGTGCCACCGCCACGAGGCAGGGAGGTAGACCTGCCCCCTGCACCCCACACCGGCTTACCTTATGGCCCCCACAGCCAGGCCACCAATGCCCCAACACCTGCCTCACCTTGCAGCGGCAGCTCCAACATCTCTGTCCAACAGGACCCCGTATGGCTACCCGCCCACTTCTACTTGCTCGTGGCTTCAATGGAGCTGGAGGCCAAGCAACGTGCCATTGCCATTGCCACAGCCACAAGATGAGGTGGGAGGTAGAACTGCCCCATGCACCCTACACTGGCTTACCTCAGGGCCCCCGCAGCCAGGCCATCCCCACCTCATCACCCCGACTTTCCTCTTTGATTTGCACTTGTATACGAACTTGTGCAAAAAAAAAGAGAGAGAGAGAAAGGCTGGTAAACTCCTAAATCAAGAGTTTTGCACCTTCCTGTGATTAAAAACAAAAAAATCCACTGTTTATTACAGAGGGAAATTCTGCCTTTACCAAAGTATTACCAAAAATAATAAAGGAAACCTTAAAAATAAAATTAGAAAAATGTAGAGATTGGCAGGCCTCACCTACAGGCTACAGCCAGGGGTGGGCTTCAAATAATTTAACAACTGGTTCTCTGCCTGTTTGCTGGATGGGCATAGTCATAGTGGGCATGGCCTAATCAGTCTCCTGCATCCTGGGAGCAAAACCTGTCCATGTGGCTCTGAAGGTTCTCTGGAACCCAGAAATGGGCCTGTTTCTGGCCTTTCAGAACTTCTAGGAGGCCTGTTTTTCACCCTCCCTGGGTACCAGAGGCCCTCCTTGAGCCTCTAGGAGGCTATTTTCGCCCTCCCCAAGCTCCGGAGGCTCTCTGGAGCCCAGAAATGGGCCCATTTTCAGTGTTCCAGAACTTTCAGGAGGTCCGTTTTTCGGCCTCGTTTGTTTTCGCTCTCCTTGGGCTCTGGAGGCTCTCTGGAGGTCAGAAACACACCCATTTTTGGAGGCTGGAAATGGGCCTTCCATAGAGCCTTCGGAGCCCGGCGAGGCCTTCTGGAACTTTCCGGAGACTCGTTTTTCGCCCTACCCGAGCTTCTGCACAGGCCCTGCACTTACCTGTGATCCAAAATGGGCTGTGTGGGGACTTCTGGGAGGGGTGGGGTGGGGTGGGGTGGGCAGGGCCATCCAGGGGTGGGATTTGCCAGTTTGCCAAACCAGCCATAAAATTAACAGCCGGTTCACCTGAATCAATGTGAACCAGTAGCAGCCCACCCCTGGCTACAGCTTTAGATAAGCTGTGCTTGGCTAGATAAATAAAGTTAGTTGGTGATGCCATGGAAGCCAAGCAGTAGATAGAAATGTAGCTGCCTCTTTTCCTTTTAGATTCCTGCAATGAGAGTATTATATGAACACACACAAAAAAGAAAAGATTCAGCATTACCCACATGGAGGAATGAAATTGACAGAACTAACTTCTTTGACTAGTGAAGGATCATTATTGACGTTAATCAATGAAATTGGAAAAAAATGGAATTAGTAAGTCTAATGTCAATAAAATCTCAAGGGCATGTCAACATAACCAGCAGAAGCCAAACATAAGAGTCTTTACTTTTCCTTCCTTTCATCTCGGCATTCTCCATTATCAAGCAATAGTTCTTTTAACTAGATTAATGCTCAGTTGTCCTCCATGTCTAATGATTTCTGAAGGCCTCGCTCCAACATATGAACATTTTCTCGCCCATTTCCCAGAGTGTGGGGAAGGTTCAGTAAGAAGGTTTCAAGTACTTCCCATCTTTATTTTGCTGATCTTGTAGTTTGCTTTTCAAAATAAACTGTAACCATTTAAACCAAGTAGTTCATGAGCATACTCACAGAACAATGCAGAGAAAAAAATGCTTGGGTAATCAGATTTTATATTCAACATATATTATTGTATATTCTTGCATTGCATCAAGACCATTGCAGTTCTGCCCTTCCAGTATGAAATACAAGGCAGAAAATGTTGAGTTGGGAAATAAAGCATTCATGGTCTTCGGTATAAATAGCTCAAGAATGATTTTAAGGAGAAAAAAGAGAATTGGAACTTGCTGTGCTTTTTAAAAATATACCTTATTAAATTTTTTAAGCTCAATAATAATAAGAACCACATCAAACTAAATTAGAATAGAAAAAATGAAGAGGAAATAACAAAAAGCTTAAAAGTGTAATAAGAAAATAGAAAAGAAAAAGAATAACATATAAAGAACACATATAAAGAAATTCTATTATTCCTCAGTTACAAATACAACTATATTTCAGCCTTTCTCTTTAAAGTTACATTATAGCTCTCTTCTTTCTATAATCTATCCCATCTAATCAAGACCTGGAAATTGTAAAAAAAAGAATTAGAATTAGGATTGAATAAAAAGTAAAATTAGATTAAATGTATTTAGCCTGAAAATAAAACTGATGACTTATAACAGATTTCTCATATTTAAAATCATAATGGTCAGAATTGGGCAGTGACTTTGTTCTGGACTGAAAAAGTTATTGCTGCACACTTGAAATAAAGGTTTGGGAAATTTTAATTTATATTAATAGCAATACATCATTCTGTGCTGATATTATTTGATGTGCTTGGATGGAATTTGGATTGTGAAACTATAATCCCAAAGGACTTCCAAAGAATTAATACCAACTTCGCTTGTAAAACTCCAAGCTCAATTTCTTGAACGCAGTTGTTCTTCTGTTTAAATTGGATTGATAAAACAAACTCATATGTTTCTGACAATTTCCTTCTGTGTCAGGAATCAGGATAGAAGGATGGGAATAAAGCCAAACACTTGGAAATAGTTTATTGCTTCAGATGTTATTATCCTTCTGAATTTCTTCTTAGCTTCCATCGGCATAGCGCATTTGCAATGGATTAAGACTGTATGTGATCACTTTAATACACAAATTCAGCATTGACAGGTTTATTTACTTATGTAATTTATATTCCACTTTTATTTCAGTACAGACTCAGATGGTAGAGCCGATGTTCTCATCTCCTATTTTCTCCGCAACAATATCCCTAAGGAGTAGGTTGGATTGAGAGAATAAAGGTAAAATGTAAAGGTTCCCCTTGCACATACGTGCTAGTCACTTCCAGCTCTAGGGGGAGGTGCTCATCTGTTACAAAGCCAAAGAGCCAATGCCGAAGGTGCACAGAACGCTGTTACCTTCCAACCAAAGTGGTCCCTATTTTTCTACTTGCATTTTGACATGCTTTTGAACTGCTAGGTTGGCAGAAGCTGGGACAAGTAACGGGAGTTCATTCAGTTACGTGGCACAAGGGATTTGAACTGCCGAACTGCCGCCTTTTCTGATTGACAAGCTCAGCATCTTAGCCATTGAGCCACCGCATCCCTTTTATTGAGAGAATAACTGGCCCCAGATCATCAGCTGCTTTTCATACCTAACACAACTAGAATTCCTGACCTCATGGATACTAGCCCAATACTTCAAGAACTACTCTAAACTAAATTTCACATATCACATCCTTCTGGTTTTCTAAAGGAGAGGTCCCCAACCTTTGCAACTTGGTGGACTGGCTGGGGGAGACAGGGGAACCAGGCTCCACAAGTGGCTACCTAGTGCTCATGTACGCACAGCTCGACTTGCACGAGTGGCGGATTGGCACACATGTGCGCAGCTCAGCTTGTACAAGTTGAGTTGCGTATGTGCATGTGCATCAGCCCAACACTTGCGCAAGTCAAGCTGTGTGCACATGCACATGCGCTGGTCCACCACTCGGGTGGCCCAGTTTCAAATAGGCCATGGTCCGGTAGTGGGCTCTAGAATTGGGGACCCCTGTTATAAAGCTCATGATATAGGAAGGGCCTAGGACTGTGGTTTATTAGTAGAAGGTTACTTCAAATCAATTTATTTACTGTAGTAATTTGAATTTAATTCAATAATAATAAATTCAAATGATGTCTTTCCTTTCTGTTTATTGTGATCCTAAGTCAAGCTTACAATAATAAAACATGCATTCTATAAGGCACAGCAAAAGAAAAACCAGTGTTAAAATAAATCCAAAGTGACTGTGCAAAATAATTTCAGAAAGATAACAGGAATACTTATCAATCTGGAAATAATCACAAAATTATTTCTAAACCTCTTCCCCAGCTGGCACTGCCTGTCAGAGAGCCTGGGATGGGGTTGGGTGGGGTGGGGTAGGATGGGATGGGATGGGATGGGATAGGATAGAAGGGACCATCGAGATCTTCTAGTCCAGCCCCCTGCTGAAACAGGAGAACCCATGCCATTTTAGACGTGGCTTTCCAGTCTCTTCTTAAAAACCACCAGTGATGAAGTAACCACAACTTTTGAAGGCAAGCTTTTCCACTGGTTAATTGTCCTCACTGTTATGAGGTTTCTCCTTAATACCAGGTTGCTTCTCTCTTGGATTTGTTTCTATCCATTGAAGAAGAGAAAAAAGATCCTAATTCTAATATCAATATTAACTACATAAATGCTAAATAAAGCCAAAATTGTTACCCTGCCTATTACAAATGACACAGAAGGAATGACAACTCAGGTTCATTTCTTTTCCTTAACATCTGGGTTTCCTCTCCCAACAGGAAAATAATTCAACTTCTTGCAGCCTGGAATAGTACAGTACTGAGAGAATTTTCTCACTATTGCAGTAGCTGGCTTTGAGGTTTCCTGCTTTTATTACATTTTTCTGATATATTATAAATGATCGTACCATGACTAGTGTAGCAGTGTTAAAGAAGATTGTTTTTGGAATTCCAGAATTCTGTGATCAGTTTTTAATATCTATTTTGGATTCAGGAACAGGAAAAGTATGCCAACTTAATACTGGGGTCTATTTCTGTGGTCGCAATTGTGAACATTGTGCAGGACTGTTAAAACTTAATATTTTAAGAACTGTACAAGCTTAAAACAGCAATTTTAAAGCCAGTTAAAATATATTTGACTCAGGCTCAGCAGTGAGTTCTAACTTTGAATTTTAAAGTTGGAACCAACCTACAGTGAATTAGCTTCCTTTGATGCTATAGTATAGTATTGACTGAGGGGAGGGTCAGATAGAACAAAAGTTCTAATTGCCTAAATTTACAATAGGTTTCCAGCAGCAGCTGTCACAAAAGAAATGTTAATGCAGTAAAAAAAAAAAGGTAAATGGAAGGAAGCTAAATCCAACTTAGGGACAATTTAAACCCTACATTGAGTTATTTTAAACTCCTTCCTGCACATTGTGGGTACTTCATTTGTCATGCCAGGTTTTCTCTTTTTTTCCCCCTTCCCTCCTCAAATTAGTCACCACTCTTCTTGTCCTACAGTACTTTTGAATTAAAATCAGAATGGGCAAGGAAGTGCAGAGGGAAACACATGGTGCCCATTATTTTGATTCAGCTTCCTTGAAAAAATGCTTGATGCAATGATCAATTTCTTGTCCATGTTCCTTGCAGCTTTTTAGAGGAGCATTGTTGTTATTTTCCTACCGATAAAGATTGGAATATCTGCAAATATAACAGATGGCCATCATTTTTTCATCCTTCAGCCATGAAGCAGGGAGCTAGGTGTCATCCAATGAGCTTCCACCCATCTATCCAACTGCATCAGAATAGTTATCACTTTTGTGCTTGCTCAGTTTTTTTTTTTACTTCCAGTACAGACATAATTTCTCTTCTGTGCACTATCATCTGTCCTGCATTCCTTTTTATAACTGCAACTCCCAAGTTTGATGTTGTAATTAGTTAAAGCATCCTATAAAATTAAAATTGTTTTTCAGGAAACATGTGAGGAACCCATTTCAAGCTGTGAGGATCTCCCTTTAATTAAACACATTTTAAGTGTTTTTTTTTTTTTAAATCTCCTCCGTACATACTAAATAGTATTGCATTTTATGATAATCAGTGCAACTGGGAATTGCTGCTTCGGCTATTCAGACTGATTTGCAGAGAGTTCTTTGATTTCATGTTTATGTTCAGGGTGTAGGGTACATTCCATAAAAACTGCTAATTTTTTTTTTTATCTGGATCCAAATCAGAAGTGGGTGAGCCTGCTTAAAGTCATTTCTGGGGTTGAGCAGATTCAGGATGAGAAAAAATATAGAGCGTAACAGCTAAATATGTCTTTTTTGGCAGCTGTAGCCCAGCAAAGTATGTATTTGTTACTGTTTGTTTATGAGTCTGTGTGAACTCATGTATGATGAATGAAGAAATGAAGGGTGTGAAATACATAAGCAGCTGATTTATGCATTGTTCTTCAGTGAAGTGAGGAATAACTACTTCTAAGAAACTCAAGACAACCATCTCCAAAAGTAAGCTTTAATTTAACAGGGGCAAAGGTTATAAAATAGAAAAGGGGCTTCTACACACACACACACACACACACACACATGGAGGGAGGGAGGGAGGGAGGGGTGTGTGTGTATATGTATATTTATGTTGGATGCTGCCACACACTGTTCAAGTTAATCTTGAAATAAATCAATATGATTCAGAAGTGTTTTCAATAGCCCCATAACAGAAACAACAACAAAAAAGAAATTACCGATGCTGGCATTTGCTAAAGAAGAAATGAAGCAAGCATGACAGGAATGGAAAGGAAGGACTTGCTATGGGAGAGGAAGTCAAGCACTGAGGAATTAGTGGCATGCCGAAACAAAATGGGAAATTGAAGAGAAAGAAATAGGTACATAACTGACTGTGATTGTTGTATATTATTGTAGGTTCCTTATATTTATATCCCTCTTTTCCACACAAATTCAAGGCAGCTTAATGGGAGGGAATCTCCCATACTTTTTACCTATAACAATTGTGAAGTATGTTAGGCCGAGAACTTGTGTACCTGTGGGGCAGGGGATCAAAACATTCAAAATAGGGAGCATTATTATTAATTTGCGACACCCCACCCCTTATTGTATATCACTGTATATAGTCCTCAATTTATGACCAGAATTTCCATTGTTAAGCAAGCAAGCAAAACAACTGGACAGCAGGTACCTAACATGAACAATTCAGACAAGCGTTTATCACAAGATGGCTATGTGACATGCAAGAGAAAGGAAAGAAGAAAGAAGACCCAACTATATGGAACACCCTGCTATACATCAGAAACATTTGCAAGCAGTAGACGACAGCTTCCAAGATCTGCAGGTGGGCATCACCCATCGCTCAGAGGCTACCATACGAGGACAACTCATGCAACACAAAGATCGTTTGGAGGTGGAAACATTTTCTAATGTAATCTACTGGATTCCTTGCATGAATTGCCACTATGACTATGTAGCACAGATGAGACAGAAGGTAACCACCGGACTAAGAGAACACAAGCGGTTAGACAAGGAGACCCGAACTCATTGGTAACCTTACACTGCAGTGAACAAGGACATACATTTAATTTCACAACTATTATGATTGTTGGCTGAGCAGGGACAAAAATGGCCAGAGACATGATTGAATCCTGGGAAATGGTCTCCTTGTCAGTGAACAGGAGTTCTGATTGATTGATTGATTGATTGATTGATTGATTTTATTAAACTTATATACCGTCCTCTTTCCCTGACAGGACTCAGGGCGGTGTACAGCCGATTAAAAATACAACAATATAAAATTAAAAACAATTAAAATCAAATATAGTGGCTGAAAGATAAAAATATATAAAGGGAATTAAAAAGACTAAAAACCAGATAAAACCAGATTAAAAACCCTAAGAGAACCCTAGGCGAGACCGGCTTGGCGAAATAGATGAGTTTTCACCGCCCGCCGGAAGGTCAGGATTTACCATCAGCTTATCAGGTACTTAGAAGCTGAGGGCACAGTGGCACAAGAAACAATAGTTAATGACCTAATAACTAGCCATCAACACCCTAATTAACAACTAAAAGTGACACACACACACCAGGCACCATATAAATACAATATGTGGAACAGCCTACTGCACGTATTCTGGAAAGATAGAAGTTCCCTGATGATGGATTCCAGCATGAGCCCGAAAGCTTGGAAAAATAAACCTGTGGTCCCAGTGACTCAGATTAAATCCTGCAAAAAAAAAAAATAAACCCCACACAATCCACTGTTTCTGAAAGTCTTTCAACTTTAAAATATTATTTTAACAGATTACAGATAATCAGAGTTGGAAGGGACCTTGTAGGTCATCTAGTCCAACCCACTGCCCAAGCAGGAGACCCTACACCATTTCTGATAGATGGGAGTCCAATCTCTTCTTGAAGGTCTCAAGTGATGGCGCTCCCACAACTTCTGAGGGCGAGGTGTTCCATAGGTTGATTGTTCTCACTATCAGAAAGTTTCTCCTTATTTCCAGGTTAAATCTCTCCTTGTTCAGTTTCCATCCATTATTCCTTCTCTGGCCTTTGGGTGCTTTAGAAAATAGCTTAACCTCTTCCTCTCTGCTCCTCAAATATAGGAAGACTGCTATCATGTCTCCCCTGGTCCTTCTCTTCACTAGACTAGCCATGCCCAGTTCCTATAGCCGTTCTTCATATGTTTTAGTCTCCAGACCCCTAATCATCCTGGTTGCTCTTCTCTGTACCTTTTCTAGAGTCTCAAAATCTTTTTTTTAATGTGGTGACCAAAACTGGATGCAGTACTCTAGGTGTGGTCTTACTAAGGCTTTATAGAATGGTATTAGTACTTCCCTTGATCTTGATTGTATCCCTTTGTTAATACAACTTAGGATTGCATTAGCTTTTTTGGTTGCTGCTGCACACTGCTGGCTCATATTTAGCTGGTTGTCCACTAAGACTCCAAGTTACTATTGAGCCTGATTTCACCCAGTCTATATGTGTACTTTTGTTTTTTCTTGCCTAAGTGTAGGATTTGATTTTCTCTACATTGAATTTCATTTTGTTAAATACGGCCCAGTGTTCTAGTCTGTCAAGGTCCATCTGGATCTTGAACCTATCTTCTTGGGTGTAAGCTATTTCTGCCAGCTTTTGAAGGTGCTTCCAAAATAACTGCTTGTGGCCTATCAAATAAAGTTGCATTTTAGATTTTTGTGCGGGCAAACCAATATTGGGCATCTTATTTTCAAATGTTTTTGTTTTTAAAAGGGAACTGCTCTCCCTGGCCTATCTACCTGAGCTCCAAGATCAGTTTTCTGATTAGCCATGACTCCGTCAGTCTCCATCAGGCTATACTTTACAAACCTTTGGTGGGTTGCTTTTTGTACAATCTTTCATTATGAGAACTGATGATTGAGTCCTTCACTTTGTTTTCTTTAACAGAATAAGAAGAACAGAATAATAGAGTTGGAAGGGACCTTGGAGGTCTTCTAGTCCAGGGGTCTCCAACCTTTTGGACCTCAGGAACCACCAAACTCATAATTTTAAATCCCAGAGACCACTAACTGGTTCTGTGGGCGTGGCCTAATTCATGGTTGTGGCTTGGTGGTCATGTGACTGGCTGGGCATGACTTGTATGTAAATATTATAAATATTTATATAAATGTTGAATTTTTTATAAAAAAAGAGCAACTTTTACCCAAATCAGATAAATCAGGCAGGCAGATTGAGTTGCTCACAGAATCACAGATTGATTCAGAAATCTATCTATCTGCCATTGGCTAGCTCAGTCTGTCACATAAAATTTGCTTGCAAGCAAACTCACAAAATTAACTCACAACACACCATGTATGTAAATATTGAATTTTCTATTTAAAGAAAGAGCAACTTTTATCCAAAATCAGGCAAAGCAGGCAAGCAGATTGAGTTGCTCACAGAATCATTCAGTGATCTATCTATCTGCCATCGGCTAGCTCAGTCTCTCAAATTTGCTTGCCGTGAATCTGCACTGAATTTGCTTGCAAATAAACCTTCAGTCCTAAGGGAGGTTCCCTTAAAAGCAGAGCTGAAGATATAAAGACTAGCTAGAAAGCAAGAAATCCAACCATTTCCTGCTTCCTAGCTAATCTAAATCTCCTGGCACAGCAGAACAGATGATGGTCGGAAAAAGGAAAAATAGCAATTTAGCAGGCAAGTTTGCCGAGTAAGGAGTGAGTGGGCGGATAGGATTCCTGTGAACCATGTGGGCTGCGCAGCCTTGTGTTTCAGCACAGCCTGGATTAATTGCTTTGGGGTGGTGCTCTGGGGGTGAGATTTCTCTGCGGCCCACCAAAATTTTCTCATGGCTCACCAGTGGGCCGTGGCCCACCGGTTGGCGACCGCTGTTCTAGTCCAACCCCCTGCTCAAGCAATAATTTCTAATCTATACTATTTCAGACAAATGCTCTTCTCTGCACTCTTCCTAGAGTCTCAGCATCTTTCTTATATCTTGGCGACCAACTTTAACTAAACATTGATTCAAAAAATAATTTCCTTACTCCCACAGTTGCTAAATTTGCTTAAGAGTCTTTTGGGGAGGCAATTCATAAAAAAAATTAGATACCAGTGAACAAAGACTACCAAATTATCTCTATCTAATGCTTGCTAAATTTCTGAAGGAACTATACAAATGTAGTGAGACAATAGAGAACAGGTATCAAATTGAACGCGTCACGTTGCCGTCACGTAATGTACCACAATATTTTTTCCCTTCATGGAACTGGGATGAGTGTGGCCTGCATGTAACGCATCTGGCCCACGGGCTGCCAATTTGATACCCCTGTAATAGAGTAATATTGGGCGACTTTTAAAGAAAACATTGATTTCACTTCAGCAAAATTTAACTTTTTGTATACTTGGTAACTGTAACAAATCTCTTCACAAATTTAAATGGTTAGAATGCAAGCTAATCAAATTGGTTATTTCCTTGGAGCTGCCTCCCATACTCTTGGCTTTCTTTTTTAAAAATAGACATTTTTTTGGCCAAGAAGCCAACACTCAGTGTAACGTTAATTATATAGCTTGAGGATTTCTATTTGAAAGTTTGAATAGTCTAGGTATTGAAGCCTTGGCCAGTAAAGCCATTTCTTTCATTGTAAAGACCTGTTTTGAAAAGTGACAGCAGGAAACCATATTGGTTTAATGTTCGAAAGAGTAGAATAATAATCTCTCTCTCTCAGGAACCAGCCAAGTTACTTCAGTATGGATGATTTTAGATTGAGCGCTCCTACACTATCAATCAAAAACAAAGATGTTTGGCCTCCTCTAAAAATTCCACATTTGAGGCAGGTAATTATGGAGTCCTTGGTGTTTTTCAAGCTTAGTTGTTTTCGTAAGATGTTTTATTATCCAAGTAGATAGCATCTTTAGAGGCAAAAGGGTTTGCTCTCAGAGGTAACTGAAGATGTTACCTAGTTGGGTAATGAATCACCTGCAATTAAATAACCAAGCTCAGAGAACACCAAGAACTCCACCGTTCAATCCTGAGCTACAAATATTTTCTTCCATTGACAGGTAATTATGCACAAGCTCTCATAAAGAAACATCATTTTAACTGAGCACGTCTCAGTGGAGGCATCTAAAACTTCAAAATGTTTCTTTAGCTTTGCGTCCATGTAGAAATGGTTTGTGGTAGCTCTGCACATCTATTACACATATTTGTACAACAATATATATAATAGATGTACAGACCTATTGCCAACCATTTCTAGAGGGATGCTATGTTTTTCATGTAGTTATTTTATATCTCAGAATTGCATTTCTATAATTTTCTAAAGTGACTTCTAAAGACATTTTATACATGTATCTTAGATATAAAATAAAACAAAATATAGACACTTCTTTCACATTAGTTAAAATGATTAATCGGTATTATTCTTTGGCAACCTCGGGATGATTGACTAGGTCTTCAGTGGTTTTGCTTGCAACATAGATGGCAGAACATATGGTAAAATTATTTACTTCATTGTGGTTCTTTTACTAGTCATATATCTAATTTGGCTCAATAAAAGCACATGAACAAACAAGTATTTTATTCAGATTGGATGGATTCATCTTTCATATTTGGGGCAGATATGCTGGCAGTGCTGAATGGCAAATTTGGATTATCCTGGATCATTTCTGATTCTACAGTATTAGAACATAACCTCTTCATATACAACAGGATTTTTCTTTCAAGATATATTAGGTGTTCATCAACTGCTTATATTTCATTCATGATAGGCTGCTATGTCACCTTGAATGATGTTGCTAAATTGCAGTTCAACAGGCTGCAGACTAGTTATGACAAGTCAGAGGTTAAATGATTTGGGAATAAAATGTCATTTCACAGAAGACAAATTAATCCCCTGAGGCTTGCAGAAACTCTTAGTTTCTTTTTAGTTGTAGGTTTAGAGTTTACTAATTTTATTAACGGAGGATAGGAAATAAACATGATTTGTTCACATTTCTATCTTAATGACAAATTTTATTATCTGATGCTGCACTTAATTTTTTTTTTTAAATGATTAGCTTCAGCCTCAAATACAATAGCATTGGAGGTGTCGTTTCTTCTGCAAGTGTCATTTAAAATACTGCATGGGTGGCTCAAAAGATTAATTACTGTTTGCTGTAGAGAAGACAAGTGTTTTAATATGTTTTATATACTCCATTTGTCATCCTTGTAAAAGTTCTGTACCCCAAGTGTGGCACTTTTTTTTCCCCACCGTCTGCAAGGTTCACATTTTATAGTATATCACCAAATGTGTTAATGTGTATTCAAATCAATGTTTTAATGTTTAGAAACGTGTCATTCACAAAATAACCCTGATGATCTTGGAAGCTATGGTTTGGAAAACCTGAATCCTTCTGACTCATTGAGACATTCTGTAGGAACAGAATATGTGTTTAATTAAAACAGTGCTGGTGCCCATTGTGCTATTAAGGACATGAATTATGCATCAAGTATGATGCACAATTTGAACATTTGTTAAATGGTCTGTCATAGCAATATGCAATAACACTTAGATTTATATACCGCTTCACAGAGCCTTAGAGCCCTCTCTAAGCAGTTTATAGAGTCAGCATATGGCTCCCTGAGTCAACCTTGAGCCGATGAGGCTCAAACTGCCCAACTGCTGGCAGCCGGCAGTCAGCAGAATTAGCCTACAATACTGCATTCTACTGCATTCTAACCATTTCACCACTACAGTCATATCTCAAGGACTACCTGTATAATCTCATTTAAAACAAGCAATAGCTGCTTCCAATGTATTACCTGAAGGGCTAACCATCAACGATTCCAACCTGTTAGGATTTAGTTTCAATTTTTCAATTTTAGATTTTAAATTCAGTCTTCATCTTTACGGCTGGACGCCGTTTGTCCTGCCCGATCACTTATTCAGCGACAGACTTTTGGGCACTCAGGAATGTCCCCCTTTCCTTGAGGTGGCCCCCCGATCTTTCTGTGGCATACCTCGATGACGGATCCTGGGATCCTGAGAGGTGGCACAGTCGAGGGAAGTGCGCTCAACTACGTTCCTTTATGTCTAAATTTTTATTGGGGTTAGGGAGGGTGACTAGGTTGGGTTTGGGGGACAACCCGACTGAGAAAAGGGCCAGACCGGGGGTCACGCGTGACCGGGAGGTTTTGGGATTGGGGGTGGTCAGATCAAGGATGGGGGTTTCTTCCTGGGAGGGGGTGGGGATGGCTATTGCCACGATCGGCGGGAGAGGCAGGTATGGCACTGACAGGAGGCCTTATCATGTTGTGGGAGCTTGCCCCTGCTGTTTACAGGCGGTGGCGCGCTCCGACCCCCAGGTCATGTCCCGTTCCCTGGGTTGCTCGAATGATTCAGCCCCGGGCCTTCGGCTGATGTTATGCAATGCCAGGTCCATAGTTAACAAAGCCCCACTTATTCACGATCTGATTATGGAGGGGGGAATGGACCTGGCGGACATCACCGAGACCTGGCTGGGGCAGAGGGGGGTGTTCCCCTGGTGGAGATGTGCCCAGCTGGGTTTCGGGTTTTTCATTGACCGAGGGCCCAGGTGAGGGGCGGGGGGGTTGCGGTAGTTATTCGGGAGGATCTAGCTCCTAGGGAATCCACTGGCCCTCAGACGACCGGATGTGAATTCCTCTTTGTAAAGTGTGGTTCCGGGATTCCGATGGGCTTATTGATCACATACCTGGCTCCCTGCTATGTGACATCGGCCCTGCCTGAGCTCCTTAAGGTGATAGCCAGCTTGGCGATTGAGAACCCCAGGCTGATGGTCATGAAGGATTTCAACCTGCCTTCGGCTGGCGGGATCCTGGGGGTTGCCCAGGAGTTCTTGGCTTCCATGACAGCCTTGGGCCTGACCCAACTAATTAGGGACCCCACTCATACTGGAGGTCACATCTTGGATCTGGTTTTTGTCTCTGGACAGTGGCAGGATGATCTAGGTATAGGGGATATAGTCATTGAACCCCTGTCATAGTCTGATCATTTGCTCCTTAGGCTAGACTTCCAGCCGCTCCTCCCCGTCGCAGGGAGGCAGGCCAAATACGATGGTACCGCCCCAGGCGCCTGATGGATCCAGATAGGTTCCTGACAGAGCTTGGGCCTTGTCCTGACATTCGAGCACACGACTCGGTTGAGGACCTGGTTGCCACCTGGGATAGGGTAGCGGCTGGGGCCCTTGACCGGGTCGTGCCCTTGCGGCCTCTGACCCGGCACCGCTCTCACTCGGCCCCTTGGTTCTCCGAGGGGCTGAGGGAGATGAAGCGCCGGAAAAGGCCCCTGGAGAGTATTTGGAGGACTACCCACTCCGGATCCGACTGAACACTATTACGGTCTTATATTAAGACCTATTTAGTGGCAATAAGAGTGGCAAAGCTTTTCTGCACTTATTGCGTCTGCGGGAAACTGCCCAGCCACTCTGTTTAGAGTGACCTGCTCCCTCTTGGAAGGGGGAGCGCGGGAGGACCCCTTGCAGGGATGGGCTGAGGACTTTTCGCATTTCCTGTTGGATAAAATTGCTTGGATCTGGGATGGGATGGACTCTGAATGGGCAACTCTGGGCGGGGGGGTCCGAGGCGGAATTTGGGGAAGTCATTTGGGAAGAGTTTGATCCTGTGACCTCCGAGGACGTGGACAGGTTGCTGTGGGGGCTGAATGCTACCACATGTTTATTGGACCCGTGCCCCTCCTGGCTGGTGTTGGCCACTCAGGAGGTGACATGAGGTTGGTTCCAGGGTATTATTAACACTTCCTTGAGTGAGGGATATCTGCCTGCCACCTTGAAAGAGGCGGTGGTGAGACCCCTCCTCAAGAAACCGTCCCTGGACCCAACTCTGTTATCTAATTATCGTCCGGTCTCCAACCTTCGCTTTGCGGCAAAGGTTGTTGAGAGTGTGGTGGCACGACAGCTCCCCCAGCACCTGGATGAAGCTGTCTATTTAGACCCACGCCAATCGGGCTTCAGGCCCGGGCACACCACGGAGATGGCTTTGTCCTGGTCCTATTAGATCTCTTGACGGCTTTTGATACTGTCGACCACAGTATCCTATTGCGACGGCTGGAGGGGTTGGGGGTAGGGGGCACTGTTTTGCGGTGGTTCGCCTCCTTCCTCTCTGGCCGTTCGCAATTTGTGTTGGTGGGGGGGCAGAGATTGGCACCGAGGCCCCTGGTTTGCGGGGTTCCTCAGGGGTTGGTGCTCTCACCCCTTCTGTTCAACATTTATGTGAAGCCACTGGGTGAGATCATCCGTGGCTTTGGGGTAGAATTCCATCAGTACGCTCATGATACTCAGCTGTACATTTCTACCCCGGGCCACCCCGATGAAGCCGTTGAGGTGATAGCCCGTGCCTGGACGCTGTGCGGTGTTGGATGGGGCGGAACAGGCTTCAGATCAATCCATCTAAGACTGAGTGGCTATGCTTCCCGGCGCCCTGATACAGCCAGCTGGTTCCATCGC
Organism: Bungarus multicinctus; assembly: GCA_023653725.1. Classification (NCBI taxonomy): domain Eukaryota; kingdom Metazoa; phylum Chordata; class Lepidosauria; order Squamata; family Elapidae; genus Bungarus; species Bungarus multicinctus. Next base: position 30,842,528 of record CM042851.1, read on the forward strand.
TGGCTGTGTGGGGGGGAAATCCTTGCCCCCACAGAGAGGGCTCACAATCTGGGTGTCCTCCTGTACGTACGACTGTCATTGGAGGACCATGTGGCGGCCGTCGCCAGGGGGGCTTTTGGTCAGGTCCGTAGGATCTACCAGTTGTGGCCCTTTCTGGATCGGGGTGCGCTTCGCACGGTCACCTCCGCTCTCGTAATCTCCCGCCTAGACTATGCCAACGCTCTCTACATGGGGCTTCCCTTGAAGAGCACTCGGAGGCTCCAGCTGGTGCAGAATGCGGCTGCGCGGGTGGTGTTGGGAGGTCCACGGGGCTCCCATGTTACGCCACACTTGCGTGAGCTGCATTGGCTCCCGGTGGCCCTCCGAGTGCGCTTCAAGGTTCTAGTTACCATCTTTAAAGCACTCCATGGCTTAGGACCAGGATATTTGCGGGACCGCCTCCTGCCATTATCGGCCTCCCGTCGGCCAATACGTTCCCATAGGGTCGGCCTTCTCGGGGTGCGGCTGGCTGGATGTCTGGCAGCCCTGAGGGTACGGGCCTTCTCATTGGGGGCACCCTCCCTCTGGAACGAATTACCCCCGGAGATGAGGACCATCCCTGATCTCTTGACCTTCCGGCGCGCGTTGAAAACCTATTTACTTCATCAAGCCGGTCTGGCCTAGGGTTTTTAGGGGATTTTTAATTGGGCTTCATCTGGTTTTAGCTTTTAGCCCTCTATTTTTAGCTTTCAGCCTTTTATATTTGGTCTTTTAATAGTTTTTAATTTTGCACTGTTTTTTGTATTTTAATGCGGCTGTACACCGCCTTGAATCCTGTTAGGGAATTAGGGCGGTATATAAGTTTAATAAATAAATAAATCTCTTCCTAGCATTCATTAGACAACCTGGAAAAAATTACCTTTGCTCTTGGATCTGCTGCAAAAAAATTTTTTTAATTTTTTTTTGATGATGCTGTATGCAGTGCTCAGAATGATCGCATCTGTGAATGAAATCAAAAGTTCTGTAAGTTCCACATGTATATCAGGTAGGCAGAAAGATTTCATGAGTATGAGAGCTGTGCTATACTTTGGATTTGACTTCCAAAGGATAAATGCAAGACAGGAGGCTCATTCCTGTCCTCTCTCAGACTCTTCCATGTCTTCCTTAAATACCCTCATATGCTCCAGGACAACTTTTGGAGATCAAGGCCTAAGTACAGCACAGTCGTAGTCAATTTATATCAACCTGTCAAATTGTATGTCCTTACTCATACGTTTAATAGGTTAGACCACTTTCATAGCCACATTAGCTAAAATGGCTAAACATAAAAGCGAAAAAGAGTCTAAATGGTCCATGTGGAAGCCATATGCAAACTGCACATTTGGCCACGTATTTATGATGCAGAGCAGGTGGTTTTGAATAGGTAACCTGTACGGGAAGAGGAGAGTATACTGTATGGCTAGAGATTGGCAGATGCTAAATAGTCTAAAAATTGACATTGATCCCACTTTGTATAATGTCTACTTCTATTTAGATAAGGAAAAAAAATAGGAAATTGGAAAAAACTTACTCAATCAACATTAAAAAACAATAATAAACAAATATTTATCTTTATTGGAGAATGTATATCAGACTGCTTGTCTGATAGGCAAGGTATTTATTAAATTTATATACCACCCATGTTGCTGTGTGGGATGACTCTACACCCGAAGTATATAACTATATGGTACAAAAATGGAATTAGATTTTCATGCGTCATTTCATATTGTAATACATAACAGTCATATCAAGAGAGCATGCAGTAGTATTTGTTGAATTTCCAGTTCTTCACTCATTATAATATTTTATGATACTGTACATCCTTTTATTTCTCTGGAAGAATAGAAGGATAAATACAGTTCTGTTAAAGAGCTTTTGTTTTATTCAGTTAATTGATTCCATACGTATGTATATGAGGATGTTTTTATTCTTTAGCTGAAATGATTCATTCAGATATAGGGGGGAAATCTAAGGCGTTTTCCACCTAATGTTTCTCTCCAAAAAGTGTTCCTCGGATTCTGCTTTGGGATATGGAAAGAATCTGTTTTGCATATAAAAGTTTTAAGAAGCTATTATGGAGTTGATATTTTTTAAAAATCATTTTAGTAATTCTACATTAAAGCTGCAATCAGAGTAACAAACCTGATATTCAAACTATGTATTTGTACAGCTCAGTAAGGTTTAAATCATAATCCACCAGTCACTTACTGTCTAAATCCATTAAATGGATTTGTGCATCTCATTTTCATACAGCTGCTGCAGACATAACACAAATAACTATTCAAGCATGCACTCGCCTTACACAATATGTACAATGCAGGAGGAAGGAGAGAGATGGAAAAACCATGGCCTTCCTTCCGGGATGCCGTTTTTTATTCACTGCAAAGAGAAGTCTGATTTTACATGAGAAATTGGTAGTGGAAAAAATTTATAGAAACAACAACAATAATAATAATTGTAATGAAACATAATAATAAGAATTGATAAAATAGAGAAAGTCATAGGAAATGAAGAAGCTAAATACTATTACTACTACTACTACTAATAATAATAATAATATAATAAAATTTGTGATTTGCAAATTGAAGTTGAGCGATTATGAAAGAAGAAATCAATAGTTGTACCAATAGTAAATAGGAGCTCCTGGAACAATACCTAAAGAGCTGTCTAGATACATGGAAATTGCCTTAATATCCTTCTTTGATTGAATAGCTATCCTAAGAATAAAATAGAATTCTTTATTGTGTGTCAAATGTGATTGGACACACAAGGAATTTGTTTCCGGTGCATAAGCTCTCAGTGTACATACAAGCAACAAATGATAAATCATTATGATCATAATCATAAATACAATCATCATAAATCATAAGATACAACACTCAAGAGATAATCATAGGATACTCAATAATCAAACAGCATAAATCATAATAGGATACTAAATAAAAGCAATCAACATAAATCATGAGATTAAAAACAACAAAATTACAGCGGTAATAAGCTAAGGAAATAGGTAATAGAAAAGATGAGAAATAAAATATAGCCCTACTAGGTGGTTTGACATTCCAGGGCATAAGACAGTGTTGTGGGAAATAGTTTAGCTGAGTGATAGCATGAGGAAAAAAACTGCCTTTTTGTCTGATTGTTTTGGTTTGCAATACCCTGGCCTATAGAGTCATCTTGAGGGAAGAAATGGAAACAATTTATGTTCAGGATGTGAGGGGTCTGTAGATATTTTCACAGCCCTCTTTCTGGCTTAAGCTCTATACAGGTCCTCAATGGAAAGCAGGCTGGTTGCAATTATTTTTTTTATGTGTTGAAATCTGTGTCTTTTTTGGTTGTTGTGTCAAACTAGACAGGTATAGAGGTGCAAATGACAGACTCAATTATTCCTTTCCAGAAATGTATCAGCAGCTCCGTACTAATTACTAATTATACCAACTAATAATACTAACTCATTAATAATCCTACTCCTTAGATTTCTATTCTAAGCAATCACTTCTTGTCCCTCCGGTGTCTTTTTTCTGCTTGTTTTAAGATTGAATTGTAGGGCCAGTGAATTGCATCAGTCTAATATTTTACAGTCACTGAAGGGTCATTTTGCGGGTAAGAAGCAGGCAGTATTGGATGATTTAAAACTTTATGATGGACCCATCAGCTTTATTAATCTGGAGCTGATGTACCAAGATTGACAAAGTATAGATATTCTGTCAGGCTTGCCATATAGCTGTGCCTCCATTACTTCATTTCTCACTAGTGTTTGGGACATAAACATAGCGCTATTAGAGATTGCCACTTGAGGATGACAGGGAATAGAATGTAATGGAAAAATAGAATGGAATGGAATAGAATAGAATAGAATAGAATAGAATAGAATAGAATCTTTATTGTCGCTTTAAATTATAAATACATTAAAATGAAATTTCATTGCATTCGGCTCTCAAAAAGATAACCATTATGCACATGCAGTATACACACACATATATGACACAGTGAAACATGTCAGTCTAGTTCAAATGTATACATATAAATGGCGAAAAAAAGAATCTTGCGAGTTTACAAGACGGATGGCATAAGGAACAAACCTGATAAAGAATCTGGTAGTCCCGCTATAGATACTTCAAAACCTCATCCCAGAGGGGAGCAACTGAAGCAGATCATGAAGTGGGTGTTTGGAGTCTCTAACTATGCTTCGACCACTAAGCACGTAGGGGCTATAAATAGTATCCTGAATAATGGGAAGTGAGCTTCCTATAATCTTCTCAGCTGTCCTTACTGCTCTGTGTATATGGATCTTCTGTCTGAGGCACTGCTGCCGCAAACCAAACCATGGTGCAGTTTGTTAAAACATTTTCAATCATACCTCTGTAAAAAAAAAAAATTGGGCAGGATAGTGTGGAAAGTGTTCTCCCTGGTGGCACCTATCACAAATAACCCATGTTCTTTAGTACTCCTTGCCTAGACGGTGATATATTTCAGGCATCTTTTAAACTTCCACCTTTTTAGTTGCCCTTCCTAATCACTTACTCTCATTAGCAATTCCCTTTTAATCGATTTCAAAAAAAATAATTCTGCTTTTTATTGGATTTGGAAGGAAGGATTCTTTGCATGAAGAACAATTGCTTCAGTCAATCAATCCATTAAGACTTTCAAGCAGGGTTATGATTAGAAAACAGCATTAAATTCACCCACTCTTTCCATGATATGCCAAGCCCTGAAAGCTAAACTTGAGAGATCTTTGAACCTTGAGAATGCTTACATTAGAATGACACATCGATGAGTGGCTGTTCATTTCCATGATTGTTAGGTGTGTTTGCATTCCAATAGATATGGGTAGATGTGTGGGTGCTGTTGTTAGCAGCATTATAAAATTAGATTTTGTACCCATGTAATTTAACAACAGAAGAAAATTAGTTGTGTAATATTTGTATTTAAATAATTCTGTTGAAGTTCTAAGAAATCATTCTATAGTATAGCCACAGTTTATAACTAATATTATTTATGCTTCTATTTGGAAAAAAAAATATCTCGCTTGCTATGTGTGAATAAATTGATCGGAAAAGGAATAATGATTTTCAAAATTCTTTTGTTGTGCAAAACATCTGCCCTGATATTAATTTTTTCAGGAGCAATACGAGCAAAGGTAAAGATATTCCAAGAAATGCATTTTTTTTTCTTCGCTGTCATGAAGTTGCAAGAATCTTTCCAAGTGGAAAGTAAGAAATGTATTGTTGATCACACATTTAAAACTGTAAATTGTGAGAGCTGTGGCAAATTAAGGGAGATGATGAACAATGATTTTTCCACATTTCTTTTCAATTTGCTAATGTTTTGCCTACTCAAATGAGAAGATGCTTCTCATTAGACAAGATCATTGTTATTGTGCATCCCACCAAATTGATTGTCATTCTGTAACTTTTGGTAGATTACACATAATACATGATCCCTGATTGTTCCACAAAGTAGGAAAAAACTCTTCAGGAAAATTATCACCAGCAAAATTCCACTTCTCACTTAGACCCAGCTCTTGAAGAAAGCTGTTTTTTCCAACATACATTGGATCTTTAAACTTTTGTCCACAAACGTCTGTATTAAATGTCAATATTAGAATATACATGGCCACCAAAGCATCTGAAGCATTTTTAAATGTTATCAGTGACTCTCATAAAAGGCCAAATTAATGCAAGGTGCCGTGAATTACGAGCTTTCAGTGTTCTTATATGAAATTTCAAGTAATAGTGTTCTATGTTTCACAGGCAGTCGTGTTAAATCTTGAGGGTAAGTTACTTAAGTTTTCATTTAACTGCTTAATATATATTTAAAAGGGAGGTTTAAAGGAGGTTTAATCATCTTCTTTGCAGTCATATTTTAATTCCAGTTTTGTGTTTTGGAAACTGATGGCAGAGAGTAACTGGTTAATAAGCTCCTCGTGTTAAATATCCCTGTAGAAACCATTTCTATTCTTTGAAATTTTATCACAAAAGGTAAAAGTTCATTCTTTAGTGGAACGGCTTGAAGAGCCACAGGAAATGTCACCTCCTTGATTCTATTCTTTAACAGGTTGTACTTTTGGACTGTTTCTCTCTTCTGCAACTGAAATGCAAGATGTTAGGGAGTTCTCATGCCAGTATGATGCAAATAAGGTGAATGGAGCAGCATTGCTAAAGAGCTGACTTTCCACAAATGCCGGCCACAGATAGGGTTCAGAAATTTTATATGTAAAGTGGCTAGGGCTTTCAATGGTACCTCCCTTGGTTTCAGCAAGCTATTGTTCTCTCTTCAATAAATATCATATGGTGTCACTGGTTAAAGTTAGTTGGGAAGAAAGATTCAAATGCAACCTGGATTAGATGTGCATTTAAATATTTAACTCATTTTTTTTCTAACTCATTCTTTTAGGAAATGAATTGAAACATTTTGAAGATGTTAAAAAAAGCATCAGTGCATGAATTCATGAATTGTCATAGATCCCTGGAACATAGGCTGGTCATCTGAAGCACCTCAGTCTATAAGGGCTTTGAAAAAGAAGGGAAGAGGCTAGAGATGCTTTCTGAGAGAGGACATTAGTTGAGAATAATTGAAACATCTATGCTTCTTTTGTTCATCAACCTCACAATGGGCATGAGCAAGTTGTCATCACTGATCATGCCCAGGACAAGTTGATGCAAATAATTAAAAAAAAGCTGATTCCAAACCATTGACAGTTTTGAAAATCAAATCAATTTACATTTGGCCTAGAAACAGGGCCAGCAGCAATTAAATCCAAATAAATAGGGCTTTATAATCTAGTACAGGGGTCTTTAACCTTGACAGCTTTAAGACTTGTGGACTTCAACTCCCAACTTTGCTGGCTGAGGAACTCTGGGAGTTGAAGTCCACAAGTCTTAAAGTTGCCAAGGTTGAAGACCCCAGCTCTATCAGGTAGCTATTTTCTACATTAGCTGAAGATTGCATTTTCACTAGCATCTGAGAAATCACAGCAAGCCCAAAATGTCAAAATGTCCATGCAGTGGCATTATTACGGAAATACTGGCACTAGTACCCATGTCATGGTGACCATATGTCATCATTTGCTTCTTTTGACCATGCCTCCAGACACCCATAACTGAATGGTCCAAAGTTATCCCATGCATTTCCATGACTAAAGATGAACTTGAAGTAGATCTACCTGATACTGATCTAGCATCTTAACCATCTAACTGGCTCTCCAAGGCAGCATGTCTCCAAATACCACGTGCAGGAAAATAATGGCAAAGTCTTGATCTCCCGTTTGCAAGCACCAAGAACAACTGGTTGACCACTGTGAGAAACAGAAGTCTGAACTAAAATTGTCTTTGGCCTGACCCAGCAGGACTCTCTTTATGCTTTCTTTATGTTTTATGCATTCCTAGAGTTAAATGGTTAAGAAGTGAGAAAACCCCATTGTAAAGTAAATTTGGTATGTTGGGACAGAGTAGAATTATTGTATAGCTCTGTTATGGATGCAACACCAACGTCTAATCCCATTCATGTCTTTTTGTCTAAAAACAATTGCTTGATGATGTACCAAGAGGGGAATCTCTATTGAATCCAGTGGGATTTGCATCATTATGAATGTGCATGAAAACCATGGTTGTACCATATATCTAGGGATTGAGCAGCATGTTCAACAGAATCTTTTGGTGCCTGTAATGTTAAATTGTGCCATGCCAGTGGGGGTTTGCTTTTCTGAATGATCTGCCTAGACTCTATTGTTTTCAAAAAGTAGACTAGACATCTTTTCAACATGCTAATTTATTATATGCAGATAGGAAAGAGAGCAATTGCTAATATTTAGGAATATTTCAAGATGAACTTCCATTCCAGAGTGGGTAATCTGAAGACCATGCTGATGCTTTGGATTGTAATTCCCATCTGCTTAGCTAGGATGGGGAACGATCAGAAACAATAGAACTTCAGAATATAACCTAATTCTTGTCTATAAAATAACTACTGTATGAATGAATCAAGGAGCCCAAGCTTGCAGAGATTCTGTGCTTTACTTCCCCAACCTTTTCTGGCATTGCAGACCAGAGGGGTGGGTGGTAGAGGGGGTGATTCTGTGTGAGTGGCTGGCAAGAGCGCACACATCCATGCACAGCTCCATTTGCACAAACGGTGTGCACGCATACCTGCCGCTCATGCAAATAGAGCTTGCGTGTACATGCTTGCTTAGCGTTCACGCAAGTGGGAATGTTCTCGGCCACTATTTCTGTGGGCCTAGCAGGCCATGGCCCACAGGTTGGGGACCCATGCTTTAGAAGACTGAGAGTGTTTTATTATACTTTTCTAACCTATTAATTAAATTTGTTTCTTAAGATAAATATATCACCTGGTACATTTTCTAACTTGCTAACCCCAACACAGCTCCTTAGCCAAATATTAGGCTTACTATTTACTTGCTAATCCATGTAATTATTCAGCAACAGGCTCTTCTTAAAAGGTCAATGTGTTTCTCTTATCCGTCTATCTCTCTCCCTCCACCCCCTAAAATATGCTTAAAGGTAGTAGTTTATAGTAAAAGAAGCATTTTTTGTGGCTGAAGGTTGACTTGAAGCTGGTTTCTGTAGGAGGTAGTGTGCCTCTTAATCACAGCCCCACAGCAAGTAGCACAACCAGGCAACATTATTGAAATCTAAGTAGGCAGTTGATCCCTCTGTTGCTATTGCTTGTTTTTAGCTCTGGGTCCCTAGAGATGTGGAGTGTTGGGTGAAACAATCTGTCAAGAGGCGTACTGGAAGCTAGCAAAATTTATGGTTCTCAGTAAGCATAATGGCAGGGCCTTCAGAGTCAACCAATGAAGGAAGTCTAGAGTATCTTTGAAGAGAGAAAGGAGTGCAAGGATAATGGTGTCCTTTAACTGCCTCTCATAGTTTGAAGGATGAAGGTGGATTGATGAGTTGTTCGCATAACATTTTTGCTGGTGGTTTAATACAAGACATCCTTACCGAAAGAAAAGACTGAGCCACTCAGAGGACAAGACTCCCGGCTGAAGTTATTTTTTTTTATTTCTCTTTTTAAGTAAAGCAATTCTTAGATGAGATATACTGTAGCTGCTGGCAATGGTTTTACATTTTATGTCAGCTTTCTTTTGTCAAGAATTCAGTATTGATGCTGTACTCTCGGTTTTAATTCACACTTCCCTGCTAATCAATTACAGCGTTTATCCATTAATCAGATATCCTGACAGGGTCAATAACTGCTCTTCAGTTCGGTTGGCTGATGCATGTTCTCAAGCTAGTAGCAACAAAGCAACAGTCAATAGTTTAGTTTAGAGCACCATTGTATTTGCAGGCGAGAGAACATCTGGATGGGTAAACAAGTCTCACAAGCTTTCCAACAATTACCCTTTTCTCCTACTGTCTTAACAATTTTTTTTGCTTTGTTGCAGAAAGCCCCTTGTGTGTTAGGAGGATGCCTTTTGAATCATATGTTTGTTCTTCGTTCCAAGTTAGATACGCATATATACCTTCTCACATATGCCTGTTCAAATATATAATTGACAGCCAATTCTAATATGGCAAATTATCAGAGAAGTTAAAAGTTTTTTCTTTTTCTTGTAAAAATCGGTGTAGATAAGAGGAGGCAACATTTAATTGGAGAGCTACAATTTTTGTAGTTAAATTGCTCTCCGTAATGCTGGTAACAGGTTTCAATTATCCTTTTTATGACAGATGTACCAACATTTAATTGTTTCTCATCAAGTGTGGAGAGCAAAGGCACTTCTGTAGATTTTTCCATTCTTCGACATGTCACTTAGCTGTCTACACCATTCTTTGAGCTTTTCTCTCTCATCCCTTTGGCCGCAATGAGTTGTGTCATTCCCTCATGATCAGCACTTTTGTTGTCTTTGTGTTTTGCTGCACCTCAGAAGTTCATCTTTTCTTTCATCTCCTTCCCATTCATGCATGAGGGAACAGTTCTGCCCTGTTGTGGGGATGTTCTGCTGGATTTCAAACAGTGGGGTTCCCTTTTATTCTCTTCTAAGTTGTACAATGGGGCTGAATGTCTGTTGCAGAATGCCCACGCTAATATGCTGGGTTATTTGGTTTTTAAGAAGTCAATAAAAATGGTGCCTTTGGTTGCAATGCTTGGCTTGGTTTTTTTTTTTTCTTCAGTTATGCCTTTCCATCTTTGATTATATATCTGTTTGTTTGTTTCTGGTTAGAAAATACAATCTTCCAAATTAAAACCAAGCATAGAATCAACAAACATTTAGGGGAGGAAAAAATATCCAAGAACTCAGGTTTACTGGCAGTTGAATATTTTCACACTCGCTGATTTGGCAGTCTCTGATAAGGAAGTGGAAATTCTGCCAGCTCTAATTAATGGGAACTATTAACAGGAAGGATAACATAGGGAATGATGGAGTCGGGAGTAGATTTTGGCAAAAACCAAACTCCTTGGAGACTTTACAAGGCTCTTCATTTAGAGAAGGGAAAGAAAACAACTTTAGGGGATATATTTTCATCCTAGATTATTTCCCCAGGACATAATATTCCTATATGCTTTCCAAATATCTCTTCAAAAGCCAGCACTGGAAAGGAAATGTAAGGATCCCAGTGATGTGTTCAGAGATTTTGTTGTAATATTCAGCAACAATCTTCAAAATCCTTCTTAATAATGTCATAAAAGGGAAAAAAATGAACAAGTAGTACTTGTGTACCTCTCTAAGACATGACACTGAGGTCACTTACCATTTGGTTATCCCATTTGAAAAGGGATTGGAATAGTTCAACCAAGCATTACATTAAGAGAGAGACTTTGATGAATTCCTTCTTTTCTCCATTGTGTTGCAGATATTTTGGGTAAATTTGGGAGACTTTCTTCTTAGTCAGAGTTGACGGCTTAAAGTTCTTGATGTGTCATGCTGGCTGTTCACATTTATTAGGCCCTTTTAATACTAGGAAAGAGAAGCGTAGGCTGTAATCAGCCTTTGGTAAACTTGGACCAGTGAAGCTATTCCTTCAAGCAGGACAGTTATCTCAGAACATATGAAGGGGACTCTACAACATTGGCCATGGGGATAAATACAGCATTAAAAGTGGGAACTTAAAAAAAAACAGTAAGTAAGAAAATAATTAAGAGAGGCATTCATTTGGAATGTCGCACTTGGCATTTTATTTAAACATTTTCCAGTCAAGGAGCATTTGTCAGGAAATTCAATAAAAACAGTAAAGGCAAAACAAAAAACCCCCACCTGCAACTGTTTATAATCTGGTTTTGTTTTAGAAGGAGAAATGGAATCTGGATTAAAACTTAGTCCAAGACTGATACTGAACTATTGCTAACATGTTTAATATGTACTATGTATCAATTTTTTTTTAATTGACTGCATTTAAAACACTTTTAAAAAAAATTGTTATTCCTAAAACTATGAAGATTTCTTACAAGTTTTAAAACTTTTTAATGTTGCATGTTTTCACATCAGAAATGCATTAACTGCTTAGGAAGGATTTTCCTTCATTTTCCCCAAAGTCCTTATTTTTGTTTTGAAATTGTATGTATTATTTACTCTAGAGACCGAGTATTATTGGATGTACATATCTATCTATCTATCTATCTATCTATCTATCTATCTATCTATCTATCTATCTATCTATCTATCTATCTATCTATCTATCTATCTATCTATGCTTTTTTTAGAAGTGGGGTTTTGACCTATAGACCATAACAGCTCCCAGGGTACCTTTATGGTCATTGTATAAATCTGTCTAGTATTCAGTTTACTTACTTAATATACCGTAACGGCTCCTAGACCTGTAATAGAGTGTTAATCCAGATGCTATGTATGCATGTACTAAAATGAAAAGGAAAGAGATGGAAAATTAAAAAGATTTTTTTTGCATGAAGACAGTTCATTCTTTAGAATTCTTTCTCCTTTTCTAATGGAAAAAAACCAGATTTCCTTTTATGAAATAAATGTAATTTGTAATTCTATGTAAATAAGTTAGGGATTCCAGAAAATTCTCTATCCTGGGATTCTTAATAATCTTCCACCCACTTACTAACTAGATATGAACTTGCTTACCCCCAAAAGACCAGCCAACTACTGGTCTAGCAACATTCACTGAAGCCTAAGAGATGATCCACATGATTGGTCATAGATATGATTTATTCAAAATCAAATGAATTAGGATTGTGATATCTGATACTTTAACTGAATGAGTGCAACCAAATGTCCAGGAAGAAAGGACAATAAGGTTAAATGTTAATGGTTGGTCAAGCTGTGAACTCCAAATCCAACAGGGCTACATCTATAGTTCAGGGGTGGGATTCAAATTTTTTAACAACCGGTTCTGTGGGTGTGGCTTAGTTGGTGGGTGTGGCTTGGTGGTCATGTGACTGGCTGGGTGTGGCCAACTCAACATCACTCACATTGAGGCACGCATCTTCTCGCCTGGCCCTCATGACTGTGGGGATGCTGCAACAGTCATAAGTCACTTTTTTCAATGGTCACTTCACACAAACAAAGTACCAGTAAAGGAGGGAGGAAAAAAGAAGTTCCAGAGACAGGAGGTCTAGTCCTGCCAAGAATGTAATAAGGGTTAACGGAGAGGCAGTTTCTGTAAGCAACACCAGAATGTTTCCTTCCTGCCTTCCTTACAGGATTAGGCCAGTAATTTCTTCTAACAACCGGCTCTCCGAACTGCTTAGAATGTTAACAACTGGATCTAGCAAATAGGTGCAAACTGGTAGAATCCCACCCCTGCTATAGTGCATATCTTGAGCAAATGGCCAGCAAATCCTATAAGTTGTCAGTGAAAGAAATAGCAGTGTCTTGGCCAGAAAGAATGATTAAGTAAGCATTGAGTATGGTACGAACTTTAAAACTCAAGGCTGGGAAGTAAATTGTCCAAAGTCTGTTGTCTTCACGGGATGAGAGGGTAGACCAGGGGTGTTGAACTTGGTTTCATTGAAGGCCACATCAGGGTTGTGTTTCACCTTGAGTTTGACACTCCTGGGGTAGACCATAGGAGTTAAATTCTGGGACTAAATATACAGCAGTGTCTCTAAGGTGGTTAAGGAGAAGGGATTAAATGATAAAAGCAGCATCACAGCACTGCAATAAAGCCCTGCCCCTTGTCTCTGTGCATCATAGTGTCACAACAGTGCTCCAAAGGGAGAGAGTGTATAGATTTGATTTCTCTGTTCTGAAGTCTGGTTCATGCAGTACACAGGTCTTCAATGGAAGGCAGGCTGGTTGTGATAGTTTTTTGTACAGTCCTAACTATCCACTCTACCTGTTTGGTTGCTGTGCCAAATCAGATAGTTATAGAGGTACAAATGATAGACTAAATAATTCCTCTGTATCAGTATTATATAATTCAATTGTATCAGCAGATCCTTGGGTAGTCTGAACTTCCAGAATTGACATAGGAAGAACATTCTTTGTTGTGCCTTTTTAATGATGGTTCTAATATTAGGTCAAGTCCTAGAAATAATAGAACCGAGAAATTTGAAGGTCTCTACTGTTGATACTGTGCTGCCTTATATTGTAAGAGAATAGGAGAGCCTCTTGTAAAATCTATTATCATCTCTATAGTTTTAAGAGTGTTCAGCTCCAGATTGTTCCAGCTGCACCACAGGGCCAATTGATCAACCTCTTGCCTATATGCAGATTCATTATTGTCTCGAATCAGACCAATGACTGTTCTATCATCTGCAAACTTCAGTACTTTAATAGCGAGATCTTTTAAGATGCAGTCATTGGTATACAGATGATCCAAGAGTAATGGAGGGGGGCTCCTATACTAATTGAGCGGACATTTGATGTGATTTTCCCTAGCTAATAATAATGTAATGTCTACCATTATATCTATTAAATTACAATTACTCACAAATTATGACCAACAATATTTGAATTTTTATGGTTTTTTTATATTGTAGATTTTTAAATGTTGTGTGCCACCTGGAGTCACCTATGTATGAGTTGGACGGCCACATAAATTTGTTTGATACAAAAATTACAAAAAATAAAAAGTAGATATTTTTCTCCTAAACTATTACTATTTATCATGCACAGTGTCTGTTTCTGTCACAGAGAGCACAGGCTGTTACCAAATAATTAAATTCATACCTATTTTTGGAATTTAAGGATTAATTTCTAAATTTGTACAATTCACTTGTTTGCATGCTGATCTCATAACATCAATAATAGTTAAAAATACTTGAGATTTTTTTTAATGTATTTATTATTTAGACCACACCTTTCTGTTCAAAAACAAACTGAATGGTATTTTTATTTATTTATTTATTTTTCATATTTCTATACCGCTCCCTCTCCTAAAAAGGGACTCGGGGTGGTGTACAGCCTAATAAACACATAAAATAAATACAAGTTAAATAGAATTTAAAACTAGATTAAATACATATATCTGGCTGCATCCCGTCCAACTACAATTAAACATTTAAGATCCGGGATTAATAAAAATTTAAAAATATAAGATTAAAAATTAAAACCCTCATTAAATTTAAAACCCCACAGACCCTTACTGGGCTAGGCTGGCCTGTTTAAAAAATAGGGTCTTAACTGCGCGCCGGAAGGTCAGGATGTCCGTCATGGCTCGTATCTCCGGGGGGAGATCATTCCACAGGGCGGGGGCTCCCACAGAGAAAGCCCGCACCCTTGGGGCCGCCAGCCGCCAGCGATCAGGCGGCGGTACCCCAAGTAGGGCAACCCTGTGGGAGCGTACTGGGCGGCGGGAGGTTGTTGGTGGCAGCAGGCGGTCCCGTAAGTACCCAGGTCCCGAGCCATGGAGCACTTTAAATACCATCAGTACCACCTTGAATCGAATCCGGAAGGCCACAGGGAGCCAGTGCAGCCTGCGGAGAAGTGGTGTTACATGGGTGCTCCGAGGGGCGCCCACGATCACCCGCGCGGCTGCATTCTGAACCAGCTGCAACCTCCGGAGACTCTTCAAGGGGAGCCCCATGTAGAGAGCGTTGCAATAATCCAAGCGGGAGATAACGAGGGCGGAAGTGACTGTGCGAAGTGTGTGATATCTGTATAAATACCTGTATATTTCCTGAGTTCTGGAAGATTCTGTTTTAAAGTAACTGTTATTGGTTTAAAGGAGGAGATAGTTACAATAACAATTCTGAAAAGCAGGTGATTGTCCATTGTGTGTATCCTTTAGATCAAATCAATCAAACTTGATTTCATTGAGAACTGCATCAAGGTTGTGTTTGATCTCGGGGGGTGGGGCAGAGTGAATTTGGCCAGCTCAACGTCACTTGTGTTGCCTGTGGTGGCCCGAGCACTCTGCGTGAAAATGGGCTCCCGAGCTCCTTTTTCAGCCGTAACTGCCTCCTGCAATCCACTATCTGTGAAAACGGAACTCTGGAGGGCTGCGGGAGGCCCTCCCAAGCCCCATTTTTGCTGACAGAGGCACCATGGGCCGGTTCTTCACTGTTTCCAGGGTGGTCCTGTGGGCCAGATCTAAGCACCCTGCAGGCCAGATCTGGCCCCCAGGCCTTGAGTTTGCTGCTTTAGACTCAATCACATCTGGATTCAGTTATGAGACCAAACATTTGGAATGCTATTACAGGTAGTCTTTGACTTACCACCGTTTGTTTAGTGATTGTTTGAAGTTACACTGAAAAAAAATGACTTATGACCAATTTTCACAGTTACAATCGTCACCGCATCCCCAAGTCAGATGATCAAAATTCAAAAGCTTGGCAACTGGTTCATATTTATGACAGTTGCAGTTCCTGGGGTTATGTGATCAGCTTTTGTGGCTATCTGTCAAGTAAAGTCAATGAGGAAGCCGGATTCACTTAACAACTGTGTTACTAACTTAACAACTGCAGTGATTCACTTAACAACTATGGCAAGAAAGATCATAAAATGGGGAAAATTCACTTAATAAATGTCTCACTTAGCAACATAAATGGTGGACTCAATTGTAGTCGTAAGTTGAGGACCACCTGTATATCAGACATCACTAAATATAAAGTTATTGGATTGTTTTTTTTAAACCCTACTCAAATAAAACTTACTAGAACTAAGCCATTGTATATTATCAGGGGTAATATTAATTAATGAAGAAAACACTTAGTGATATCCCCTATATATGTCTATTTAGAAATAAGTCCTTTTGAGTTGTATATAATATTGCAATTGCTAATCTAAACTGTCAAGGGTCAACTGAGCCAAGATAATTGTGAGAAAAAGTAATCTGTGTCCTAATCCTTAGTGGTTATAGGGTGGCTGATGAATTGGAACTAGGATTTTAAAGGATTAACTGAAAATAATTATCTAGGTGCAAGAAACTACTATAGCCATTGGAGATAGAAATTGATGGCAACTGAAAAAATGTAAGTGGAGAAATCATATGTAGGATAGGATAGGAGGGAAGGGAAGAAGAGAAGAGAAGAGAAGAGAAGAGATTATTGGCCAAGTGTGATTGGACACAGAAGGAATTTGTCTCTGGTGCATAAGCTCTCAGTGTACATATAAACAGCAAGTAATAGGTCATAGGTCATATAAAAATACAAATCAAAGTACTATACAACAAATAAGAACAATGTATGAAACATT
The DNA here is from genome assembly GCA_023653725.1 of Bungarus multicinctus. Lineage (NCBI taxonomy): Eukaryota > Metazoa > Chordata > Lepidosauria > Squamata > Elapidae > Bungarus > Bungarus multicinctus. The sequence goes on from CM042851.1 coordinate 30,859,107, forward strand.
GGGAAAAATGACCCTAGTATTTATATAAAATAATACAGGCATTTTAAAAGTTAATATATCTTGTATTTGCATTTTGTTTATACTCATATATTTTGCATTTATTTGTATGTAATAGGTGTATTTAAATACACTATGAGGTTCTTCGATTAATATTGGGCTAGAAAGATGACACATCCCTGTGTATGGAGAACTCTGCATCCATATACTAAATCTGAAACGTCTTCATTGTGTATAACCATTATTTTCTGAACTTATCCTTTAAAACATTGGGAAATCCTACTAGAGACTTGAAAGAGCTGGACTAAAGCCAGTACTTCAGCTCCTGTCTAGTGTGGTAGACTTTTGCTTCTATGGATCTGATGCTTAGTGCCTGTTCTTGTGCTGCTATGATCATACCACACTAGACAGGAGCTGAGGTGCAAACTATGTAGACGGGTGTCAAAGACAGTTCAACACAGGATGTAAGATGCAGGCAGCATTTACTGAGTGATGCAACAAAGGAGCTGGCATTGTGTACAGAAGCATCTGAACAGTGTGTGATCCCTCTCAAGTCCAAATAAAAAATTCCCTAGTAAGTCTTAGAGAAGAGCAGGACAAAAGTCTTGTGGGACTTCTAGATCCAGATGGATTCCAGCCCATCAACCTGTAGGAAGCTGTTATTTCTTCCAGCAAACCAGGCATCGTAGTAGACAAAGACCACTTTTGCAGGACATTTAAGTAAAGTTTTATATCCTTGAGATATTCACCTGAACTTCTGAGAACTTGAAAGTGCATAAAAGATGAGGGGCGTATAATTAGCCATTTCATCAGTGATTTTCATCCATTCAGCAAAAGACTTTGTTTTCTCACAGTCCCAGATCACAGAGAATAATGCTCATATACAAGCAAGCCCAGGAAGTTATAAAGTTTGAGGCAACTTCCACTCACATTGAAGTTCACACATCTTTAAAAAAAAAAGGCTTGAAAAGAACTGTAGTCAGTTTTAGTCTTGAATTACCTTGGAGAGGGTTACTCAAATTGTAATAGTTATTGCGACTATGTAAAAATTGAGATTATTTTGGATGGGATTCATATTTACATTTTTCGATATACCAATTACGTGGGATATTTTATTCTATTTCTGCATTTTTGAAAATCAATTTAGGTACACTATCATGTTTTAGAAATAAAACTAATATTTTATGAACTAATAATCATGAACAGTAGACAATTAGTAATATATACTGTACAGTTGATATTATTTTCATATTTCCTTTTATTTTGTCATGGAAGACAAGTTATAATTATGCTTTATGATTTAGGAAGCACCATAGAAATGCCTTAAAATAAATAACCAGTACTCCTATTTATTCCTATAGTGCTTTAACTGACCTAACAAAACAACACTGAAATACAGGTAGTCCTCAAATTACAACCACAATTGAGCCCAAAATTTATGTTGCTAAGTGAAATATTTGTTAAATGAGTTTTGCTCCCTTTTATGACTTTTCTTGCCACAGTTGTTCAGTGAAATATTACAATTGTTAAGTTAGTAACATGCTTGTTAAGTGAATCTGGCTTCCCTATTGATTATGCTTGTCAGAAAGTCACAAAAGGTGACCACATGACATCGTAAAATATGAACCAGTTGCCAAAAATCCAAATTTTGATCATCTGACCGTGGGGATGAGTGTGAAAAATAGTCATGTCACTTTTTTCAGTGCCGTTGTAACTTTGAATAGTCATTAAATGAACTCTTGTAAGTCAAGAACTACCTGTATTGAAAAGTGTTCCTGATTACTAAATCTACTTTACGAGTAAAAGTGAGAATAAATTAAAATAAACATTCCGTGTTTCAGATTAAAATCTAAATAGTAAAGATTCATGTCACCTTAGGTGCAAACTAAGCATTTTTTTTCAAATAATAGATTACATGCTTGAGCTTTGAAGCACATCCGCTGCTTGTCATCTTCTTTCATACAAAAAATCACTGCAGTCTCTACTATCTTCATAATAGAGAGGGTGCAATCATATTTTCCCCATTAATCATCATTATTATGAATGCTGACCTTGATTCCATCTAAAGGTCTTTGGGAGAAGCAGATCCCAGATTGCTAGATAGCAATGCTGCATTCAACTGGTTTGTTGCTTCCATAATTGCCTGTTCCTGACAATAAGTTGAGTTCAGGTACATGAGTAAAATAATGTCATAATCACAGATGAAGTGAGACCAAATCCCTCAGCAGTGAGATGCTAGGGGTTAAGTATCTGAGGAATGCTGAACTGAGGAATTGGAACATAGCATTCAATCATTAACAGCAAAAAAAAAAAAGTCTAATTATGAAAGAAATTTATGCTCATGCCAAAAAGTACTCAAAATTGGTTTATCAAGTTTGATCATCTTGTGGAAGGTAGAAAAAAACCTGTAGTATCAGTGCAAACAAAGAATAGAATGTCTTAACTCCTAAGAGAATTGTTTCTTCTTTTTGTGGAGAACAACTCACAAGTAAGAGTTTGTGTCATGCCCCTGTCGGAATTTGATTCCGAGGGGGAGGCCGAGTAGCTGACAGGGAGTGGGAGTGTGGCTCCATTGGCTGTGGAAGAAACTGGGGAAGGGCAAAGTCCGCCTGAGCAGAGCAGGGGAGAGGTAGAGCAAGGCAGAGGGAATTCAGAGGAAGACCCAGGCCCACCCCCTCTTCATCCTAGGGCACGCAGGGAGGAACAGAGAAGGAGCAACATGAGTTGCGTGGCTTATGGAGGAGGAAAGGGCCCTGATTTCCTTCATTAGCTGCAGCTGGGAACCAGTGTTTAAAAAGAGAAACTACGCATAGCAAAGTTGTTGGAAGCAAACCGTGAGTTATCTGTTATTGTCGAGGCTTATCTGAGTTCCTGGCGTCTTCCCAACTGTGTGTGTTTTGTTGGCCTTTCAAGTTTGCAATTCCTTATCCTGCCCTGTCAATTTAATTTAATTGCTGCAATGTGGTTTGGTGAATTTTTATGTACAGTTTGTATGTACTTTGTTTTCGGACTGAATTTCCTCCACTTAAAGGCTGTTCTTGGGAGAGTTTTTTCTCCAGCCGAAGGTAACCTGGACATTGGAGGCAAAGTTGAAGGTATTAAAGGGACTCTTCTGGTTTATTTGACTGTGTTACCTTTGTGCCACGCCCTGGGTCATCACAGCTTGTGTGTATGTATGTGTGCATACATATTTCAAATGTTTCATAATAGTAGCTAAGACAATAACAATTGTCTCTTTTCACAAACCATAAAGGCATATTTAGATAACAGTAGCATTTTATATTTTGAAATTATTTTTTACCTTCTATCAAACAGAATGTTTTCTGTTACAATTGCTCCAAGGACAATCCTGAATAAAAATAGAAGCACATAATATCTAATAGCCTCATCCACATGAGTATGAGAAAGAGAGGGAGGGAGGGAAGGAAACAGACAATCAGAAAAGAATTTATTTCTTCACTGGTATCCTCTAGTAAGAAAAAATATAGAATATTTTTGGGAAAGATAGAATAGTTACATATGTGTCATGGTTGTCTTGATCAACTGTAAAATGTTGTGAATGAATTAGGACAGTTGATGATAAAAAAAGCCTTTCCTGGAATTGATAGCCCTGAATTGTGATAAGAATTTTGAACAATTCTTCAGATATGAGTGTTCTCTAACTTTCTTTCTCTTAAGCTTTTGCATAATTAAGAACTTAGGATCTGATCACAGCGCCAGGAATCTAAGAATTGAGCATTGTCTTAGGGAAACTGTTCAGTGGACTATGGACCAAAAAGAAATACATGTCATAAAAATAAATAAACAGTTCTAATAAGGACAGATGCTTTCCATAATGGAAGTTCCAGTGAATTTCCTTGGCATCTCTAGTTTAAAGGATTAGGCTGCAGTTTTGATCATAGTAAACAATGTTGATCTGAATAAAAGAGCTTCTTTGATTCCTTGGCTTTAAGCTTGATGAAAATGTGTGACAATCCAATGACATGTGAGTCTTCCACAACGCCATATTCTCCTGGCCTTATCAGAAAGCTCTTTGGCGGCTTTCCCATATCACAAACCTGAACTGTCCATTTCAAAAGCTTCAGGCCAAAATCCCCCTGAAGCCGATCTGTTCGTTTGCTTGAGGCCCTGGACTTTCCTAGGCTGTGCTTCCCTGCTGAAATGGATTTTGTTTCCAAGGAGTTCAGAATTACGGGGCGGGGGGGGGGGCAGAGAGAATCAGTATCGAGATTGGAGTTGAATAGCTGCCAGTCGCCTTATGTTCCTTGTGCCCCTTTTCTTGTTCCTCTGTTAGCCATTGCCACCCTTTGCCCACGCAGGGAGTGACAGCGACTGCCTGAAATGCTTCTGCCCTGGAGAGAGAAGAGTGGATCTTTTTCACAATTTTCATGGGCCAAATAGTTGTATCTTCAGTGTAATATGCTCAACTCTTGTCTTCTTGACTCCCAGTCTCTGGAAAGCATTGTGCAGAAGAGAAGGTTGGCTTTGCAGAGCTGCCTGTCAAAAAGCTGAAATAATAAACAAACAAATAAACCAATAAATAAATAAACAAGGCATCTGTGGTGCTGGAAGATGCTGATGTTGAAATTCTCCTTCTTGATTAAAGTTTTTCAAAGGGAAAGATAGAGGAATCCTGGAAACCAAGACCTGCTGGGAACAGCACACCTTTGGGTTCTTAAGTTTCAAATGATTTTATTATGTTGCTCTGTTGCCCAAATGGATGTGGCTGGCGGCAATCACAGCCATGTAAGTTATTGGCACCTGTGAAAGATAGATAAGAAACTCCTACTGTGTGCACACGTGTGTACTTCATAAGTTGATACGTAAAATGGCTTCTGGGAGCAGGTTGGTCTTTTTAACCATTTAGTTTTATTTTTAAAATAATTGTGCATAGAAACAGTATTTATTCATCTACTCTCATTAAAATGATAGGGGAGAATTTTTAATTTGCTACTTAAGCATTTATATATATATATATCAGGAAAAATATATATATCAAACTGACCAAAGCTATGTTTAAGGTTGGCATTCCAAATAGCATACATCACAAAGCAGAGGGCTCTTAGCTTGGAAAACACTTTCTTAAAAGGATTTTAGGTTCTGTTAAAGATTTACCATTGCTTAGGTCAGTAGAGCATACTCACTAAATGAATTGTAAAATGCTGAATGCTGATTGCAGGATCTTATTTTCTCAGGTGCGTCATTTGAGTTGAGAAAAGCTATTGATCTACTTACAGGTTTCTTCTAAAGGACTGGAAAGAGATGATGGTGATGATGATGATGATGGTGATGGCGACACCATTTAAGTTCTCGGCCTCACTACTATGCTAACTGGAATTTAGAGTTCTTAATGCTGCACAGCATGAACAACTGTAAACTCTTCTTTAGCTGTTTACACACAGAGGGAGAGGGGGAGGGGGAGGGAGAGAGAGAGAGGGAGAGAGATCTGTTTGGCATAGGGATCCAAGATAAAGCATTCCTAACAAATGTCATGGAGCCTGTTCTGGAATAGAGGCGTAAAAGTACAGATAAGTTTGTCCTGTCCAATGATGTCCTACTCTGGTGCTGCTGATCTCCGTTTATGTCAGAACTGCTTCAGTTCTGACATAAAGGCTCCATTTATTTTAAGTGGTAGGTTCTTTTATTTTTAAGGATTAGCGATTGCAGAGAAAGTAAGGCTAGATCTGAATATTTCCATGCAAAGGGTACATATATCCCCTTTGTTTGGGATGTTTTGGGAAGTCCTTTGATGTCAGGCATGGCTCGAAGGGGTTTCACATTCTTTCCCAGGCCAACTGTCCTTGGATGGCTGGAGAATTCTGGTTTGACACCTCTGGTTCTTTTCAGTGTCTTTCCCTCCCACCCCCCCAACCTTACATCCTTCTTCTTTTCTCCTCTCACGCTTCCCTAAATTCCTTCTCCCCACCCCTTCCATTTATGGCAGGATGTGAGCAAAGTCCTGAAGATGGCAGAGCTGACAGTTTCTTAGCCAGGGTAATCAGCATTGTCTAAAGACATTTCCATAGTCATATGGTCAGCAAGACTATACGCCGATGTGCAATGAACACTGTTACCTTCCCACCAAAGTGGTACCTATTTATCTACTTGCATTTGCATGCTTTCAAACTCTTAGATTGGCAGGACCTGGGGCAAGAACAGAAACTCACCTTGTCATGCAGTACTCAGGTCTCAAAACTGGGCTGTCAGCTTTGTAGCTGACAGTTTTCCAGCTGACATGCTTACCTACATAACCGCTGAGCCATAGTCCCACCCAACTCCCCAGATATAGAACAGAGGTGATATTCAGCAGTTCTGACTAGTTCTGGAGAACCGGTAGCAGAAATTTCGAGTAGTTCAGAGAACCGGCAATTACCACCTCTGATTGGCCCTGCATCCATCTATTCTCTGCCTCCTTAAGTCCTGGGTCTTCTTTCTGTTGCCCTGCACAGGAGAACTGAGCTGGAAAGCAGGTTAGTGGGGTGGGGAGGGAATGGGATTTTGCAGTATCCTTCCCCACCAGGCCACGCCCACCAAGCCACAGCCACAGAACCGATAGTAAAAAAATTTGAATCCCACCACTGATTTAAATAAATATAAAACCATGATTCCACATTCTTGTACTGTAACAGTTCCATTACAATTCCACTAAATTCAGTTTTTTGATTTAAAACTTCAGTATTCTTGATGTGATTTCTTCCGATTCTGATGGTGAGCAAAAAGACATAGGCTGACTTTAGTTCAATTTGGAACCAGGCTTAGTGAACCTTAGAACATAAGTTCATACATCACACTAAAGTGTGGCTTTTTAACTATGCTTGATTAAGTAATCCCATTTGGTTTACTTAAGACAAACCATGCTTTAGTGATTTGTGGCTAGCTTCACACATGAGAATAAATTAAACTGAAATCAAACTAACTGCATCAGATCAGTTATTTTGACGGATTTGTACTCTAAATATGAGGTAACTTGGATCTAATCCACACAGTGCCTATTTCTCCTGATTATTTACACTTGCTTTGTTATTCAGTGTTTGCAGATGTTTTTACTTTTATAATTTATTTGTACATCAACTTTAAATTAATATTAAACATCAAATATTTCTTCTCGTGCTGGGCATAATTTAGTTATCTAGCTAATTCTATCTTGAGCAAATTGAACATTCTGAAAAAACAGTTGTCTGCATTTTGGGTCTTTAGTGAGAAAAGTAAGGATAAGAATCATGGCCCAATTATGCTATAGCAGCAATTACTCTAAAAATGGAATAAAATCATATAAAATCAATCAAAAATGGTGATGAACCAGCAGAAAATTATTTGAAAGCACAGTAGAACTAAAATTCAGAGCTAAAAGAATGCAATTTAAAAGTCCATTTAAAGTCCATTTAACGCTATTATAACAGCAGAACTAAAACAATACTAAATAAATCTTCACTGGATCTAAATAAAGAACCACGATTGCTTCAACCTTAGAAAATAGGGGCAACGTTTTCATCCCTTTCTCAAGAGGAATTCAACAGATTTAAAAATATATCTCCGTTTATCGGAAATCAGTTAATTAATGGATAAAATATTTAAAAAATGACAAGGATGAAGTATGACCTTAATGAAGTAAAAAAATCATAAAAATCTATGTGAAGTTGTCTTTCATAAATATCAGACAGAAATTTATACATATTTGGAATACAAAATTCAACTTGCTCTCTAGGATATTCCATATATTAAAATGCTTGTTTTATGATCATCATGGTTACATGTTTATTTATATTCTATTTTTATTTTAAGCGAACATAACTTGCATTTACTAAATATGGACAAGTTCTTAATATTTGCAATCAATAGTAACCAATTTAATGATTTAATGAAAAGTCAGGAGTGTTAATGCTAGTTTGATATTTATCTGTAATAATAGTTGATTATTAAATGCATGAGCCATATTCTCTTAGAAATGTATCAATTACATTTTGATTTTTGTGTTCATATATGACCTTGAAAATATTCTTTTTTTTCCTCTCTGGCATTTATTTTGAATTACTATAGCATTAAGAGGAGAAATGTTTGAAAGATAGCTCTGAACAAATTTATGTGTAATTACATTTCTTTTTTAAATAAAAAATAATAAGATGAATTAAAATGCAATAGAGAGGTTGCCACAAAATATTAATAAGATTAGATGATATCTTTGATTACTTTTCATTCTCCTGCTTTGTTATGTATCTACAGTATTTAAAAACAGGGTTATATATCTATTAAAAAACAGCCATGAATGTCTATTGCAGACATTTCAAACGCTATTCTCAGGTATTATACAATCCACCTTAGCAATTGATTGCAGACCATCCCCTCTCTTCCCCTCCTCCTTCTCTTGGCTTTTCTAGCAGGCAGTTGCTCAGCCATGTACTCTTGTCTCTTCCTCTGAGAGCCAAGATCTGATGTCATTCATTTGATTATTCAAACAGTATTGTTAGTTCTTTTCACACTTCTAGTGTTAGCTGTTCACATTGAGTATTTTCCAAAGAGCCTTATAATTTGAATGGAGGCAGCTTGAAATAGAGACACTGTCCTTAGTGCTGATTTGACTTACAGTAGGCTCAATCTGGTTCCCCCCCACCTTACTTAATGTGAATCTCTATAGTTATACAAACTTGAATGTGATCAAAATGGGGGCTTATATAAAGGATAGAAACTTTTGTTTCCAAGGTTCTGCTTCTTTAAAAGTTTAATAGCTCTTAGATCCATTTGTGGATCTATCAAGCAATCCAAATATTGCACATTCAATGATTTGTGGTTTTTCTTAAATATCATGGTAAATATTTAATTTAAAAAAAAAAACTCAATATACAGATTGTGTTGGATGTCTAGACTGGCATGATTGTCTTTCAGCTTAATTTACTCTTCCTGCAATTACTTGAATCAACTTCTGAAAAAAAGTTAAGTGTGAATTATGTGATTCATTAATTTGAACTCCAGCCATTTATGCTGTTAAAAGTAGTGGAACAGAAATCTCTTTCAGGATTAGGAGTAAATTTAATTCTTTAGACAAGAAGATATGCTTTTCTGCATTTTTCGTAAGATAATAGTTCCTTTATTCCAAAAGTAAAAAAACACACATCATATTCTAAATAAATGGGATGAGTCATCTTGATGTTAGTTTTTGATTATTGGAAGTGACTGAACTCTTCTTTAAAACATCAGTTTCTCTGCTGTTCTTGATATTTTTTTTTATTTCCCTTTCATATAGATGTTTGTAAGTTCTTGACACTTCAAACAGTAGAACACCCTCCTCTTTTCTTTTGCTTTACAATACACACTAAGAGAGGGTGCCCGTATTTCTTCTTCTTTTCTCCCTTTCTCTCTCTCTCTCTCTTTGCATTTTCCTCCTCTTGATCTATATGATACTGTAGCTGATCAGGTTTAAAACACTACAGTATTTACAGGATCCCTGGAGTGCCATTTTATCTATTAGTACCAAGAAAATTCCCCAGGCAAATAACCACCTGAATTTATTTTAATTACACAATATAGCTGCATTTACTTCAGGTTCTTTTTGACTAAAGCTATACCGCAATTGTAACCATGGATGATGGGATTAAGTGCCTCTTGAAGTGACTTTAGCTCCTTGTGTGAACAAAGGGAAAGAAGAGAACACTTAGCCCCTTTATGAGTAAGAAGCTTTTTTTCCCCCTCCACCAGGGTACAAAAGAAGTACAATTAACAAACATTATCCCCAGAAGTAAATTGAAATGTGCATGGAGACAAATGTATATGCAATTAGACATATATGATCTAGGCTATTTTAGCCATTCATTATTGCTAACGCAGTGAAAAACAACTGAATGATGTAAAATGTTACATCAATAACTGGGATTGCGAGAACAAACCACACGTTTTGCAGCTGTATCAATGAATGAGGAAAAGTGAAATTGGATTTTTATTTTATTCATTCCTTTGAAGAGCCAGTTGTATTTGTTCAAGCTCCAGTTGTTTAAGGAGAATGTCATTCTTTTCACAAGAGAGATATTTAATGGGATTTTGTCATTTCAAAATCATACCATCATCTGTAAAATCTGTCAAGCAAGAAGGAAGGGTGGCACCAAGGGTACATATTATTCAAAATCATCAAATGTGCTTAATTTGGACTATTGCTATAGGTTGCAGAAGTCATTCTAGAGAATATTTGGTATATTGGAATGCTGTCCTCGTTGACATTAATATAGTCCTCATAGATGCAACTCTTATCACATAATTGAATGACAGGAAGCAGCTCAGATAGTGGTTTGGAATTCAAAAATAAAACTTCCTGAGGACCTCCAAGAGAACAGAGAATACAAATAAGAAGAAACTATTCCCTATGACTTGGAAATTTGATGCAGTTATGGTTCTTTTGCATTATATCTAAAAGTGTGAGAACTTCAAGATGGTAGAAAAAATTAAAAGGTATATGAGATTGTGGTTAGAGTTAGTCTCACATTTACAAAAGAAAATCTTTTGCTGTATCCTGAAACTAGGGACTAGGTTACCTTAAACAGAACTAAATCATTATTTCAACCTAAATTTAAATCCAATCTTTCAACCTAATTGTCTTTCCTGAAAAGCACATCTGCTTTGTATTGCTGTCTCTTCATGTGTAAGTGGGATCATCTTTCGAGAATCCTACAAGCCCTGGAAAAGACCGGGCTGTTTTAATAATCTGAAGACAGGGGTCTTTGTTCAAGGACATGCACATTTAAACAGCCAGAAGCAGCTCACGAAGAGGTTGTAGAAACTCAGAGGAAAAAATCATGACTTTTAATTGATTGAAGAGAGGTGAATCTTAACCATCTTTTGTTTGAAGGATTTTCACAGCTTTAATCTGGAAATATTTGCTCTCAAAATCCTGTCCCACTTCAGCTGTTCTCCCACTTGTGTGACCAAAATATAGAGAGAATATTTATCCTGAAGAGTGGGGGGGGGGGGGGGGGCAGCATTCATTGCAGAAATGGGATTTGTAGACAGAAATTTAAGCAATCTCATGATCCACTTCTGCTATAATCAGATTAATAGCCTTCAAAAGAATCCAATTCAGTAAACACACACACACATATATTTAATAATATCCTTTTAATTCAGCTCAACTCCTGATGCTTTTATTAATGTCTCCATGTAGTTTTCTTGGCCATAATAATATAATTTTAAAAAAGGTTTGATATTGTCTTCTTCTAGGATTGTTTTCAACCTCTGAATTTAGACTACAACTCTTCTGTTTTCTGAGGTCACCTATCCAATCCCATTTAGCCTTTCATATATCCAAATTTTATTATTTTTTAAAGAAACATACACAAACACAACATAAAAACATCAAGCCATCTTCCACTTACGTACATACAGTGTGTCGGTTGGTTTACAAATTGTTTTGTGCATCCACTTCATAGTCATCACTTACAATTACTTGTATATGTTCTCATATTATCTATCAAATATTCCTAAATACATTAATATCATTGTTAATCAATCATTTGACTATACTGTTATTTGTTCATGTTATGCAAAATAATCCATATTTTAATTGATTTATTTTATGACAATTCATATTATCATCCCAAATCTATCCCATAGTTATATTATGATAATACATCTTTATATATTCTTTATATTCTAAAATTCTACATATTTCATTACCATATTTTATTGTCTAACCATTGATAAAATAAATCCCAAATCTTATAAAATTGTTTATCTTCTTGTTCTCTGATTTCAAATGTCAATTACTCATTTCAGCACAGTCCATGATTTTCTTAATAACTTCCTCCTGTGTTGGTATTTTCTCATTTTTCCAGTTTTTAGCAAATACCCTTTTAGCCTTTCATGAGCAGCCAAAATCAACCAGGGAGTTGGACTTTTGGTGAAAGTAGAGCCAACAACCACAGCAAAGACTGTGTAAATAGACCAGTTCTTTGGAACTTCTCTGGATAAGGAGAAGATGGGAAATCACCCACATGTGCCCCAGGGCAGTGGATTTCTTTAAAAAAAAAATCACTTTCAGTTTGAGTGCTTGGAAATGGAAGAATTAAAGAGAAATCAAATACTACAACAATATTGGATTAAATTAAAAAATAACTGTAAGTTTGTTTTCAATGTTCTGGCAATCCCTTATGGACTTTTTGCTGATACCAGAATTGTAAAGTTGATGTCTTATGGATTTGCTTATAGATTATGGATGGGTTATGGAATGAAGAGATATCTGTTTAACCTTATAGGAGAAGGAAACTTACTAAATTTATTCATTTTTTAATTAAATATATATTCCAGGGTGATTCTTGGATAGTTTATACTTATTGTGATGAAAGTTGGAAATCACTTCCTTATATATTTCTTTTCTATTATGTTGTCTCCTTTTCTTCTTTTTCTCTTTTCTTGCACTTTTTATTCTTTCTTTCCATTTTCTTCTCTTTTCTAACTTTAGTTTGCAATAGTTTTTACTACTGCAATTAAAATTTTTAATCAAAATATATTTTAAAATATAGAAACCTAGCGAGAGATAGCAGTTCTCCCTATATAATTTTTCTTTCACCTCTAGGAATTAGCTCTAATCAACCTATTGTCCAAATTGCATGTTATAATGTTCCAAGCCAATGTTACCACAAATCTTTCTATTTTCAAAATTTATTCCAATTAATCAGACATTTTGGCTGTAGATTGAAGAAGGATAAAGTATGAAGTAACTTGAAATCACTCAGCAAGAGGGACATCTGTTTTATAGCTTTAGAAGGAAGATGGGCAACTTCCCAGAGTAAAAGATATGTAGGTACTATGTCCGGTACTGAGAAAAGGATGCTTTTGAAGGCATGGCCAAGAAGGAGTTCTCTGGTGGGAATTTCAGAGACACCTGATTGACTGTTGAAGGAATAGAACACTCAACTGACCAAGCCTTGGGTTTCATTCTTGTAAGATCTTGCCAGTCTTATGAAATGTTCTTTGAAAAGTGGAATTCAAATAATCAGATTTAAGCTTTATCACTAAATAAAGCAAGCCATTTAAGAAGAAAAAAAGTTGCTTAATACTGGCAGCCAACTAGCCTCCAATCCTGGTGCATTTTTTGACCCCATCTTTTTTTTTTGGCCTGCTGTGTCAATGTTTGCTTTCCAAAGGATTGTTTTGAGCTCTATTTTTTATTCTGAATAATTATTGGCCTTTGGTATTATTATGAACTGCTGTGGGATTCTGTGGGGTAAGTAGCAATATATTCCATATAAATCAATAACCAAAAAACTTTTTTTTACAGGACCACTTCTCTCCTACCTGTAGCTGGTCCCAGGATTCATTATCATGTGACACCCTCTCGCAGCTACATACCCCGGAGAGCTGTTCTCTACGTGCCTGCAGATGATGTAAGAAAAATACAGAAGGTCCCAACTCTCAACGTTGATTGTGCAGTGCTAGATTGTGAAGATGGTGTTGCTCTAAATAGAAAGGTAATTAACATGTTATCTGTTGAGTTCGATGAAATGAATATGTCACCGTGAGTTATAGTATGATGTACTAAAACCATGCATTGAAGCCAAGCTGGGATCCCTATACTATGTACATTTCTTCTGCCAATCTCTTATGCAAACAAAGGATGAAAGTACCACAGCAGTTCAGTACAAATTTCACAAAGCAGATGGATAGTATTTTTCCTCTCCTCCTGTATAAAAGCGAAGTACTTAACATCCTTCTCTTAGAACCTCTTCTCCCTAGTGTTCCTTGCAACTTGGACTCAATTATTGAATGAGTAACAATGTAAAATCAAATTACTGCCCAAGGTGTTGGTATTCCTTATCTCAGTACGTTCAGGGTGATCTGCAGTGGCAGCAGATTCTTGCAGCTTGTGAAAAATTCCAAAACAAAACATGGGGGCACTGAACTTCTGTCCTTATACTGTACCTCCTAGCACATTAGTATATAATGAACTAAATGCACAAGCGCTTTCTAGGGAATGTGTGTATATTTGTATTAAAATAGCCATAATTCAAATATGATTGCATTTTGAACACTCAATGATTCAGATGCAAGGCAGTGGGGGATTTTTAGACTTTGTCTTCGTACTAAATGAAAAGAGACTTTTTTTTGCCAATTGCCAAGTGGATCATTGTCAAAGCTTTCTGCTTGCTTTCTTCTTCCAAAATGGACTTAACAGAGACTTCATTGTTCTTGCCTTTAGGAATCAAACCATAACATTTATGAGAATGCTTGCTTTTTAGGACAATTTCTTCCTTTGTTATAGTTCTTTAAAGAAATAAAATCATACTTAGCAATCCTATATAAGACCACATAGCAAAAAATCATGTTAGTATCTTTACTATGGAATTTAGTGAATTATGGAATTTAGTGAATTGCTCCTTGGTTTTTTTTTGTTTTTGTTTTTTGTGAATCTAGGCAGTTAAAAATAGGTCCTGTGACATTATAGCCCTCCAGTCTGGTTACTCCAGTAAGCTATAAGCAAATAATTCCCACAATTTATAAACACAACTGCCTTTGAAATGAGGGTTATGATGATGTGGAACTCTGCAGACTGATGATGTTAAATGGCCGGAAGATAAATCAGTAACAGAGAACTGTAAAATAATAGCTGTCAGTTCCTTTAGAATAGATTTCTTCCACCCATTGTTTCAGGAATGTAGCGTGTTCTTTATACAAAAAAGTTCCCAATCTGTAGATCATCAAGAAAGGGAGGGAAATGCCCTTTCATAATCCTGAAGGACTGAATTGTATAACCTGTGGCCCTATGCAGAGGTGGCATTCAGCAGGTTCTGTCTGACCAGTTCTGGAGAACCGGTAGCGGAAATTCTAAGTAGTTCGGAGAACTGGTAGCAGAAATTTTGAGTAGTTTGGAGAACCAGCAAATGCCACCTCTAATTGGCCCCGCCTTTATCTATTCTCTGCCTCCCGAGTCCTAGCTAATTGGCTGGGTCTTCTTTTGTTGCCCTGCATAGGAGAACGAAGCTGGAAAGCAGGTTAGTGGGGTAGGAAGGTAATGGGATTTTGCAGTATTCTTCCCCCAGGAATGGGAGGGAATGGGGATTTACAGTAACCTTCCCCCAGGAGTGGGAAAGAATGGAGATTTTACAGTATCTTTCCTTTGCCATGCCCACCAAGCCACACCCACAGAACCGGTAGTAAAAAAATTTGAATCCCACCACTGGCCCTATGAACGTTTATAGTTTTGGGTATAACCCTCAAATAATTTCCAAAAGCCCCAGCAAAGTGTTGTGTGTAAAGGACCTAACTTTTAATTGTCCTTTATTTAATTCTATTTTGTGTCTTAGCTCAGCCGTCCCCAACCTTTCTAGCTTTCTGGATTGGCAGCAGCAGTGACAACAAAGGGAGGGGATGGTTTTGTGAATGCTACCTAGCGCAAATGAAACTTCACGCTCTTCCCGGCCACTTGCACAGACCGGTTCCCAACAGGCCGTGGACTGGCAGCACCAGGCTATGGCCCAAGGATTGGGGACCCTTGTCCTAGCCCCATTCCTGTAGCCCCAAGCATGCTACTCTAAATGTGGCCTTCAGCCCCACAAAAAAATCTGTTGTGCTCTCACAGCGGATAATACTAAACAGGAAGAACCAATAGTTTGATCTGATGTACAGCAATTATAGATGTTTCTTTTGATGTCACCAGCATATTTCAGATGTATCCTCTCTCCCCTTTTCTTAAAGAGAAACAAAAATTATATAATTAGGTACCAATATCATTGAACATGCAGGCAACTAAGTTCATTTCTTTATTGTTAGCAGTGGTATAGTGACATGAAATGTTCATTCTGCCTTGTAGTCAGAGGTGAGCTGTTGCTGGTTCACACTGGAAGTTAAGAATCTGCGCAGTTCAGCAAACCGGCAAATCCCACTACTGGCTGGCCCCCGCTTGTTTTTTGGCCTGTTTTGGGGGCCATTTTCCAGGTCCTTTTAAACCCATTTTGGGGCCTTTGGGGGGCTGTTTTCAGGCCATTTTGGGGTTGTTTTGGGGCTGAAAAACAACCTGAAATTGGCCCAAAAAAACAGACTGGAAATGGCCAAAAAAATGATAGAAAAATGGCCATCTTTGGCCAGTTCTCAGGACATTTTTGGTCTGTTTTCGGTCCAAAAAACAGCCTGAAAACAGTCCAAAAACAGCCTGAAAATGGCCCAGAAAACAGTCTGAAAAGCAACCCAAACAATGGCCTGAAAATGCCCCCCAAAATGCCCCCAAAACAGGCCAAAAAATGGGCGGGGGCGGGGCCAGCCAGTGGTGGGATTAGCCCCCAACCAACTGAATCCTACCTCTGCCTTTGAGGCGAGTGACCAGGAGGCAGGGCTGGATGTGTTGAGTGATGTCATCCATCCAGTCACATGACCACGTCTATCCAGCCAGAGAACCAGTTATTAAGTTATTCAAATCCCATCGTTGCTTGCAGTTAGTTTTTATCTCCTAGAATAATCAGGAGTTTTCAAGCCACCTTTTTTGTACATCTTCAGATCTCAAGATCTTAGGTATACCTGTCAAATGTCTCAGGTCCTTGCCAGTGAAAAGTAATTATTAATTTCAGACAAGATAAAAGCTATTAAATGCATGCAAGGTAATCCTCCTGACTGCATTTAATTAATTCCATGTAATGCCAAATAATTGCAGCCTGTGGAGAGCTGCAAAACAAAACACGAGAGTGCTAAAGTTTTGCCTTTATTGCCCCCATGATATTAATATGGGACTTCCAATAGGATTCAAATTTGATTCAAATGGAATGAAATTTAGTTTGGAGGTCTCTAGCAGGTCCTTCTAAGATGGCAGCCATCACCCAGAAATGATGCTAAAGACATTGTCTTCTTGGATCCAGAATCTGCTGCACAATCCTTCTCTACCAATTTGCCCATTTGAGTTTTTCTTTGGAATTTGGGATCTGAAACATCTCACGTCGATAGATGGGAGCAAATCTTGATTAAAGATAGAACTACATTGGGTGCTTCTTCAGCTATATTGGGTTTTGCAAATCTTTGGCTACACTTTTCAAAATCATTTTCTTATGTTATGTGATGATTTATCACAAAGGCTTAGGAGTTTTTTTGGTCAATCTATCAGGTATTTTTCTTAACATTGTGAGAATGTCAGCAAGGAGAGAGAACGATACATTTTTACAAGACTTCTGTTTTGTTTTCTCTTTGTTGTAATATCTAAGGAAAATATAATTCATGATTAATCATATGTATGCCCGTGATTGAATTTCAGTTCTTCAAATGATACAGAACACTGCAAAGAAAGTACTATTTTCCTAGGCATCTTACCATTATTCAAAGATTCTGTAGCCTGGGGAAAAGTCTTCAGTCAGATTTGACAGATCCAAGCGTCAATCTGTTAAAGCAGAAACAAGGTGATCTGTACCATCTCTGCAGGGCATCTCTTATCCCAGAAGACAGCTGGAGTATACAGGTTTTCATAAAGACTAGTATTTCTACTGCATTATTAATCTATGTGTGGCTATAGACATCCTGCCACTTCTGAATGACAATGCTAGCAATAAATGTGACAATTTATGGAGTTTCCAAGGTCAGAAATTTATTCTTAATTAATTCCAGAATAATTGCTTAATTCTAAGGGGTTTTTTTTAAAGGGAGGAACAAAAGTTACAGATTCCCCCCCCCCCCCCCCAATATGACCTTCTTAGAGGGATTGAAAATCCATTGATGGGGATTCAGTCAAAAAGATTACTTGGAATGTTATGAATAAAATGCCTAAGTACATTTAACAAGCCATTCTTGTGGACAACTAGCTCTTTAAATGCATTCTTCTGTTATTGTGTGTTAGAGTCAGGTTAGACTTTTTATTGAAACAAAAGCATAGAAAACTCATGATGACACAAGCTTAAACACAACCACTTGCCACATGTTATATCTGAGTCAGTTACCTTTAGCAGGAGAAACATCTTTTCTGTTTAATCTCTGCCTGTCAGAAAGCCTGAGGAATGGCTGTCAATCAGTTCAGATTACAATTGGGGAAGCTTTGTCCATACTACTTGCTGAACAACAAGTTCAGCATTTGTCGCTATTGGCCATGTTGGCTGCAGCTACTGAGAATTGTTCATTAGAAGGTCACAGATTCCTGCTTCCATGGGGTCAACCTCATGTTACCAGACCAATGGCTTGACTTGACGCAAGTCTCTGTATGTTGATGACCGTAGCCATATGTTTTACTCATTCAGGGGCATATGATGTGATGTGGTCTTCCCCAGGCTAAATAATTGTCAAGTACCAATATGGGATTCATGGACAGCAGCTGGCTTCCAAATTTGGCCAACTTACTAGACCAACATGTTCATGTTCTTTAAGCCCCAAATGGATGGAAAGGGGCTTACATTGCTGATCATACTGAAGTTACATTAGCAGAAAATAAAGATTAAACTGTGCCCTTAAATTTAAGTTTCTTTTAATGAGTTAATGAATGCCCATATAGTAAATGTCTCTAGGCATCTTGCACAAGATCAAGAAGCTGAGAGATAGAGAGAGAATATTGGGTCTGAAGTATCAGGGTTGGTACGACACTGCAGACTACAATGTGACACAATCTCTGCTTTTTACACACACACACACACACACACACACACACCAAAGAGAAAGAGATTATATTATTATGCCACAACCATTAGGAGCCATGGTGGTGCAGTGGTTAGAATGCAGTACCACAGGCTACTTCTGCTGACTGCTGGCTGCCAGCAATTTGGCAGTTTGAATCCCACCAGGTTCAAAGTTGACTCAGCCTCTCATCCTTCCGAGATTGGTAAAATGAGGACCTGGATTGTTGGAGACAATATGTTGACTCTGTAAACTGATTAGAGAGGGCTGTAAAAGCACTGTGAAGGGGTATATAAGTCTAAGTGCTATTGCTATTGTTATTTTGCCAGATTTGACTCACGCTCTGCATCCAGTAATTTCAACATAGAACCTCTAATTTCTCTGGGGCAGCATTCCCAAAATATTATTTTTGGGAGGTACTCTGCTACCTTCAAGTCCTTTTCAAAGGCTTCACAGTAACACCTCACTGGCAACAATGAGAAAAAAAAAGAGTTCCTATTAAAGACAAATAATACAGAGCAGTTTGGGGAGGAACTCTGGCTGTTGTAAAAATTTGCTTATTTATTTTTTAGAGTTCTTTTGTCTTTTTACAGTTCTGCTGTGCTGACACTTTCTCCCAGATACTATGCAGACAAATGATAGCCTGCTTTCCCATTGTCTGTGAACAAAGTGTTCACCTTGACAAGGAATGAATCCTGCTTACCCTCTCCGTATATGTTCTTACCTACTTGCAATCTGGTGCTAAGGAGCAGAGATGCTTGTACTTCCTTGGGGAAATGTGCACGCCCTCATTTAAATAGAAGATCACTTGGTAGCTACATGACAAAGAGCATGAGACAAGGAGTTCCCAATTCTCATCCTTTCTCTGTTGTAAACTCACCAGTAGAGATAACCTTCCCTAAATTCAATAAGACTTCCTCTTAGTATATATATCTGGAAGATTAAAACTTTAATAACTCTAGGTTTGGATGCTGATACTTCAAACCTTGAACTAAACAAGGCTTGAAATATCATTGGATTAACGCATTATTAAGCTTGTTCTTCCTGTTCTTGCCTTATTTTATAATTTAGAACTATGGTACTGGGTATCATTGCATCCTTTATTGCTGGCAGAAATTGTTCTTTTTGAGACCTCAGAGCATTTACTGATTACACCTTGGTTACTTCACCTTACCTTCGCTTATCTTTCGTGCAGGTAAGGTAATCTCAGGACTTGTTGTAGCCCTCTTGTAAGACTCATTGGGTCTCCATGGAACCCAATTAACTCTGCAGGAGGTTCAGAGCGTGAACAAGAAGGCCCCTCCAAAGGGCGGAAACAGCTGCCTTCACAGATCAGAAGTTCTGTTTTCTGTCAGGGCTCAGCAAGGAAAAGAGGGATCACTGCTTACTAGTGAGAAATATACTTTTCAAATATTGTCTCCCAAATTTAGTCCATGATCTCTGACAGCAGCACGGAACATTTTAATCTGAGTAGCAGAGCCAATTAAACAGGTAGAACTGATTTTTTTTTTATACTGTGTTTTTAATTATTTTTCATTATTGATTTTATGATCGCTGCCCAAGTTTCAGATGGGCATCCATAAAAGTGAAATAAATAAAACAAACTGAGTCAAACCCTATAGTTTTTTTTTTTTTAAGGGAAGACGGAATTAGCCAGTCAATATTTGCATACCTGCAGATACACCTTTGGCTGCCTTTACTCCTATCGTTCTTTTCTTCCATAAACTCATGCTTATTCCCAAGATAACATTCCATAATGCCTTGCATTAGGACAGCAGAGGTAAGCAACATTTTATCCTTGTTATTTTGAGTCTGGTATGATTTGAGAATTTAAAATGAAAACTTGCAGTTACACTGTAAAAAAAAAAACCAACAACGAAGCTGCCAAACAATTATTTTCTCATTTTTTTCCCAACATACCAGAACTATGGCAGTAATAGTAGAGCTTGTCACAAAGCAGTGGAGGAAGAAGTATTAATTTTGTCATACCTGAAACAATACATTCGTGGAACTTTCTGCAAAGCTAATTAAGTTAGAGGTTTAAATGATGGCCTCTTCTTTTCAAATTGTTTTAATACTATACGCTGTTCAAGTTATTTTGGCACCTGAAGCAGAAAATGAAGAAGCATTTTGGTTCCTCACCTCCATCTCTCAGAAGTAAAATCGTAAAGCCAAAGTCATAACAGATTGGGACCGCCTGTAAATCTCATAAATATTTGTTATTTGTTTAATTTTTGCAGCAGCTGCTTCACACTGCTTAATGGCAGAGCCATGGACACAGACAAAGAGACTGACTGACTGAAAGAAGGGAATGTTTTCTCTTTCTGTGACTTCATGATCTCGTCCTTCCTTTTAAAGCAAAGTAACCTACTTCAGCAGAGGCAAACGTAATATATCCAAAGCCTCTGTTTTGAACAATAGTAATGCATTTGGTCTCTGAAAATAAGAAAAAGCCATTTATTTTTAAAATATTTTATTTTAGCAAGGCTTCATTCACGCCTATCATTTCTCTGTGTTAGAGCAGACAAAGCCACTGCTGTCTACTTGGTTATACTCTTGTGGTGGGTACTTAGACATTGCAGTGATTTAGTACTTCGAAACAACAGAGCAGAGAGTAATACAAGGTTATTATATGTAATGCTGTAGTGCTTTCTATGATGTCTCAGGTCATGCAAGTTTTGGAATAAGGTGAAGATTCTATTTGGAATTCAGGTCATATAGTGAATTGGATCTCTTATTTAATTGCAACATAGATATTATTTGGTTTTTTTTATAATTTCCATGAGTTCACAAACCTACACTGTAATTAAAATCACGTGAAGTATTAATACCACTTTATAAATCTTTAGTAAGACCGCACCTGGAATACTGCATCCAGTTTTGGTTACCACATTACAAAAAAGATGTTGAGACCTTGGAAAAAGTGCAAAGAAGAGCAACCAAGATTATTAAAAGCCTGGAGACAAAAGCAGATGAAGAACAGTTGCAGAAATTGGGTATGACTAGTCTAGAGGGAAAAAAAGGACTAGGGGTGACATGATAGCAGTATTTGGGGGCCGCCACAAAGAATAGGAGGCCAAAATTATTTTCCAAATGGATAGAAAACTAATCAGGGAGAGGAGCAACCTAGAATTAAGGAGAAACTTCCTAACAGTAAGAATAATCAACCAGTGGAGCATCTTGCCTTCAGAAGTTGTGGATGCTTCATCACTGGAGGCTTTTATGAAGAGACTAGCTCCTTGATTGAAATAGTATAGGATCTCCTGCTTGAGCTGGCAGCTGGACTAGAAGTCCTCTAAGGTCCCATCCAGCTCTATTCTGATTGATTGACCCTGTTAAATATGTAGCACTGCCATCTATTCAACCAACGCATATACAAGCCCACTGCCAGAGCACCTGACAAGGCCAGGGATGTGGGTTGGGGACCAAATCCATTTTTCCTATTTGGCCATATTGTCTGTTCAGGCCGAACAGCTGAGACTGCAGCCGTCCAGTTTTCATCTTTTTACACATCAGTCCCCTCTATTCCTTTCTGCAGGCTTGTGTACTTTTATGAAATACAAATTTAATGGAGATCAAAGTATATTTCTCTCAACGCAGCAGTGTGTGTTGCAGTATTAGGAGAAGTACAAAATCTGTCGCTGGCCCAACCCTGCCTGATTCACAGGTTAGTCCAGAAGTGGGACTCAGGACTTACTCTTTTATAAGAATGCCCAAAGATAGGGCTCCTCAACATGCTTAGAATCCACAAATACGTTTCCCCCTACTTTTTTTTTGAAGAAAATGTTTTGATGAGCTGCAACTCTATATGTGAAGGCGGCCAAGCTATTGCTTTTGTCCAAGTATTAAGTGGGGAAATTACAGCCTAACTCTCTTCCTGTTTATTGTAAACAAGGTAGCCAGCCTAGCAATGGAGTCTGATTAGTCCTTTGCACCTTTTGTGAAAGGATCAAGAGAACCCTACTGTTTTCCGTGTTTGACTCCAATTTGCATCTTTAAAGAGACTTGACTGCATTAGGATCCAGATTTCAATTTCTTGAATGCTGGACATAGCTGGTACAATGCATCATACAATTAACCAAGATCCCCATTGTAATACACTTCTTTTAATGCAAGTGCATATTCATGCTATTTTTTGTGATGCCACTTTGAAAAAGAATAGACCACCCATCCCTCCAAGAAGTTTTCTGGGATTTTTTTAATTTTTGGGGGTGGGGGGTGGGGTGGGGGAATATATCTGTGCCAGGAGAGAAAGCATTTTGAAAAGAGAGTAGGGTGGGATGGTAGAGGGGTGCTTCTTTCTGGAAAAACTATCTATAAACGTCTTGAATCAGTTTCAGAGTACTGGGAAACTTTGTAAAATAAAATACTGTTGTGTGCAACAGGATCCATGCAGTATAAATTTACGTACATTTCTATCCTAAATGATATTTATATGTGTTTATAAGGTTAAAAAAAAGGTAGAATATGATTCTGCACGGTATTGTATTTACCATATCCAGTTTTTGGATTCATACTTGGCTTAGCATAAATTGAGCCCATCCTGAAAGTTTGGTTTGCAGGGAAGAAAGATTTCCCTTTCTCAATTTGATGTGGCTTTTATTGATCCTAGGGCAGAATGGAGATGATGTGTGCCAGAAATAACAAAACATGTTGGTTATTCTAATTGACTTCGTTTGACTTTGGGGGAGTGGGAGGAGTGGGTAGGGTGCCTTCAAGTCAGTGTTGACTTTTTGGACTGCCTGGACTAATCCAATTTTCTTGGCAAGGCTTTTGGGGAGTGGCTTGCCGTTGCCTGCTTCCCAGGATAGAGAGACTATCACTGGCCCAAAGTCACACAACTGAATTTGTACCTAAGGTGGAATTAGAACTCATGGTCTCCAAGTTTCTAACCTAGTGCCTTAACCCCTACACCAAAGTCTCTTTCTTTTTATGAACGCAGAGTATAGCTTTTGCTATCCTGCTTAGTTCTATTGTGTTTCAGTAGTAGCAGTACAACGAGCAGTATGTTCAATTTAGTTTTCCATGAGCTGACCTCATTATGGATCTGTTTTCTCTTTGGTAGTTTTGTTTCAAACCCTTTCTTTCTCGTCCATTGTATCACTTTAAAATTGTTGGTTTTCTCTGGGAAGCAACTCAGGCACCATCCTAGTAGTCCCAAACCTGTGGCCTTTGATTCAAAGCCTTCAGATGTGTTTCCTGTGTTTGGGAGAAGGACTTCGTAGGAGACATCGTTCTATCAAACTGGCAACCAAATTAACATTAATTGGAATTCTTCACGAATTTACAGACCATTTTTTAGAGATGAGCAGGAAACTTATGCTTATAAGACTGGTTTTCCAAGAAGTAATATCATCAAATAAATAAGGAAATACATATTATCTAAGCCACTAAGCGTCTAGAAAAAATATCAGCAAGCAAATACTGCGTTTTCATAAATGGAAGACACAATATATGAAATGCAATCAAAAGAAATATTATATGCTGCTGCAGCTGCTAATTAGTATGTAAAAGGTATACCCTAATTCTGCAATTAATATGTAACTTCCTAAGGTTACAGTGATGTAATAATTTAAGACAAAAAATTATGAGATGCTTGAGTGTCTGATCGGTTCTTCCTACAGAGATAATATGTCGCTTTTTACACCATGCCCCAATCTGGTTCTTGTGGTTTAGCTTGAGGGACTCTATAATAAAAGGACTCTCTTGAAGCCCCTTGTGGAGTTTATTATTGCTCTCATTCGGAAATAATGGATTTTCCCCCCATAGTGATGAAATATTAGCTTAGAACACGCATGGCAAATCTCTTTGGGTGAGTTATGAGGCACTGAATGTCAAAAGGTTTCCTGGAACCTATCATGGCCACTCTTCTGATACCTCTTCAAGGCCCACAGTATCTCCACAGCCCCTCCATTTCTGGATCTCTTTGTGATCTCTTTGTACTGGATCTCCAGTAAGGAGAAGCAACCTTTTCCTTATTGTAGAAATCACTTAGCCCGTTAGTTGTATTATTAGGTTACATAGAAAAAGGTGTGTGTTATATATAGGAGTGTATAGAAAAGTACATATATGGAACTGATGGTTCTAGGAATTCAGCATTACATCAGCCCATCCCACCCAGTCAGGTAGGGAAGGATTGTTGCAGAACCTGTCAGTTAAAGAACTTTGGCTGGCGGGATCTAGAACTCTGCTGTTAACTGTGCACAATGGAATAGGCAAAGGTAAAGGTTCCCCTCGCACATATGTGCTAGTCGTTTCTGGCTCTAGGGGGTGGTGCTCATCTCCGTTACAAAGCCGAAGAGCCAGCGCTATCCAAAGACGTCTCTGCGATCATGTAGCCAGCATGACTAAATGTCGAAGGCGCATGGAACGCTGTTACCTTCCCACCAAAGTAGTCCCTATTTTTCTACTTGCATTGTTACATGCTTTCGAACTGCTAGGTTGGCAGAAGCTGGGAGAAGTAATGGGAGCTCACTTCATTATGTGGTGCTAGGGATTCGAACCGCCGAATTGCCGACTTTTCTGATCAACAAGCTCAGCGTCTTTTCCACTGAGCCACCGCGTCCCTAAATATCTCTAAATTCCACTATGGAATATTCTTCTCTAAATATTCTTTTGAAAGGCCCTCACTATCTTGGCCTTCCGAAAAGGAGTTAAAACATGGCTCTGTGGCCTGGCATAGGGACCCCAGGGAAGCATGCAGCCATGGGACTCAGTCCCCAAAGAGCGCCCCCTTCGCTTTTTTACTAATTTACATTTTTTTGCCTCCTTTTAAATTTTTTAACGTTTATATATAATAATTTATATTTTCCTGTTTTGTGGTATGCTGCCCAGAGTCTCTCTTTGAGGGAGTTGGGCAGTTCAGAAATGTGAAAAATAAATAAAGTTCTGCTTTTAATAAATAGCAGTTTGCAGAAAGTTTCTGAAAAGCTGCCATCAAACAGCTGCCTGAGCAACAAGAGTCACACAAGTGTGATGAGTGGTGTAGAAATTTGGTAAAATAAATACATAAACATTTCCCAACATTTATCTTCCATCTCTATTTTCAGAGATACTGCCTCTGCCTTGGTAGTTTCATTTACCTAATTATCATCAGCAGACCTATATTCCATGGGTTTATTCCAGTTAATTATTATATACATTTCTTTTAAAAATGTTAGAATATCGTCATCATCTTTTAATGACTTCATAATCCTTTCTGGGGTGCAGTCTGGGCAATTGAATGGAGCTAGCAGAGTGTTTACTAGCTGGATGCCCTTCCTGTCACCAATGTGGAGTTGTGTTCAGCAGATATTTTCTCATTGTGCCTAGAGAGAGAAATATCTGCCTCTACCTCAGAGGTGGGATTCAAATTTTTAAACAACCGATTCTGTGGGTGTGGCTTAGTTGGTGGGCTTGGCTTGGTGGTCATGTGACTGGGTGAACATGGCTTGGTGGTCATGTTATTGGCTGGGCGTGGCCACTCAATATCACTCACATCGAGGCACGCATCTTCTCGCCTAGCCTCTTGTGACCCTAGGGATGCTGCAACAGTCGTAAGTGTGAAAAATGGTCATAAGTCACTTTTTTCAGTGCCATTGTAACTTTGAATGGTCACTCCACACAAGCAAAGTACCAGCAAAGGAGGGAAAAAAAATTCCAGAGAAGTTCCTGAGACAGGAAGTCTAGTCCTGCCAAGAATGTAATAAGGGTTAACGGAGAGGCAGTTTCTGTAAGCAACACCAGAATGTTTCCTTCCTGCCTTCCTTACAGGATTAGGCCAGTAATTTCTTCTAACAACCAGTTCTCTGAACTGCTTAGAATATTAATAACCGGTTCTAGCAAATAGGTGCGAACTGGTAGAATCCCACCCCTGCTCTCCCACCCCTACCTCGGATCAAAAAAATGTTAGAATATTTATTCCATTAATAAGATTGTTTGAACTAGGAAACTCAGTGTAGTAACAGTGGATCTGTTCTTAGTGTGCTCTCCTAATTTACTTCACTGTAAGTACAGGAACCTTTTTATCCTCTTCAATATCTGTTACTTTCTCTGAATATGTTTCTTTAATTTATTTAATTTTTCTTCTAGTTAAAGAATTAGTTTCGAAGTGTTCAGTCAGAATATTTGATGGGGACGTAATTCTTCAATTTTGCCTCTTTTCTAGCTAAATGCTTATCATTCCTCTCAGCCATCATGTACTGTGACATAGGATAACTGTTATGCAAAAAGATTTAACTTTTCAGCAGATGATTTATCCTAGAGAATCCCTTTCCTAGGCAAAGTACTTTTTAAGAGATAGGAGGTGGGTTTTTAATCCAATTTAATATGCATATTGTAAATTGAGTTTCACTTCTTAATTTTGGATCTTTTCTTGCTGTTCAGGTTTATCATTTCTGACTTGGACAACTTGGCAAAGATTTTGCATGAAATGGGTGATATTGGATTAAATTTTGCATGTTTAAAAAAGTGTTTTAAAAAACACTATTTTTTTAATAATAGAAATCAGTGGCCTTCAAGGCAAAATCCAAGATCTTTTAAAATCCATGGAAATTTTATTGCTGATTTCAGAAAGAGAGTGAATTGTAATTTCAGTTTTTTAATGTATTATCTGAGTGGGAGGGAGGAATGCAAAATCTCTGTAATTAAGTGTTTCTATTTTAACTAATGCTTTTTTTTTGTAAAAGACACAATTCAAGAATTGCAAACACACACAAAAAAACAAGGTCATATATAAATCAACACTAAAATATATATTAAATATACAAGCAGAAAATTTTATGCAGCAGTTGAAATGCTGGGCCAGAAAAATGGTTATGGGAATTTGTTTATTTATTTGATACACTTATGTTTCCACACATGTATATGATGGTGAATAGTCATAACAGTAAAACAAATACATGTACAAAAATTAAAATACACAGCAGGCAAGAAAACCAGCCATCATCCACAGAGCCTGGAAACAGTACAGAAGGTCTTTGAGACCTTATAAAAGGCCAGGAGGTCAGAGTCAACCTAATCTCTAGATGTTCCAAAAGGTAGATGCTGTGGCAGAAAACCCACTTCTTCTGGACCCCACCAGTCTGCACTCCTTAGCCAATAGGACCTAGACCATGCCTATCTTGCCTAACCAGATGCAACAGGCAGAAACAACTGGGAAGGATCAGTCCCTTAAGTGGGGTGTTACATGCACTAAATAATGGGAGCCATTAACTATTTTTGCCACTGCGTTCTCCACCCAGATGAAGCTTTCAAATGCTCTTCAAAGGCACACCCGCGCAGAATGTTTTGCAACAGTTCAGATAGGTGATCATGAAGGCATGAATGATCAAGAGCAAGTCTTCCCAGTTCAGGTCCAGGCGCAAATAGCACTAAGACAAAGCTTGTCAAAGACCCTTCTGGTCAGAGCTGTCAAACTGCTCTTAATGCAAGAACCATGAGCCCAGGTGGACCCCCAGATAGCACACTAAGTCTGTCTGAGAAAGTGCCACCTTATCCAAAACCAAAGATAGAAGGTCAATGGCACCAGGAAGTCCAAAGCCATTCAGAGTTGTTTGGGTTGAGCCAAAGCCTATTGTGCCCATCCAGGCCTTCACAGCCTCCAAGCATTGGAATAGAACATCCACAGCATCCTCCAGATGGCCTGATATAAAGGAGATATAAAACTAAATATCATCAGCATACCAGTGATACTACACCCCAAACTTTCAGATGATCTCACCCAGGTTATAATGTAGATATTAAACAGGAGGGTAGAGAAAACTGAGGCTTGCAACCAGATCTCCTCCAGCCCTGTAGAAAGAAGGATAACCAATACAATACATTGCCTCCTACACTCAACTCCCAGAACCAGCCCAAAAGAATACCACGATCAATGGTATAAAAACGTTAAAGAAGAGCTAGGATGGATACAGTGCCTACATCGCACTCCCACTTTAGAGGTCATCCAGATGAGTGATTCGTGCCATCTCAATCCTACCTATCCTATCCTCAGACTAGAGGACTAGTCATAAATCCATTTCTTCTGCACCATCATAACTTCGAACAGTCATTTAACAATTGTTTGTAATTTGAGTACCACCTGTATTATTGAATTATCTTTATGTCACTTCAACAAATTACCCATGGCAATTTCATCTATTTTTGTCTTAATAGGAATACTGTGGGAGATCTTCAAATATATTTTAGTACATGTGGCAATCTTTAAGTCAATTTTTTTTTTGAAAATTTATATAAGTGCCTACTCGCTCACGGCGGCTCTAGGCATCTTACAAAAAATCAAAACACAATGTAGAAGGAATAAAAATAAATAATAAAATAATAATCCCCTCGGTGACAACACACACTTATATCGGCTATTTAATGGGCTCTGGGTTCCCCAGGCCCACTGACAAAACCATGTCTTAAGATCCTTCCTAAACAGTGTCAGAGTGGGGGGAGGCAGTCAAATTTCTGGAGAGATCATTTTCCAGAGGGAAGGAGCCACCATGCAGAAGTGCCTTTTTCTGGGTTCTGCCAGATGTACCTTCCTGTTGTAGGAGGGTAATGGGTTCATGTAAAAGTATGTCATAAAAGTATGTCAAAAAAAAATCCCACTTTTACTCAGTTTAGGGTAATTTACCCAGCTTTGGGGAGTGATGTCATAGGAGATCAAAATATCTTAATTTTACCTATGTCATGTTCAGGTTAATATTGTATGGAAATGGTCAACCATATGTATATGTTGACTGAACAATAAAATTGCCAAAAGGTCTCTATGTTACCTGTGAAACAACTATTTCCAGAATATTTCCAGCTTGTGGTTCGTGCGCCTTAACAATATGAATGCACAAGTACACAGAGAGAGGGAAACCAAAGCAAGGACTGGAACAACTTTCTTGTAAGATGGTCAGCTTTTTTATCTGAAACACAATTTGAAGGAAATGATACTATAGTGTAAAGAAATACAGAAATGTTTCCTCAGAATTATTTGATGCAGCTGAATGATACGAAATGCAGAACAGGAAAAATGCTTCCTCACACAATCTGTACTTAAACTATAGTATTTTCTTCCATGAAGGAGGGGTGGAAGCCTCCAACTTAAATGGCTTCTGATCATCATACCAAATGCTGCAGTAGTAGAGATACTCTGACCCCAAATCCTAATTGCTGGGGTACTTAAAGTAAAATACAGCTATTGACCATCTCTGCTTCTCAGAAACACAACTAATGCTAGTAAGAGGCCACTTACTTTGGGATTTGAAATTCATCTGCTACTAAGGACAGAGGAGGCAAAAACAGGCCCAGAAATGTGGACCTTACTACAAGCCAAATGAGTGATGTGGACAGCCATGCTAAGCTTGTGTCCTTAAGTGATACAAGATTTTCATTCTTTATCTCCAAAATGTTTACATCAATGACTCTTTTGAAGGCACCTTCCTTCTCTCCCTCCCTCCTTCCCTCTCTCTTCTGCCCTTGCTATTCATGCTGTGCTTTGAGGTAGCAATATAAGGGAGGACTCATTTGTTTGTACGGCTTGGCTTTATCTATTAATTTTCAGGAGGGAGAATTCTACTTTAATCAGAACCGATAATTTTCTCTTGGCAAGTAAAAACTGTTAATAGTTAGAAAGTTATGTTTTTAGTGAAGATGGTTAGTCAAGCACGCCTCTTCCTGCCAAAATCATCCCGTCCAATTATCAGCAATCCTCCCCTGCTTCGCACTCCCTCGGCATGAGTTTTTTCTCAGAGAAGCAGAGTCACTGCTGGCTGTTTTGTTCAGCGATTCTGTCAAAAAATATTTTCTGCATCTCTAATTTCATTAAGATACGCTTGACTGAAATAATCAAACTCACTAGGAGAGGAAG
Organism: Bungarus multicinctus; assembly: GCA_023653725.1. Lineage (NCBI taxonomy): Eukaryota > Metazoa > Chordata > Lepidosauria > Squamata > Elapidae > Bungarus > Bungarus multicinctus. Next base: position 30,889,480 of record CM042851.1, read on the forward strand.
ATTTATTTCGAAATTTCTTTTGGCTCGTATTGTAAGCGGTTGAACAACCCGAAAGAAAAGCATCTGAGAATTATGTCATTCTGGTTATTATGAGTATGCAAGAAATAGCGGGGGGAAGCTTCTTACTTATTGGGGAATATAATTGGTTAGCAGATGAATGTTGGTGAATGTCAGGGTGTTAGGATTTGGCTTGTTCGCTTTGACTAGGGTTTTATGGCTGCCAACTTCCAGACTCCTAGGGTTTCTCACAGAGGAAGAAAGAGAAAGAGACTTCAGGTTGTTGGAAACGTGAAGAGTTTGAATTCAAAGTCAGCTGGTGTGGATAATGAAAGGCATGTGTCTCATCCAAACTTTTCACAAGAATTTGCTTTACAGGTTATACCCCATTTTTTGCCCAGCCAAGGATTCATGGAAGCTAAATACAGATTATATTAGCATAAGGTCTCATTGATACACAAAATATATTACATATGTTCTTCCCATGCTAAATTACTGTGGAAGATTTGGGGAGTTGCATATAAAACTAACGTTTAAGGCATCAGGCTAGAAACAGAGAGACTCTTGAGTTCTACTCCTGCCTTGGCATGAAAAGCAGTTGAATGATCTTGGACTAGTCACTTTTTTTCAGCCTAATTCACCTCACAGGGTAATTGTTGTGGAGAAAATAGGAGAAGGGAAGTGTGTTGGATATGTCTATCCCCCCTTGAGATATTTGTAAAAAAAATAATAAAGGTGGGATACAAATAAATAAATATAATCATAAAAAAATAATAAAATAAATTGCAGAACATTTTTTTTTTAAACTGCAATCTAAACTTGGGGTTTCAATCCTCAAATGTTTTTGTCAGAGCCAATCTTATCATACCTCTATGTATCCAGCAAACAATTCTCAGATGAAAGTATGAATTGCCTATAATTAAAAACAATGTTTGCAGCCCAGATCGCTCCTTCTGTGAGTGGAAAGCTACTTCTGGTTATGGGAAAGCTGCTTGCAGCCTAGCAAAAGAGAGCTGTGAGGTGGAAAAGTGGAATAAAATCCATGTTTTTCTAATTATACAAATCCATGCTTAGTTCTTTAGACAGGATGACCTGATTTTTCTATGGGTTTTCTTTAACTGTACACACCCACATAGAGCTTTCTCATCAGAGCAGCTCAAAGCACCAGTCCATCAAACTAAGTGCACCAATTTATTACTTGGCCTGGAAATAAACGGCTTATAATGTATTTTCATATCCAGTTAAGACACTTATTGTGGTAATTCTAAATTCCCAGGTATTTTTCAGGAGCAGATTCATTACAGCCACATAATTATAGTTATTAAGAGATCTCAGAGAAGAGACAGAGAAAGGTATACATAGATCACATATATACAATGTATTTGGAAGTGAACATCTTTCATGGATTCCAAATACAGTATCATAAATGAATGCTGTCTCCTTTTTCAATGTTTAGCATTTCCCCTCATACCCACATACAAACAGAGAATGTAGCAGGCTAAAAATACCCTGTAAATCTGTGGCAAATATGCCCAGCAGTAGTAGCTGTGTAAAATGCATACAAAAATGTATACTATGTACAATTACATCTCTTTATGAAGAATTGACCACGTGTGAAAGCAGCTGGAAAACAAGCAAGATGTGTCACATAAAATTATGGAAGCACAATCACAAGTTAGGTGGCTTGATTGTACACAGATAACATCCATGCACAAACAGAAAGTTCAAGAGCTTAAAAAGAGCCATGTGTATTAATCCTACAAGATACTCCAGACAAAAAGTACCAGCTCCATTTGAGGGTGGGGGTAAGGTTATATTAACAGAATTTTGCAAGACTGAAACTTCTCCCTTCCTTTCTTTTTACTCTCCAGAAATCCCTTCTAAAACTTTTCCCAAACCCTTCTTCCTTCTGTGGGCTAAGATATTTTCACATCAGTTGTGTGGCTCTCTCTCCCAAGGCCATTCCCACAGACAGTGGAATTAGATCAAAGACCCATCAGTTCCAGCATTTGTTATGGCCTCTTGTATGATTCAAATCTAAAGCATGAAGGAATCCAAAACCACCTTCCTGTTGCCAAACAAATTGATAGTAGAGTATAGCTGAGGTAATATGCAGCAATCAAATATAGCCTCATGATCTCTGAGAGTATATCACAGATGACTAAGAGAAATCACTGGTAAAAAAAAAAAGGCTACATAAGAACTTATCTTCCTTACATAAGACATACAACAATAAGGAACTTCAAATTCTATCAAAAAAAGAACTAAGCCAGGTGCTACCTTATAACTGAATTATGTAATGCTGATAATTCATCTCCAACCCTGTACATCCCTTGTGCTATATGCAGACTAGCAAGACATCAACACTTATTGATTTTGAATAAAAATATAATCAAAAATATTGATTTTGAATAAAAATATAATCAAAAATATAAATGAAAACAAGATGGATGAAAGGATTCACAAGTCTGTGTCTTTTATATATCTTGAACATTATCAACACAGTAATATTTGATTTGATTACTATAAAGAAAATGCATGTTATCTTGGGGGAATAATTTGCCCAGGCATCATCACCAGCAGTAGGTGATTCATACAAATGATCAGCTAATAACGTAAGAAACAAATTTAGTGGCCTGGTTTTCTGATGGAGTTCAGGTAATTTTGAGGCACACCATTTCTCCAGTCAGGGTAATTTTGGGTCATAAAAATTACACTAACTCAGGCCAAACCATATCATGCAAACATAAAGCATATGCTAATTTCTCTTATAGCTAGCGGGAATAATAGGTTTATACAATTCTGCAAGTCAGCCATTTCTGATGAAAGGGAGGTTGAGTACATTTAGTATATAATGCCAAACATTCTCATTTATTAAAATCCCTTTGCATTTTGACATCCTGTTTTTGTAAGCCAAGTCTAAAATAAGGCAAAGCTGTGAATGGGGCTCTGAGAAGATCTCCATATGGGTCTTGCCATCTCAAATTTCTGCAGAACTTCCCAATGGCTCTTGGTGGGGAAAACAATAGTGATAATGGACCATCAGAGATGGACTTTTTGAAGCTGGGGCCCAAGGATCTTTGCCAAGTCCACCTACCTTCCAGCCAAGTTGACATTCAATTTGTCTGTCAGTCCTCTTCAGTCCTGTTCTCAGTCAGCTGGAGGATAATGATGCAAACCCTTTGAATCTTGCCCCAAAGACTGACTCAATGGGTTATGTCAAGATTTCTCACAAGCCCTGCCAGCTCAAAGACAACAATGACTTTAGCAATGGAAATCAAACAGTGGAGGGGGGAGAGTTGCTGCATGACTGGGCAGTATATATATATGAACAGCATGTGATGTTCTAAATATTGTTTGTTTGGTTTTCCCAACATTGGGTGCTTTCATCTGCTACTGCTCCTTACCCTTGCCTCTTTCTACCAACAGCATTACACAGGGAGCTCTTTTTGATCATCCAGAGAGGCAAAGGTGTTGGGTTTTGAGGTTTTGGCCATGTCATTCTTATGCTTGCATCACTTTTGGTTGAACACAAGCCTCCTACTGTGTTTGAAAAAAATGATTACTTGTTACCTAAATTTATAGTTTGAATAAAGCATAAGAACATTTTCATCTTTCAAATTTTACATTTCAGTTCCAATATATTATGATAGAGAATTGGGAGCTTTGCACTGTTGGCTTCTTCTTCTTCTTCTTCAGGCAATGCAGATCAGAAATCTGATAGTTAAAGTACCATGCAGACAGATGAAAAAGAATTTAAGACGGTGAAGAAAAGATCACCACACTGATGGGAAAAAAATATAGTATTTCTACAGATATTTTTATCTGTCTGATTCAGCTGCAATACAAATCTTACAACCTTGTTTAAGCTGATAGCAAAGCTGAGCTATGGAATTTTGTCTTAAAATTATAGTTTGATAGAGGCATCAGCATAAATCTTGTATTGGAAGCAAGTCCCTTCTTGGCAGGCTTCTCAAGAGAACAGAAAGAAGACAAAGGGAGAAAAGCCCAAGAGGGATTGTGACACTGGTGAAGGCAACATTAGAAATTATATTTATTACGAAAAACATTGCTTAGAGAAGTGCCTCATTTGCTGCAGACACAAGACAAGTAGAGAACAGACCTTTTCATTCTGTTTTCAAGGGCACAGAAGCATTCCTCTTAATTGCATTTAGTAAACTTAATTCCTAATAGCTGGTAACATAGTTCTATTGTATAATCTAATAGGGTAATCCTCTTCCCATAGATAGCATTCTGTTTAATCAAGAAAGCAAGATTATTCTTTTTATATGTATAAAACCAGATAGAGATAGTCCTCAAACTATGACCTTTGAATGTTCAGTGAACATTCAAAGCTCCAAAGTTGAACAAATATTGATAGAATAGAATAGATAGAATAGAATTCTTTATTGGCCAAATGTGATTGAACACACAAGGAATTTGTCTTGGTGCAAATGTTCTCAGTGTACATAAAACAAAAGCTACATTTGTCAAGAGTCAAGAATCATAAGGTACAACAGTTAATAATAGTGATAGGGTACAATAAGCAATCAAATCATACTAGGAAACAGTCGATATAAATTGTAAGGATACAAGCAACAAAGTTACAAGTTGGAAGGTATGGGTGGTAAGGAGTGATGAGAAGATTAATAGTAATAGTAGTGCAGACTTTGTAAATAGTTGGGCAGTGTTGAGGGAATTATTTGTTTAGCAGAGTGATGGTGTTTGGGAAAAAACTGTCCTTGTGTCTAGTTGTTCTGGTGTGCAGTACCCTATAGCGTCATTTTGAGGGTAGGAGTTGAAACAGTTTATATCCAGGATATGAGGGGGTCTGTAAATATTTTCACAGCCCTCTTTTTGACTCGTGCAGTATACAGATCTTCGATGGAAGGCAGGCTGGTAATAATTGTTTTTTCTGCAGTCCTAATTATCCTCTGAAGTCTGTGTCTGTCTTGTTGGGTTGCAGAACCAAACAGGTGCAGATGACAGACTCAATAATTCCTCTGTAGAACTGTATCAGCAGGTCCTTGGGCAGTTTGAGCTTTCTGAGTTGGCGCAGAAAGAACATTCTTCATTGTGCTTTTTTGATGACGTTTTTGATGTTAGGTGTCCATTTTAGGTCTTGTAATATGATAGATCCTAGAAATTTGAAAGTCTGTACTATTGATACTGTGATGTCTAGTATTGTAAGAGGTGATAGTATGATTATGACTGGGCTTCGAAGTTCTGGCCAGCCCAGCACCCACACAGTCACATTATCATAATCTGAGCACTTGGCAACTCTTTGGAGTTATGATTGATTGCAATGCCCTACAATCACATGACTGCCATGTGCAACTTTGGCTGTCAGCTTTCCCAGAAAATCAGTGAGGAAACCAGCAGGGAAGATTGCAAATTGCTGGGATAAGTGTCCTACCTACGCACCTCCCTCAGCCCTCTGCACTTGTGCTGTGCCAAACACTCACAGACTCTCTGTGTTACAACCTTGCACAGCTTTTCTGACTCCTGCTGCATTCTTGTCCCTCCTTCCCTGACCCTTGCCATACCTCTCATGTATCTCCTTACACCTTTACACATCCTCCTGAACTTTCACCCAACTTTCACCATGCCTCACCTGGCCCACCCACAGACACCCACTCACTCCCCCATGCACAAACTCTCCCCAATTGTATTGCATCCTTGTGTAATTTCTCTTGATATGTACACCTTTGATCTTGTGCACCTTTCACTGACCCTTGCCATGCCTCTCATTTACCTCCTCACACCCTTATGCATTTTCCCCAACCTCCACCATGCCTCTCTCAAACTTCCATGCACCCTGTCACTCTCTCCCCCACCTGGTGGCTGCCACTTATCTTCCTGATAGTCTGAGATTTGAAACTGACTTTGGTGTTAACTATGGGAACTGAGACTACACGGATTACCATCGCTAAACAATGGTCACACTTTGTAACGGCATCATTTAGCTATGGAAATACTGGTTTCAATTGCTGTCAAAAATCAAGGACTACCTGTGTGCTCTGAAAAATTATGAAAGGAGGATGATCTATGCATACAACGAAAACAACATTCAACATTTCTTAAATAACAGAAATTAGACATTAGGTGTGAACAACAGAATGTTAATGTTACTTCTAAGAAGAAAACAGCAAAATAAAACAGTGTAATTAAAAAAAAACTGTTGGAGAGCAACAGACTTGCTATGCTTTTTGCCAATATGTTGAAAGCAAGTTCCATTTGGAAAAATATAGCACAGAAGTTAAGCAACAAACAACTTTATGGATTTTTTTATATCATAATAGAATTTATGAAATACATCTTTAATATCAAGGCAACTATGTTGAAATTTAACCAGAAACAATAAATCAGGAGAGTAGGAAGAGCAGGTGAAGTTCATAATAGTAGTAATTCAATGTTGGATTGGATCTGGAGCATCCTTGAGAGAAATTCACCAAATCTTTAAAGTAGATTTTGAAGAGATACTTGTCGAAGATTAGTGATTGAATACATATGTACTGTCTTACCGTTGGAAGAAAAGTCTGCTACGTTTGACATTTGATGCGCATTTTAACAGTGATGATGGTTCCATGATTGTTCACTTTATAGTCTGATCCTCTGATTATGAATGGAATGTATAAACTAGTTCTAGAACAGTAATAACATTAATCATTACTTGGTACAGGACTACTTCAAAAATGAATATAGGAATCAGATCCGATGCATGAAAAAAATGTATTAGGTGCCATTTGAAGGACTTCTAGTCCAACCCCCTGCTTAGGCAGAAAGCCCTTATACGAGGCCTGTCAAACTGGCGGCCCGCAGGTCATGCGCAGGCCAAGCCCACCCTGACTCTTCAAAGGCAAAAAAACCATTGCAATACGTCATGATACATCACGTGACACGATCGAGTTTGACATCCGTGCCCCATATTTCAGACAAATGGTTGTCCAATCTTTTCTTTTAAAACCTCCAGTGTTGGAGCATTCACAAATTCTGAAGTTGTTTCCCTGAATAATTGTTCTAACTGTCAGGAATTTTCTCCTTTGTTTTAGGTTCCTTCTCTCCTTGATTAGTTTCCATCCATTGCTTCTTGTCCTGCCTTTAGGTGCTTTGGAGAATAGGTTGACCCTCTGTTCTTTGTGGCAGTCCCTCAAATATTGGACCGCTGCTATCATGTCATTCCTAGTTCTTCTTTTCACTAAACTAAACATACCCAATTCCTGCAATTGTTCTTAATATGTTTTAGCCTCCAGTCGCCTGATCATCTTTGTTGCTCTTTTCTGCATTCTTTCTAAAGTCTCAACATTTTTTTTATATCACGGCAATACAATATTAACTGAAGGGGCTAATTTCCTGAGTAAAAATAGCAATGCTACATCTTGACTTCGGTGTCAACATTATGTTGCACCAAGACAATAGTAATTTCCTTTATACTTATTTCTGGTTTTTTTCTGTGATGACACATAGGGAGAACAGCAAAATTTGCTTGCAAAATGTCCAAATTACAATAATATCACCCCCACTCAAGACCATAACACTGGCAGATGGACAGAGGAAGAAGTGTATGTAGTCTCATTTTCTGCCATTATAACACAGGCCTTTTCTGATTGCAGCAAACAATTTGCCATCTGCAAATTGCAGTTTTTTTGCTTTCTGTTGAGGCACAGATTCAAGATTCATAATCTTCCAAAAATTCTTGCTGTTGTATGATCATTAAAAAGAAATAAATCTAAAATCTGCCAAATGAATGTTTTTTCCAGCCTCATCTTCAGAGTCCTTTCTGCAATTATCTCATATCATTACTAGTCACAGAATTGTAACAGGCAAGGAGAGCCAAAAATCACTGATGCAGCTCATTCAGTTTCTGTAATTCCATTTGCTGGTTGGAGCTGCAACTGCAGAAGTGTAACCTGTGATGGTTTTGGTGGTTGGGAATTCTGGGAACTTCAGGCCAAATGTTTGAACAAGCAGTGAAAATGTTCAAATATAGCCAATAAACCTTTGGAAATAGGTTTTATATTCCTTTTTAATTTAGGTTTTCAGCCAATGTCACATTTTTATGCTTATTAACCAGGTATTGAAATTGACTTAGAAGGCTGGAATTGTGGGGGCATGTGGCATTATTAAAACTCTTTACCATGTATGATTCAAGATAATGGTATAAGGAGTTTTTCATTGCAACATTATCTACATATGGCTTAGTGTTGTAATGTTTTATGAAGGATGTGTTGTGATTCTTAGGATTGACAGACAAAAGATAGCATGGAAATACTGTAAACTAGGTCAATTTTTCTCTTCTTATATATAGCATATCAAGCATAGAAACCCATTAGTTTTTCTATGAGATTGACTCTCTCTGTCAGATAATTATGCAAGTAACATTCAGTTATTTATATCATTTTATTTTACTTTTATTTATTAAATTTATATGCTGTCCATCTCACCAATAATATGACTCTGGGCGACTCACAAATGATAAAAAAATATAAATATAGAAACACTTAAAATTTAAAAGTTACATAAGAGATAACACCAAGGAGGCAGACAGCATGAAATTGAGATCTTTTTCTTGTCTTGTCAGTATCTCCAGCCAGAAGTGTCCCATTCAGGCCCCAAGCCAAACCCAGATTTTTAAGGCCTCTCCAAAGGTCAGCAGGGTAGAAGCAGATGGGTCTATGCCAATTCACCACAGCCAACTCACCATAACATTTGCTAAGGCCAAGTTGTTGGGCTAACTTGTTGCAGCCAACTCACCATGGCCAACTCGACACAGAACAACTCACCGCAGAACAAGAGTTACACTAATATAGAAGAAATAGTCAAACAGAATAATTAAAGAAAGGATGCCAAAAGAGGAACAAAATAAAATGTGAATGACAAAAATTTAAATAATTTTTAAAATTGAATTGTTGAATTGTCCTGCAGTCAGTTGTCCCATGATGAGTTTGCCATGGTGAGTTGTCCTTTGATACGTTGGCTATGGCGAACTGGCCATGGCAAGTTGGCCAAGGTGAGTTGACAATGGTACGTTGACCTTGGTGAATCGGCTGAGGCGAGTTGTCCCATTCCAGGAATAGATCTCACCTCCAATGGTAAAATGCTCTGCAGAGTGCGATAGCAGAAGAAGCTCTTTTCCTCAATCCCAGCAGCTGAAATAGCTTAGGAGATGTGGTCTCCAGTAAGCACTTTCTAAAATACTTTTAGAGAATCAACATAGTGTAGTGAGCAGGATACGATTAGTTTAAGACTACCTTAAACTGAAGGCAAACTTTCTTAGGCAATCCCTCTCTCTCAGTCTATCTTACCTCACAGGGCTGTTGGAGGCAGAAACGCTATGTTGGCCAACTAGTTTTTCTAGAAGAAAGGGGAAACTGCATGGATGTGCTCAATGCGCATGTAGTTAAAAGTAATTTAAATATGCCCTTAAGTTTAGCTCAACTCCTAGAAACTACAAGGGCACATCCATACAGTTTTGTTGGAGGCAATATACTGTAGGAGTTGTATTGCTCCTACCTTTTTCTTTGGGATTTTCTAAAGAAAATTCCAATCCAAGTACTAACTGGAGATGCTTTGCTTTTGCACCTAAGTAATAAGTAATGTATATAATGCATAATAGTTTTTTCAACAATGTAAATGTAGACTTAATTCTTTAAATAAACCTAAAGAATCAATAATGCACAACAGGACACTCATTGTTCATTTATCTACTATGACTTAGTCTTGCTTTCAACAGTTTTTAAAAGCTAGACCTTATATTCTGATCTGCATTTTTCACTTATTATTACTTTAAAACTTTATAATTTTGCATTGTTCAAAATATTATTAGTTCGTCATCTCAGCTTGATTGAATATTCTTAGCAGTTCACACCTTCTGTTTGTTAGTTTGTTAGGATAACCTCATTTGTGTTTATGCATGCATAATGAAGTAAGACAGCTGAATGTTTACAGCCTTGATGGCTTAGTGGCACAAATGCTGGGTTTAGATAGAAAATATGAAAAAAACACTGTATTTTTATCTGTTTATTTAACCTTATGGTGTATGTGTGCTATGAGTGACCTCTGTACAAGGTTTTAGACCAACTGGTAGGGTCAAAGCCTAACTGAGTTTCTATGTATGGGGCATATCATAGTTGGGGCTGTTTTAATTACAGTTGTTGTGGGTGGCTTCAAGCTGACAGTTTGAAACAATTTAATGGGGAAAGGTCAGTTAGTGGCACATGATTGTCAGTTGAAGGAGGACTGAAGGCACAAATCTTAGAAAATGGGTGAAACAAAATTGGCAGTGAGAGAAACAGAAACTTTGCTGTTTGGATTGTTCAAACAGTGAGCTTGGTAACAAAAGACTTCAGGCAGGGAACTGGCCTTTGGAAATCTTAGCTCTTGAGACATCTGAATGATTCTGAAAACCCGAAGCAGTAGAAACCCTCTGAGATAGAGGTAGTAACTGCTATTCAGTTTTGTTTCTTTGGATGAGAAATCAACTTACTGTTCTTACAACTAACCAGGTTTACTATATATTTTAGGAATTTTGAGGTTCCACTACTTGACCATTGTCTCAAACAACGACAATATTCTCCTGCCTCTTTTGTGGGTAGCAACACTGTTTTTCTATTTTTTTAAAAAAGCATATTGATTGGGTACTTCCTATATTCTGTGTTCTCCTGGCATTTACCTTTGAAGGGATAGAGAAGCAATATTGTGTCATGGCTGAGAGTAAATATTACTCAAGTCATTTTTACTAGCCTTTGGTAATTATCATCAAAATGTCTCAACCATTTGCAGTATACATCTCTGACTTTGTCAAAAAAATGTCTGAAGAGGATGCATTTTTATGAATATTTTTTATTAAAAGAAGTCATTACAAAGATTTTAAAAACCTATAGAAACATAGAAGAAAAAAAAAGGGGTTAAAAGAAAAAGTGAAGAATAACAAAAAAGCTAGAAAAACAAAGATATCTAAAGAAGCAGCTGAAGAAGATGCATTTGAACCATCCAGATGGATTTGCCACATGGAGAAGTATTTGCTTGTTTCAGCAATCTGCATTAAGTTTTTGGGGGAGAACATTCGACCAATGAGGTAGCTCATAATAAAATAAAAGTATCAACCAATTAAATGATTAAAAACTTTAGCCACTGTTCAAACACCAATATCAAGTTGATGTTAAAATGTCAGCAGCATTCAGATGTAAGTTCACATTTAAATTTTACATTTGCAAATTCAACAACCATGCTAAATAAAAATACAAACTTGTTTGGGAATGCTAAAAATAAAGGAAGCTGATGGACATATTAGAGAAGGAAGTTCTAAATGACAAGGACCAAACAAATTACAAAAACTCCATCATCTAATCTTTGGCATGGTTAGGTTGATCTTTCATGAAAAATCAGAAAAAGATTATGTCTATTGTTCCTAAGTCCACTAAAACAACAATGTGCATTGTTTTAAGAGTTTGAGGTGAAGAGGCTAAACAGAGAAGTCACAATTCCATTTATAGCTCCTAGCATCCAAGCAATTAGGAAGCAAATGACAGAAGTAGTTGCTACAATAGATCTAGAGATTCAATCAAAAATGGACCGTCCATTTCAAACCATTTCCATACTTACATCTTTAAAAAAGATGGGCCTCAAAGTAGATTGGCTTGGTAATTTTAAAAACATCATGGTTATTTTTCTTGTGGTAACTCTTACCTTGTGATAGAACAAGACCAGTGTAGTAAACCTCGAGAGTCCTCTTGACCTAAGGCCCTAAGAATGACCTTCTCAAGTTAGGAATTGCATGATAAACTCAGCTTGGCACGACACGTAGGCAAATAGTTACAGAAACTAGCTGACTACAAAATATCTTGTTAATAGATAATCACGTTATCTTAGCACACAACAGTGGTCGCATCCTGCCATGGCGCCATTAGAATTATATTTCCTTGCTCCTCTTCACATATGTTTCGCTCCCCCCGCCCTGATAAAACTGCAAAATAAAAGAGGGTGGTGCGTTGCAATCGGGGGACTTCTTCATCTACCCCGGGCACAACGTGCTCTCTCACCTTGAGAAACTATGGTGTCTGTGTCAATTATTGATTCTAGTACTTAAATACTCACCCTCGCGAGGGTCCCTCTAAATTTCACCCCTGCGGGGGCTCTACGGGCTGATCAGAGAACCTAAGGACAACGAGCAAACCGCGACAACGCGACAACTGGGGGCTCGTCCGGGATCTCTCCCTTCTTCAGCTCCACGGCGTGACTTCTGTCTAGAGGTGCGCTGCTTTCACTCCCGTTGCTACGCACCTGGCAAAGGCTCTGTACAATCGTAAGTAATGGGCTCCTCACTCTCCAAAGTTTCGTCAGTTCATAGGGACGAACTTTACCAATTAGTGAAGAAGGCTAATTGTTTGCAGAAAATTAACGGCACCACTGTATATACCTTGTCTAGAAAATCTATCACCTCCTTCTTGCTTTATGTGGAACAGCACTGTCTTGCTTATCCGGCTGAGGGCACGCTGCATCGCACTTCGTGGGAACGCTTGGGAAAATATCTGTATGATGTCCCCAGAGCTCCACCGGACATTCTTATGTCCTGGCGTGCGATAATGGCTGCGCTCAATACTATCTACCCCTCCACCACTCTCCCCGAGTCTTTATCTCTTGCCTCTAAAACTGTTAAGCCTCCTGCTGTTCACTTTGATTCTTCTCCCCCACCTTACCAATCTGTCGCCTCTTCGGATGATATTCCTCAGCTTGCCTCTGCCCCTCCTTTTCACTCTGACACTCCGCACAATCGTCTGCAGCCCTCCTCTCCTTCTGTCTCTCCTATTCCTACTGATTCTCCGTCCCCACATCCCTCGGGGGGGAATATTACTGCTATCCTGGCTTCTCCTTCCTTCACCTTAGAATCTTGTGATATACCTTCTGCTTACCCTATGACTCTTGTTCCGGGAGCCCCTGGCGCTCCTGTTCATACCAACATAGAGTTAAGAGTGCTGAAAAATTTAAAAGAGGCTGTAAATATGTATGGACTGCAATCCACTTACACTCGTGGCATGCTTGATTCTCTCGTGTCTGCTAACACTGTAATGCTGTTATATGATTGGAAGGTGTTGTTTTCTATGCTTATGACTCCTGCCCAGTATGTTGTTTGGCAGTCTGAATATGAAAAATTAGTAGATGCTGAAATAAGACGAGGCCTCCCTAATCTGGTCATTGCTGATCACTTAAAGGGAACCGGATTATACTCCACCCTGATTCAGCAACAAACTTGCCCTCGCCGTGCCTTTGCAATCATTCATCTTTGTGCGATGAATGCCCTGAAAAGTGTGGATGACTCAGACTCTAAATCCACACACACCTTTTTGAAGGTAGTGCAGGAGGTTGACGAGTCTTACTCTTCATTCGTTAACCGTTTGCAAACCGCTCTGGAACGCCTCGTGGCCAGTCTCGGGGTACTGCACCCTATGCTGCCAAGCCAAAAACTGTTTGCCCTCGTTGCAGAAAAGGTTTTCATTGGGCTTCCCAATGTCGCTCTAACCCTCCTCCTGCTCAGCAATCGGAAAACTAGGCATGGGGTCTTCAGCTAACCCCGCTACAAAGGCTGAAGCTTCTCTTTCCTCTTCTCTTTCCTTTTTACAACCTACTTCTTTCCCTGTACAGCTGACAGAGGACATCGTTTATGATGATCCTGGTTCGGTCTTCACTCTCCCTCTTTCTATCACTGTTCTGAAGCCACTTCCGCCTTCCTTGCCTGTTTTGCTCATACCTAACTCCTCCCTTACCATTGAAGGCGTAGTCGCTGCACCTTTTTTGTACGACTCCTCTGAAAAATCTCTCTCTCGCTGCCATTGGCGACCGGTGCTTTTCCCTGAAAGCGGGAACGATTGTGGCTACTCTCATTCTTCTTCCCTCTCCTGAACCCCCTTCTTTGTTTGCTCTACAGCAATCTGTTCAAGCCTCCAAACCTATGTTAACTATATTGCTGAATGGCCAATCTTTTGCTGGCCTGATTGACACCGGAGCTGACGTCTCTGTCATTCGATCCTCTGAGTGGCCATCCTCTTGGCCCCTTGCTGAAACAACTTCAGTACAAGGCGTCGGTGGAGCGCAGGCAGCAAAGGTTAGCTCACTTTGGCTTACTGCCTCTACGCCTCATTCCTCTGTGACTGCTTATCTTAAACCCTTTGTCCTTCCATTACATTGCAATTTGTGGGGCCGTGACCTGCTATCTCAACTCCACACTTCTCTCTACATACCTTGAATTATGGCTATTTCTCCTCTTTCTCTCACTCTTAAATCAAATATTCCTGTTTGGATTGATCAATGGCCTCTTACAAAAGAAAAATTAAACGCACTTCACACTCTCGTTCAACAATAATTGGCAGAAGGTCATATTGAACCATCTACCAGCCCATATAACACACCAGTGTTTGTAATTAAAAAGAAAAGTGGCAAATGGCGCCTCCTACAGGATCTCCGTGTTCTGAACGCTATATTGCAACCTATGGGCCCATTGCAATGCGGCCTTCCTAATCCAAATTTAATTCCTGTAACATTTGATCTCATAATCATTGACCTCAAAGATTGTTTTTTCTCCATCCCGCTGATACCAGAGGACAGGATACTATTTGCCTTCACCGTTCCTGAGTTTAATAATTCTAAACCTACAGCTAGATATCAATGGAAAGTTCTTCCCCAAGGAATGCTCAATTCTCCTACGATGTGTCAATATTTTGTAAATAAAGCTTTACAACCCTATCGGGACAAATTTCCTGAATTTTTAGTATATCATTACATGGATGACATCCTGATTGCAGCTGATGGTCCTAAAGGTACAGTATGTAAAACTTTTCCATGTCTTCTCTCTCTCCTTGCTCTTGCAGGACTGCATGTAGCACCAGAAAAGGTGCAGTCTCATTATCCGTTACAATATTTAGGACACAAGGTTTTAGCCTCCACAGCTTCACCTCACCTTCCTGTTCTCACACTCCCTCAACCTGCAACCTTGGTTCAGTTACAGCAATGCCTGGGCACGCTCAATTGGGCACGCCCATATCTTTCCATTTCAACTCATACTCTCTCGCCATTATTTCAAGCATTGGTCGGCCTTAAGCATCCAGCAGATCTCATTTGGCTGAATGAACAACAGCTTAATGCTCTTAAAGAAATCAACAGCGCCTTGCATACCCATTGGGTGGACCGCTCATTACACAATCATGCACTCTCATTGGCGCTTCTTCCCACACCCACACTCCTTACAGCAATCATCGTTCAAATCTCGACTTCAAAGAAGCTACACATTTTAGAGTGGATTCACCCTCCTCATACCCCAAAAGCATCAATCACCACAAGAGCTGCACAAATGGCTCTTCTTATAGAACGGGGGAGGAAAAGAGCTAGAGCCTTGATGGGTGTGGATATCTGCACGCTTTACACTCCCTGCAGACTAACACAATGGGAACCACTCTTCCAAAATTCTGATGCGTTACAAGATGCGTTGGAAGGGTGGCAAGGGAATGTCTCCTGCCATCTACCACCAGACCCACGCATACAAGTGCTGAAAACAATTCCGCTCACTCTAGAGACTCCTTTAGTACAACAACCAGTGAAAGATTGTCTTACTGTATTCACTGATGGTTCTAAAACCATCGGGGCTTGTGTGTGGCAAACTGACAATCAATGGCATAAAAAACTTACCACACCACAACCTTCTGCTCAACAGGCTGAACTGTCTGCCTTCAATATGGCACTCACACTTTTTCCCAACCAGCCAATTAATGTAATATCTGATAGTCTGTATGTGGCACAATTGGCCTTGAATATATTTGATGCCTACATTTCTCCTGCAACCCCTTCTCCTTTAATGACGCGTTTTTTTACAGTTACAAGACCTATTGAAGGAAAGGAAGGAATCTCTGTTTGTGGCCCACATCAGAAGCCATCAGCATCTGCCCGGATTTCTTTCAGAAGGCAATCACATGGCAGATGAGGCCTGCAAGTTGCATTTGTTACCAATCCTGCAGAATAACACCTTAACAGCAGGAGAAAGTCATGATTATTTTTATCAAAATAGAAAGGCTCTGGTGAGACAATTTGGAATTACTCATCAAGAAGCCGCGGCAATTGTTCAACAATGTCCTACATGTAGTCTGCAGGCACGAAGTGTCCCAGAAGGAGTAAATCCTAGAGGCACCGAGGCCTGTGACACATGGCAAATGGACGTTACTCAGTATTCATCCTTTGCGCCCTGGAAGTATATTCACGTGTCTGTAGACACTTACTCTGGGTTCATCATGGCCACACTGCAAAAGGGGGGAGACTACTAAAAACACTATCAATCATTGCATTCGGACCTTTGTAACACTGGGATGTCCAAAAATTTTAAAAACAGACAATAGTCCTGCATACACGAGCTCCTCCTCCTCGGAGTTCTGTCATCATTGGTCCATTGTACACAAATTTGGAATTCCATTTAATAGCCAAGGCCAAGCTATTGTGGAAAGAGCAAATTTAACACTCAAAACGGCCCTTGATCGATACATAGGGAAAAAAGGCGTACGCCCCCCGAACCTCCCAGCGTTACAGAATGTGTTAAATGTATGTTTATATACCTTGAACTTTCTGAATCTTACTGGCTCTCCTTCTTCTACGGCTGCTTCTCGTCACTTTACCACACCTCCTGTCCCTACCTCCAGACCTCTTGTTTATTTCAGGCAACTTCCAGATCCGAAGTGGAAGGGACCTGTGCAACTGATCACTTGGGGCAAAGGATACGCTGCTGTTCAACTTCCTGATCGTGTTCTTTGGGTGCCTGCGCGCTGTGTTCGACCTTATCATGGGGAGGCTAAGGACAAGTGTTCCTCTCCTAGTCCTTCTGATTCTGATATCTCCTGTCTTTTCTCAGTTTCGGGCTGATCCTGCTGTTATCTTCGCCCCTCCGTTCACACGCGTTACCTTTGCCTTTGAAGACATCTCTCTTTCCGCCTATAATTATGCCTTTCAACATCAAGGCCGTGCCTTGCGTCCCTCTCCTCACGTTTCTCTTCTGTATGGCTACCAACCCTGTCGGGTCTACCTACATGTCTATGTCACCGCAAATACGGTGGAACCTTATTCCTGCTTAGGCTTTCTTGCTTCCCGTCAATCCTTCAATCATACAGTTTATCTCTTTTCCATTTTCTCTGTAACTCGCCCCCCACTACCCTCTATGTTTCTTTCTTGGCTTCTTTTGTCTCAATCTTCTCCTCAATCTTTTTCCCATACCCTGGTGCGCCACTTCTCCTGCTGCCAACCTCCCTGTGATACCACCAGCTGCCTATGGGATGCACCTGGCTCCCATCTCCCTGACCGCTATCCTGGTTCCTGGTCACTGCTCCACGGACAACGAATTCGTAGACAGCTTCTCGAGTCCTCTCCACATCCTAAATTCAACTCCTTGATTCACACGCACCGTTACAACAATGAGGGAGCACTGCATCTTCGCTCTCAGGCCCTCTCCTGTTACCAGAGGTCTCCAATCAAGAAAAAGGGAATCATCTGGCGCTGGTTTTTCAACAATACCATATATCTACAAGACTACCCAAATATACCATCAATTATCATTTTAGAGCAACTCATCTTTCAGTAATTGATCTGACCCTCTCAGACTTTGGTCTATACCAATGTGAAATTACAAAAATGGTACGAGGCTTTGCCACTTCTTCTCGGCTGACATTATCCCTACAACAAAAGTTTATCCCCCCTCAACGGAGGACACGAAGTGCAATCACCTCCCAAGATGCCAAACATTGCACCCCCTGCTTGCAAAAAACTCAACAGGGGCTGACCATCAGAACTACATTAATATATCACACTCATTTTATTTGCACCAAACCATCCACGCACACCTGTGTGTGGAATAGCACGACGTATAGTATTTGTGAAGATAACAACAAACAAACCTGTTATGATCCCACAGGCCCCACTCATCGCTACAACATCCTCATCACTGTCGGAGCCGGCTCATCGAAAAAGACACTGGTCAATCATGACTTTTATAATCCAAAGGTATCCCAATCGGTCACTTTTGACGCCTGCGAAGCCATGGACTATGGCACAAACGAATGTGGCTCACTTGTCTGGCGACGGACATATTCCAGCAATGAAAAGTACATCTGTGCCAGAACTTCAAATCAACACGACCCCTGTGGCAAAGGCACCTACTGCAATGAATGGAAATGTGTGGACTTTCAATCCAGAGGGCTCACAGTGCGACCCGACACCATACCTTAAAAAACTCTATATCACCCGTCTTAGAGTTCCCGATCCCAACTGTATGCAACATCAGTGCAATCCCATCAATCTCACGTTTTCAGTACCGGAAAATTGGCTTTCCTTCCAAACATGGAAAGGTACTGACAATGACTATGGCTTGGGTATTGATGGGACAGGAACCAACCCTTCAGTAGCCATCAAAATAATAGTAAGCAAAATTTCCATCGACTCAACCAGACACTCCTTATTTCATTCTGTTTATTCGGAATTGGCAAAATTGACTCACCTGACCGTACCACATGAGGTGCGCAACATCTTTGTACACCTTGCAGAGACTATTGCTAAATCATTGCAAGTTAAAAATTGCTTTGTGTGTGGGGGAACTACGATGGGGGAACAATGGCCGTGGCAGGCCCAGGAAATTAACATCACCCATGTCATAACTAATTGGTCCAACTTTGCTACCCTGTTTATTACCTATCTTTATTTCAATGATCAAACGTAGTTTAAATGCTATTGCCGAAGCTAAAGCTGCTGCGCAACTTAATCTCTTAATGCAAAATCATGTATATATGGCAATTCCAACTGAGGAGTGCAAGGCTCCGCTTTTGCACTTATGTTCCGATGACGACACTGATAACCTGCCCTTGAACGAGGTTGTGCAATCGGATCGGGATGTCCCGGAGGGTATGTCCTTATCCAAGCACTATGATACTCCAAAGGAGAAAGGCTTATATTTTGAATCGGATATCGCGGCACCTTAAAAACAAAGAAAAGAGGACTTGTAGTAAACCTCGAGAGTCCTCTTGACCTAAGGCCCTAAGAATGACCTTCTCAAGTTAGGAATTGCATGATAAACTCAGCTTGGCACGACACGTAGGCAAATAGTTACAGAAACTAGCTGACTACAAAAATCTTGTTAATAGATAATCACGTTATCTTAGCACACAACAGTGGTCGCATCCTGCCATGGCGCCATTAGAATTATATTTCCTTGCTCCTCTTCACATATGTCTCGCTCCCCCCACCCTGATAAAACTGCAAAATAAAAGAGGGTGGTGCGTTGCAATCGGGGGACTTCTTCATCTACCCCGGGCACAACGTGCTCTCTCACCTTGAGAAACTATGGTGTCTGTGTCAATTATTGATTCTAGTACTTAAGTACTCACCCTCGCGAGGGTCCCTCTAAATTTCACCCCTGCGGGGGCTCTACGGGCTGATCAGAGAACCTAAGGACAACGAGCAAACCGCGACAACGCGACAGACCAGCATTTATATTTTATTTCCTCCATTGACACTGATGAAGAAAAGTAAGAAGCAACATTAACTCCCAAGTTATGTGACAGCGAGAGGAGGAAGGGGTCAGAGAAGGAGAAAGGCCCCCCATCTGGACAAGGAAGATAAATCACAAGTAGGTGAAGAGACTACATTTTATCTCATTGCTTGGTCTGTATCTTTGCATACCATAAACACAAGATCAGCACAAGTCATTTTAGAAAGTTCCTGAGATAAGAAAAGTATGACACTCATTGAAAGAGCAAAATGAAGCAGGAAGAGCTATTGATATTTTTGTGCAGGACAGAGGTTGGGGCTTAGAAGCCAGTTGAAGTAAACTACTGAAAGAATTCTCCCAGGGAAATTGGCTTTCTGCACTCGATGTGGTGGGATATTTTTAAAACCTGGTTCTCTAGCAACAGAATTTCATTTTGGGAGAGGTTTTTTTTTTTTTTTTTGCAAACTGTTTAGTGTTCATGTGTCACTATCACGGTTGTGCCAGCTTGCACCTGGCATCAATATAAACAAAGCTTTGGCAAAGGCTCTTTCCTTTGGGATGGATACATCTGATTTTCAAGCTGAAAACATGTCAGTGTTGCAAGACACTCCAAATAGCCTGCTTTTTTTTTTTTTTTTTAACCAGTATACTAAATTAACCCGCCTAGTGTCGTGTTAAATGCTTTGCAAACACCGACTGCAGGCAGGGAGGAAAATGGCAAAAACAAACAAAAACACTTCAGTAAATGGTTGGCCTGGCCTTGCGGAAAGCAAAATAGCAGAAGTTAAAATAGGATGGGGGAGCTGGTGAAGAAGACAGAATGGCACAATTGAAAGGAGGTGTCTTTGGGCTTCTGATGGCTTTCCCCAGATCCCAGAATTAAAAGCAAGAAGTTCAGCAGAGCAAGGCTCTGCAAAAGGAGATGTTCTGACAAGGGGACCTAACCTTAACAAGCAACTGAAAATTAAATTGTTGTTAATAATTGGTGCCCGGGGCACATAATGAATGGTGTGGCTCTTACAAATGTTATAAACCTGTGAGAACAGCAACCCAGGAAGCATGAAATGGATGGAGCTCGAGTGAAACTCTTAGATCACCTGTAAAGTGCAATCAGAATAGACTGCAAATCTGTGGGATAGAAAGTGTTTTCTCTCTTCCAGCAATCTTCTCTCATACAGCAATATAAAAATGCTGCAAAGAGGGTAAGCAATGTTAAAATGTTGAAGTATAAGCATTGTGTTCTTAGCATCCCTGTACTAATAGAGAATACTGATCTGAGGTTGTATGTAGTGTTCCTAGTCTAAGGTTGTTCCTGTTTTCATATTCCGCCTTGTGAATATGGGCTTGAAAAGAGAGTAGGAAATGCCCATTGAAAACTCTATCATGAGTCTGGTTTTGCAGCTCACTAGAGGAGAGTATAAATTGACAAGGTGCATATGGCTGGAGACGTTAAACATAGCTTCTCCATTCCTACTGCAATAGTGAGTCGCATGAAAAAATACACCAATATAACCACAAAAAGCCAATTGACTAAAAGCCAAAAAGCCAGTTAAGGAAAGGAAACAACCTTATAACTTAATATACAGTACATCTTAAATGTTTTGGGTATCGGCTATTATATGGCTGGTAACACTGTCAGCCAGATGTCTAGACTGGATTCGCCATTTTTACCCAGCTGTTGTTTCCTTCCCAGGGACCTGGCATAGGTAATGTTGTTGTTTGATAGTGATAAAGGTATTGTGGCAGAATGTAAGCTGTTCCTAGTAAAGTAAAATCATAGATGGTGATTTTGTCAATATTGATGGTGTTCAAGTGGTGCTCCAGAGGCCAGATATTACGGTTGTCGAGGGCCGAAGTGTGCAATTTATTGATATCGCTGTACCAGGAGATGCCAGAGTCGAAGAAAAAGAACTGGGGAAAAAAATCACGAAATATCGTGACCTGGCCATCAAAACTACATGGTTATGGATGAAACATGTAACAGTGATACCCATTGTCATTGGGGCACTTGGTATCATGTCCAATATTTTACAAAACACATCGAGAAATTGCAGCTTCCTGAAATAAAACCAGCGGAACTGCAAAAAAAAAAAAAAAACTTGCGCTACTCGGAACATTGTGTATTTTAAGAAGATACTTGGTTGATACCTGGGACGCTGACAGCAACCCATAACAACCATTAGCACCAGTCACTGATATTTATGATACATTTTTAAATGTTCAGTTGACTGAGTTTCATGTTTAATGAATAAAAGTTTATAATAATAATAATAGTTGGAGTCCCACACTAGGAGTCTTTTTTTTTAAAACAATAACCACCCACCTCAATCTGTTTGGTGAAGAATGGATAGCAGGAATCTAGGAGGGAAGCTAATAATCTGAATAACCCAGTGAGGGTTTTTGAAGTTAAAACCAGCATTTTCTAATACTGTGATATTTTGGAGAATATCAAAGTTGGAAAATGGAAAGCATTAACATACACAGATGAAAAATTTGCCCAATTTGAAACTGCAAAGCTTGCAGTACAGTTCCCTAATGTCTTTTCCAGGTAAGAGTTGCTCTATGGCGGAGAGGGGCAGTTCCTAAATATGAGAGAGGGGGAGAGAAAGAACAAGAGAGATACAAGTTAAAATAAGAGATAGTCTGTGTGGAATGTGTTTCTAGAGCTAAAAAAATTGATTTGGTTTGGTTTGGTTTAGATTGCTGCCCATCTTAGTAGCGTAATCCTGGGCAGTTCATAAACAAAATACTGGAAGGAAAATTCAAGAATTATGATAAACTAGTAAATCAATCTGTGTGATACTTATGCAACTTTGAGACAAGTATGGTGTAAAATCACCGTATCATTACTATCCTTCAGTCACCCTTAAAGTTTAAAGAATAAATGTTTTAAATTATTGGAAATACAGGCTGGTAAATGCTGTTCATTTAATATTTAAATGAATTTAAATATTAATATTTAATTTGGTATCCAATTTTGTTTTGAATTATTATAAATTAATCAGGAAATTATATGTCAATTGCTCTGGAATCTCTTACAAGCACAAAAAAATTAAGTTCTTTTGTTAAGGATTTTTTTAGCGGTGGCAATGATTATACAACATATTGGAAGACTTTCCTTCCATGTTGCAATGGCTACAAAACATTGCCGAGACAGATTAATTTTGTTTGAAAAAGGACATAATTAAGGGTGTGAAGAGGCCTTTTGAATGGAAGTCACAATTGCTGTGGGTTTTTTTTTCTGATTACAAACTGTGCAAATTAAATATTGCATTGTAGGACTAGAAAAACTAATTTCAAAAATAAACTCAGTATGAATACTCAGTGGTTACAATTGGGCTACATGCTTTTGCTAAACAGCCCAGTGAAACTAAGCTAAATATGTTTCAAACTTCAACAGCATCTCTAAAAGTGGCAATGAAATTTAGGATTGGCCTGTGGTTTTTCATGCAAAGATTCTGCATATATACACATTTTACATTGGGTTGCTTCTTTGCCTTGAGGAATCTCTTTGATCATATGGGCAAGAGATATGGTCTCTTTACAGGTAATCCTTGACTTACAACCACAGTTGGGACCAGAATTTCCATTGCTAAGCAAGTCGGTTGAATCAAGTGAATCATGCCAGATTTTATAACTTTTTTTGCCATGGTTGTTAAGCAGATCACTGCAATTGTTAAGTGGTTCTGACAATTGTTAAAGTAAATCCAGTTTCCCCCATTGATTTTGCTTGTTGAAAGCTGGCTGGAAATGTCACAAACGGTGATCACACAACCCCAGGATCAGTGGTGGGATTCAAAAAATTTTTACTACCGGTTCTGTGGGCATGGCTTGGTGGGCGTGGCTTTTTTGCAGCCCCCACCTTCCTAGCCTCAGAGAAGCCTCGGGGGAGGGGGGCGTTTTTGCTCCCCTAAGGCTCCTCTGGGGTTCTGGACAAAAAGGAATAGAGCATGGGAGGGGCACGCAGCACCCCTCCAAGCTTCGTTTTGGGAGCTTCCTAGCTTCAGAGAAGCCTCTGGGGGGTGTTTTTGCTCCCCTAAGGCTCCTCTGGGGTTCTGGAAGGCAAAAAAATGGAGGGGGGGCTGAGCCCCTCCTTCCATTTTTCGCCTTCCTGGGCCTCAGCATGGGAAATCCCGGCACAGCTGATCTTATCGACAGCTGATTGTCGGGAGGGAAAAAAAAGAAAGAAACACCTTGGCAAATGTCAGGCAGGTGGACGGGGTGAGCGAGCAGTGGGCGGGAGGGCAACGGTGTGTGTGGGGCGTGGCCAGCCAGAACTTACTACCAGTTCAGCGACCCACACCAAATTCTTGCTCCTGGTTTGCCCGATCCGGTATATTTACCTTTGTAAATACATGCCAAAATACATACAAATTTTGATTACAGGACCATATTCTATAACAATTCCAAATGATTGTTGTTGATCTAAGTTCATGGAAAATGCTTTTAGGAATGCATTATAGGTAGTCTCCTACTTACAACAGTTCATTTAGTGACAGTTGAAAGTTAAAATGGCCCTAAAAAAAGAGACTTATGACCATTTTTTCACACTTACGACCTTTGTAACATGATTAACATGATTAAAATTCAGATGTTTGGCAACTGGTTCATTTTTATGACCGTTGCTATATCCCAACGTCATGTGATCACCACCTTTTGCAATGATCTGACAAGCAAAGTCAATGAAGAAGCTTAATAACCATGTTACTAATGTAACAACTGTGACGAGAATTGTTGTAAAATGGGGCAAAACTCACTTAACAAATGTCTCACTTAACAACATAAATTTTGGGCTCAGTTGTGGTCATAAACTTAAGGATTGCCTGTACTTCTTACCAAAGATGAAAGATCAAATATTCATATCTATTTTCATATGGGAAAAAAAGAACCCAGTTTATAGTACAATTACAAGCAGAAGAGCTTTATTCTGTTTTCACCTTTTCTTCTATTGATTTACTTTGTGGAAGGTAATACTTTTTTTTGGATGAAGAAGCATTCGAACACAGAAAAAAAACCCTTGCAGAAATCTACAAGAGTAGATTCCACAGTGAAATGGGGCTTCTGTAAGTCTCAGTTTGGGTTTTATGGGCTAAAATTAAGCATCTGTGAATCCCTTTAATCCGACTTATATACAAGCTGAACTACAATTACAATTCCATGATGGAGTTTGTGGGCTACTTGCATTTATGGCAACTATTTCATAGTGGAAACACATGGTGACTAAGTGCGCTGAAATATTACAGAAATTGATATCAGCACCTCTCAAGGTTATTGAAGAGGCAATTTTAAAAAATCACCAAATAAACAATACCATCTTCCCGAAGTACTAAAACTATTTTGTTTTTTGCTTATAGCAGTGATTTGCTTACATGCCTAAATTAGCTAAATATACAGAAAAGCATGTACTACAGGCAGAATGTGAAAAACATCTCTGTAGGAGAATCCAAATGGCTGTAGGAGATGCCAAATATAACAGTGTATTTGCATGCTTGAGGATGAGCTTGTGTGTTGTCAAGAGAGAGCAAGCACTTACTAGGGTTACCATATGTCCATCGTTTTCCTAGAGATGCCTCCATTTCAATGCTTAAAGCTCTACCCAGCTGGATTTTTTTTTCCACATAACTTTAACAAATGTATGGTTCTGAATGCCAAATGTTCCAGTTTCTTGGATTGGTGCCTCAATCCAAGCTGCTTGATGTGGTGGCTATGGCAGCAAGATAGCAGGATCACAAGAAACTTGAGGGGACTATTTGCAGAGAAAGTACTCCCCAGCTGGGCTGGGCACGTTGCAATTACTGTCCTTGGCCACCAAGGCTGTGAGTGTGCTTCTCTTTGCAAGCTCTCTAGCTGACCTCTAGCAGGGCATATCAGAGTGATTGGAGTTAATCCACCTCAGGCGAGCAAAAGGTACTGGGAAGGAAAGAACCAAGATCAGATTCTTCAGAAGAGCCCAGAAGTTGGGTCCTTGCAGTTTTTGCAGCCACTTGGAAACGCCACGAATACAGTCAACTCTACCACCAGCAGCGCTGGCAGCAATGTTAACATGAGTCACCTTAATTAAGCAGATTAACTTTATCAACGCATTGTAAAAATCTGGGGTTTGGAGGGGTATTGTACGAATCCCACTAAAGGATATGCAGAAAAAGGAACACCATAGGATCTGTTTGTTTTGCAATAGCAATAGCAGACTTATATACCGCTTCACAGTGCTTTATAGCCCTCTCTAACCAGTTTACAGAGTCAACATATTGCCCTCAACAATCTGGGTCCTCATGTTGCTGACCTCGGAAGGATGGAAAACTGAGTCAACCTTGAGCCAGTGAGAATCAAACTGCTGGCAGTGGGCAGAATTAGCCTGCAATACTGCATTCTAACCACTGCACCACTATGGCTCTTAATCTTTTAACATTTTAATCTTTGGTAGAACTAATTAATTCTTACAAAAATAATCCTGGGGCTATCATACTGGTAGTATTAGTGCCTAATTTAGATAAAGAGAGAAATGGGAAATAAAAAGTGGGAAGATGTATCTAGTTGATGGGTGCATCAACTATGGAAGCTCTTTAATTCTGCTTGAGCCCTGCTTCTGTATCCTGTACATACCAACAGGATGCCATAGTCTTTATTCTGTAATTAATTATGCTTGGAAGGCCTCCAAATATTTCTTTGCCATTTTAATTATTCCCATTTGTGGAGAATGATGTTCAGGAGAAAAATATATATAAGCATATTAGCTGGAGATATTTATGTGATATGTATTTAAAGAGTTATTTTTCTGGTTTCATACAGTACATTAACCCATAAACTAATCAAACTTGCTAGTTTCAAACAAAAAGTAAAGAAAAAGACTTATTTCAATTAGCAGCCACTCGTTATTTGGACACATATCTTGGTCTGTGCCAAATGATAATTCAACACTGGTTATTCATCTCTTTTCCTGTTGCATCTGTCCTTTTAGGACTTGAAATAAATTGTCAGCCTTCAAGATTTTCTTCCTTTGCTTCTCTTCTTTTGCTTTGCATCTTTCGGCTGTCATAAGTAACGGGGGGAGGGAGAGGGCCATGATTATTATGGGAAGGGAGCTGGAGTTGTTAAGAAACGAAACTGTATAAATTGAGGGGGGGGGTGAGTCTTGCTTAGGTTTCTATTCTATGCTATGCGCAACTGCAACTCTTATCAAAATATGCCAAGGTCAACAGACAGAGGCCTCATCACCACCTGAAGATGCCCACAAGATGCTATGCACCACTTTTAATTGGAGGAGGGAATCGAACTATTGGGGGTGGGAACGTGACCATCACTTTGTATATGTGATTTACGCGCTCATTTTCTCAGATTCAGAATTGTTTTGTTGCTACTACTTGATTTCCAGTAAAAGATATCTTTTCTCTAACAAATGGAGTCTAAGTATTTCTTTCTTGGATTTTGAATGGAGCATCAGCTGACATAAATAATGAGTGTGGGCTGGGAGTGAATAGGCAGTAGAGAAATAAATGTTGTGTCTGCCTGAACTACAGAGAGGGCATTGGACAGAAGAAGCCCATCTCCAAAAATCCTGATAACCTTAACTGTTCCCAAAAGTAAAATCTTGAGATTAAATGCTATATATTTCAAAGAATACAACATTAGCTTCAGAAAAGAAATCCTAATGTTATTACACCTAATGTTTCTATTTCTGGTAAAGCAGTGATGTTGGGGGGAGGGAGGAAGTGGGGGGAGAAGGGAGGATTTAAAAAAATAAAAGTGATGTCCACCCACATATAAAGAGGGGCGGGGCATCAAACATGTGACTATGTCCTTTTAACCCCATGGAGTCGGTGACTTTATATTAGAGAGGGACCTAGGTTCCAGTTTCATTCAGTTTTTAGTCTCAGTTGGGTTACAGGATTTTAAAAAGCAAAAATATATATATTCAGAAAAATCTTTTTCTAAATTAATTGGATATAAGGTTTCCTTAAATCCTTCCATGTTTACAAACGTTGCATATGTAGCTTTGGATGAAATGCAGGGTTGATGTCTGTTTTTCATTTGTTAAAAAAGGAAAAGTAATCTAACAAAAGGAATGGATAATCCTGCCTTTCTATTCATTGCTGGAAAAGTGGGGTTATTCATGCAATAAATACATCATTTATTTTATTTGGGGCAGGATCTCCAGATTCAATTTTGACTGCTTCTTTAATATGTTTTTAGCTTTGGAGAATAGGAAAGAGCCATTACAAACTACATTTCAAGATGCTTTTTTTAGAACAAAAGTGGTAGCTAAATTGTTCTCATTATTTGCCTTCACCCACCTATCCCTTTTGCTTTAAAAAAAAAAAAAACAGTAATGTGATTATTTGTCCCAGTCGCATTCTCAGCAGGGAAATGGAAAAGAAAATGACCAGGCTGTTTAGACATGGCATTTCTAGAGAAGGGGCATCAGCTTGTTAAATAAGTTTTGCTCTTGGCACCAAGTAATCCTGCAGGACTAATGGCCTCTTTAAGAAATATGTAGGTTGCTTTTGACAAAGAAAAGCTAAAATCCAGAGTATGGTGACTCTTGGTATAGACAAGAGACAAAAGCCTCAGCAGTGTCAGGCTGAATAAACAAACCACTACAGGGGCTAACATTAAATCATAATTGCATGTTTTATCATGTCAGTCCTGTCACAAAACAGCTAACTCTAGCTGCGACTACAGTAATTAATTTTCTACTGCCATCTGAAATATATGGAGTTACCCTTAACTATCAGGCAGAAGCTACAATCTGCTTGCCAGTATACCAGATCAGATTTTTTAACATTTCATGCACTGAAAGGTACTGTAATTAAACAGTCTTCTTGGGGTGCTGCTTTGCACAGCCATTCCAGCTCACATACCCGAACAAAGCTCGATTCTGATCTATGCCTCTTTGTTATATTTAGCACCATTAATTTGTCAATTACTTTCTGACGTTTACTGGCATTTACCTCTGCAAAAGCCGCATGTCATACAACAATGATTTTTTCCTCCTTCCTCCCACCCTATGGCAATAGCAAGAAAAAGGGACTGGGGGGGGGGGGAGGGAAAGCCAGCATTTGGACTACAGTGTGGATAGTCAACTCCCCCCAGTACTAACAAAGAACTACTATCACCTTTATTGGCAGTCCAATAAAAAAAGAATATATTTACCAAAACGGTTTTTATCCTTGTGACCTGGTGTGTTTGGCAAATCTACCTCAAGGCTGGGGGAAAAAAAAAAACAAATCTTTTTTCCCCCACATCTAGGGAAAATGATCAATAAAGACATGGTTACTGGCATATTGTTTTTCTTTTTGTTTTCCAGTCCTGTGCCCACTTCTCTGATTTGAAAGGGGAGTGCATGTCTATACTAAGATCAGTAGTGCGACTTCTTCCTTGGGATGTTAATTCAGACATTGGGTGATCGTGCTGTTGGTTAAGGCATTTGTTTTGGGGTGTTTATATATTTGATAGTTTTATAAATAAGCCTACGAGGCTTCATCTTCGACGTCCGTTTATTCCCCAGTCTGTCTTATCCTATCTGACTGTAGAACTGAGATCACTTTAATCCCCGAAAGTTTGGAACTAATGAAGTAACTGCTGAGCTGCTGCCACTGAGCCTGGTCCCAAGCTATACTGTACTTCACACTCGATTTATTCTCCAGATGGCAAAGTCTGTGCGGCCCTGCTGTGAGGACCCACCTCGTCCACTGGAGTGTAAAAGTAGATGGATGTTGTTTTCTTTGCGGATGATTCAGAACTAGTAACTTGTGAAGATGCTGGTTATTAGCATTAATGGTTGCCAATTGAACCAAATGCATGTATATTCCTGAATTTCAGTCTCTGCTTATTGTGGTGATGCTCGATTCATCAGCAGTGCATAGGTAGGCAACATGGCTACATTTCCACCGTGTAATAACAGACATCACTGTGAACATTAGGTCAGAGAGAGATATGAGAAGGATATGATGAATAGCATACGCTTGCATTTTTAAAATATCTCTCTGAGCATTTCGTGCTTAAAACCGATGTATTTATCAATGTTTTATCATACTATTATTAGAGTTTACAGCATATTTTTTCATCTATTTCCATGCAGTCAATATAGAATCTAGATGTTAATGTTCACTTTTGGATTATTCATTGCTTGGGCAAGTGACAATTCAAACTCTAAAAGACATTTGAATTATGCTACTGCAGTAGGAATCGAAGGAGCTTTAGAATAAAGACATATATATATATATATATATATATATATATATATATATATATATATATATATATATATATATATATATATATATATATATATATATATATATATATACTTTGTATATATATATATATATATACTTTGTATTACAACACCCTGTTAAGCCCCAATTAAGGGAGAAAGCATACTGCTTTCTTTTCTGTCTTTCGGCTCATCACCAGAGACCATACCGACAGAAAGCTATTTGTTTCGTTGTCTTTTCTTTACATGTGTGTAAGGTTTTTAAGCTGATAATTTTAAATAATAAATAAGGGAGACTAGTATAGATCTATTTTAATTGGGTCTTAACAGGGTGTTGTAACACAAAGTATATATTTATTCCCCTGCTTCTGCTGATAAGGAGAGAGCCAGTGGTGTAGTGGCAATTACAACTGCCTCACACGTAATACTTCCCTGGTTCGAATCCCAGTAAGGGTATGGCTAGTTGAAGAGAGCTAACTAGCTCGAAATAGATCTATACTAGTCTCCCTTATTTATTATTTAAAATTATCAGCTTAAAAACCTTACACACATGTAAAGAAAAGACAACGAAACAAATAGCTTTCTGTCGGTATGGTCTCTGGTGATGAGCCGAAAGACAGAAAAGAAAGCAGTATGCTTTCTCCCTTAATTGGGGCTTAACAGGGTGTTGTAACACAAAGTATATACTTATTCCCCTGCCTCTGCTGATAAGGATAGAGCCAGTGGTGTAGTGGCAATTACAACTGCCTCACATGTAATACTTCCCTGGTTCGAATCCCAGTACGGGTATGGCTAGCTGAAGAGAGCTAACTAGCTCGAAATAGATCTATACTAGTCTCCCTTATTTATTATTTAAAAAATTATCAGCTTAAAAACCTTACACACACACACACACACTGGAAATATCTAGGTGACGTTTCGATGAAGTCTCATTCATCATCTTTAGGATTGTGTCTTCAGCCTTGTGCTTCTCGGAGTAATTTTGTGCTTCTCGGAGTACTTACTCTGAGAAGCACAAGGCCGAAGACACAAGCCTGAAGATGATGAATGAGACTTCATCGAAACGTCACCTAGATATTTCCAATTCTACGCGGAAGAAAACCTGAAGAACCAAAGATCCATATACAAATATGCGCGAAAACCTCAGAAAACAAATACACACACACTAACTAAAGCTGCCAAGGGAAAGAGGGATAATTATTTGTTTGCACATATAATCAAATGCAAAAAATGTTTTGCATAAACCATTGTGTATCGATTCTAAATCGCGGGAGTAGGGTTCCATGAGCTTAACATACATAAGACTGGGCCTAACCAGTGTTGAGAAGATAGACTGGCCTTATTCCTTCAGGGAAAAAAATGATGAGATAGAACATAATGAATAAATAGTAAAGTAAATGGGAAATAATAACAACAGTAATAATAATAGATTTAATAAATCCCTAGAACAGTTACTATTTCAAAAGAAATCTTAAAGACAAGATATTTGCAGGAGGCTGGGGTGACGGGATCTGACTGACAAAAGCAACGTTGCAACCTTGAAATGTAGCTTCACATTGTACATTGCAATTCACAGCATTCTGCAGTTATCACTCCTTGAGGAGGCTTGAGGTAACCCTACTCAAGCATCAAAAGAGCAAAATGCTTTTTTATTTTATTTATATTGGTTATTTTGTGTGTGCCCGCACAGATGCATACACTAATTTGGACTTTGAAAGAAGGTCCCTTAGACAGGTCTAAAACTTGTTCTTCTTTGAGCAAATTTGAAGAGCATTTATAGGCATCCTCCCGGGGGGCGGGGGGGGAGTAAATAGCAAAACATGAGTTGTAATGTTACAATGCAAACTCCATCCTTTACACCCTATGTGTGGCACCACAATGTAAATAAAAAGAAACAACAGCTGGTTATATTACTTTGGTATCGTTGTTGTGAATGAGGGAAAATATTAAACATCTCTCTAGTTTTTCAAGGAATTACTCCCAATCCTAAACACTTAGATCAAGAAACGAGATGCATTGATTTTTGTGGCATATATTTCCAAGTAAATGTGTTGATTGCTTCCTTTCTGTATTAGGCTCAACTAGTCCAGAATTCAGGAGACATTTAATTTGTAAGCAAAGCTCATTCATCTCTGCAGGGTCTTTCTTGTGGTAAACAAAGAGACTATCTTACATGGTCAGTGTAGACTCTTTATCATAGAATGTAGGTTTTCAAATAGGTTTTCATGAGTAAAACATATATTCGCTGGGCCTTAATGTGGAGTTAATAGCCAAGATATGTAGTTTCCCTCTGAAACGTCTTTCACAAAAGCCACTTGTGGTAACTGAATAACAACAGTTCTACTGCTATAGGATTGGTGAACATGAATGGCCAATACAGTTTCTTTAGCCTTAATTATCTTTCACAAATGAAGGTGAATATATGTGTTGCAGGATCCAATCTGGATCAATTACCAGGACCAAAGGCTTTCAGATTTATGGACTAGAGCCCGTCTTCAGGGAACTTCTGTCTAGCAGAGTGTGTGCTTTGCGCTATTCTGGGTATTTGATTATCTTTGATTATGTTTTACTTACAAAGATTACCTTTCCAAGGAGCTCCTAGCGCAGGGAGAAGCAACTAAGATTAAAAGCCCTTGTAAAGAATGAACACTAACATTGGATTACAGGAAGAGATGAGAAAAAATGTTTTCATATAATGCATCACACAATATTGTAAATCAAATTATTCTCAGTCCGTTGCTTTATATTGTTCTTTTGTATGGATGTAGATAGTTCAGCATTTACTAATGGGCTCAAGTGAATTCACATTCAGACTCTACCACAAAAAATTTCACTTGGGATTTTGGGCCAGTTATACTCCTTCCTATCTCCCTGTCTATCGCACTGGTTATTGCTTTGAGGATACAATGAAGAGAAATGCGAGTCACTCTGTGATCTTAGAGGGAAGATAAAAATCAAATACATAAACATAAATGTTGGGTTGTATGATAGTAGAAAACAGATATTGAATTAAACACTGTGTTTTTATATAGTACACATTGATCTCCACATAGGGTAACAGCCAGCTGTTTAAACCTGATTAAATATTTGGATGGGATTCCTCCAGGTAATACCAAAACTAGAGGCTAAGCATTACTGCCAGAAAATTAGGCAGATAGCTGTCTCCCTGAAATTGTGAAAAGACAGAAGTTACTTTTTTCCAAATTAAGGACCCAAAACTTTCCACTAATTGAAATGGTAGGAATGGCAGGAACACTTCTTTATTCTTCCTCCATTTTTAGCTGGAGCCAAAAAGAAACTCTATAATTATTTAAATAAAGAGAAGGATACTATTTCATGGTTTTTCTCCAGCTCATTTCATATGTATTCCACTGAATGACCCAGTACACATTGATTATGCGTGGGAAGTTAAAACTATTAAAACTCAGTGCCCTTATTGCTGTTAATGATGAAAACTTGAGATTGATGATCTAAAAATAATAAAATAGAATGGATGCTGAAAATGACGACAGCTTCTAAAAGTACCAAATGTGCTTTCCTTCACAATTTTTGATTGAAGCCTAATAAGAAAATATAATAAAGTAACAGTGTAACTTGGTGTTGTCAAGGAATCGTATTTCCTTTAAAACGGACAATGCTAGAAAGCAATGGTTCGATGAAATCTCTATCCTGCACCCAACAGATGGCATGAGCAATAAAATCTCTCACAGTAACACGTTTCTCTGTTGAAATATAGTGAAGAACAGTAATTTCATTGCTGGTTGGTTATTTTGAGTTGTGTTATAGAAAAGGGACATATTTGAAGATTACCAACAGCAACAGACTGATGGACAGGTTCTCAGTGAGGTGTTTAATCTGTGTCCAAGCTTTATCACTTGTGATTTCTTGTGGGTGGACAGGGTTCATGCCTAGTTGATGCTTCTTTGTAAAAGTAATTATTTCTACATAGAACATAAGGTAGTTCAGCAGTATTTAATTGCTTATGTAGTCAGATACTTTTAAACTTAAAACCTACCTTTGATTAATGATACAAGCAGGAAGGCAGGCAGAAAGACAGGCAGGCAGGCAGGTACAAAAGGAGAACAGCTTATTCAGGCTGTTTTCCACCTTTTCCTCCATCTTCTCCAAAACCCTTTCAGAACTGGGGCTTTTATGGAGAGTAGGAGAGTGCAGTAAGTATACAAAATGGTATCCCTTTCTTTTTAAGTTCATCACCTTTGCTATCTTGACTTCTTTTATCCATCCCAAGTAGACAGCACTGCATCAGAACACTGGAGAAGCCCATCAAATGCTTGTATTGTTTCTCTGGGAGTAGGAAATCCATGTTGGCAGAGGCCCCTGGAGAAAATATTTTGCCTGTGTCTGTTAAGTCCTGCAATTTGGCTTCTTGTGGGGAACTAATGCTTCATTTGTGAGTCAATTGTGTTTATATTGCAAAGTAGAGTATCACCTGCTTGAAGCTGTTGAAATATAGCATGAGACGGCATGAGCAGAATGATCTTTTGCAGTGTTTATTGAAGAGTTATCCAAGACTCTTTGGAGGTTCTCTAGATCCTCTAAGTCAGGGGTCTCCAACCTATGGGTCGCAGCCCACTAGTGGGCCATGAAGCAATTGCAACCGGGCTGCAGAAACGGCTGGCGATTGCATGTGCATGCGCAAGTCCTCACTTGCACAAACAACAAGCGAGTGCATGTGCGTGCTCCATTTGTGGGAGCGGCAGTGGTTCATGCATGCTGCTTACACAAATGGAGTTGCACGCGCATGTGTTTGCCAGTTGCTCACGTGGAACCTTCTCTTCCCCCCAACTCCCGCCAGTCTGCAAAATTGGAAACGTTGGAGAACTCTGCTCCAAGTGATCTACAAAATCAAATATTTCAGTTTGCAAAAAATGTAAAATAATGGCACTCTTCTCATTATTATTTTTTGTTAAAAATAGTCTTTTTTAAATAAAAAATGTTAACATTTTATCAATTGAATATTGTTATTTTTGCGATAGTATAAATAAATAAAATTGGCATATGTCAATTTTAATTAATATGTTAAACGTTGATAAATGTAACCTACACAAACAAAATCCTCCAAAATTTTAAAAAGTGGATAGGTGTCCTAAAAGCTGTTTTGTACTGTTGTTGTTTTTTAAGAAACAATGATCTGTTTTACTGTTCCTTAAGGCAGGGGTCTCCAACCTTGGCAACCAGAATTCTGGGAATTGAAGTCCACCAGGCTTAAAATTGCCAAGGTTGGAGACCCCTGCCTTAAAGTACAATAAATTTTTAAATTCAAGAAGGAAAAATACACCATCTCATAATAATTTTGCATGAATTCGTTATGTTCCACATCCCACTGTGCTGGGAGAGTGAGGATACTGTTCAAAGGAGACCCCAGTGGAAGTTTGAAAGAAAATCCCCCAGTCCCAGGAAACCACCAAAATGTGCTCCTAATTCACTAAGAAAGTGCCTAGAAATCTCCCCACCTGAGGCATATTGAAGTAACACAGATAAAGAGATGGTAAACCTCATCTGATGATTGTTTGTAGAGTCATTAACCTTCTTCCTTTTTCACACTTTCTGAGGAGGGGCATTGCTTTCTTCTCTCTAAACTTACATTTGTGCCAATATTTGCTCTCATAAATCAGTGCGTGGTAACAACTGCTTTATACCAGTCTTATGAATCTCATCCTGATCAGTCCTGACAACTGTAAACTACTGTTTTCTCAGACTCTAATGCAGAACACATTTCTATTTCCAAGGCTGGGTTGAAGTCTTGTTTCAATCTTAAAATTGTATGCTGTATTTTTAAATTGTTTTGCTCTAGATACTAGTAAAACACATGACAATTTACTAATCCTATAACTCCAATAATTAATTAATTAATTTTTCATGCCACTCATCTCGCCAATGAGACTTAGTGTCTTGTAATGCCAGCTGGCTTAGTGCCTGAGGCAGGACTATAACTTTGATCTCTTGGTTTTCTAGCCTGATGCCTTAACCCAGGCTTCTTCAAACTTGACAGCTTTAAGACTAGTGGACTTCAACTCCCAGTCATGTTAGCTCAAGAATTCTGGGAGTTGAAGTCCACAAGTCTTAAACTTGCCAAGTTTGAACCATTACACCAAACTGGCTCTGAATAATATATTATTAGTGTTATCTAACATAGTATAATGTGAGAAATGTTATTTTAACTGTAAACATGATTAATCTTTTCATGATTGATATTCAGCTATTGGGATTATACTAATGGACCAGGTTAGTTCCTCTGTCCTTGAATTACATTTCCCATCAGTACTTGGCCAAGGTTAATGAATAATGAAGATCAATCATGTATGACCCAATCATATTTTTATTAGATCAGTAAGTATTACGATCCCTTTATAAAAAAGAAAGTCTCTTTCAAGATGATTTTGACCTCTGCTCGCTCTCTCTCTCTCTCTCTCTCTCTCTCTCTCTCTCTCTCTCTCTCTCTCTCTATCTCTCTCTCTCTCTCTATCTCTATCTATTTATCTAACCCTATCTCTGTGTACTATTTTTTATGGTAACACTATGGAAATAGCCATCTATTTATTTTATTTATGCATTTGTTAAATTTATATGGCTTCCCATCTCTTGACAGGTGACTCTGGGCAGTACTCCACAAGCAATAAAACTATATATTAAAAACACACAGATACGACAAATATAAAAATCACATTTAAAGTATCATAAAAACAAAGATTCTAGATTCTAAGATTTTTTGGGGAGGGGGAAAGGAGTTATTTTCCACCTTAGTGTATAGCTTTAGTCTAGAGAGCAGTTTGGTCTAGTAATTAAGGAACCAAGATAGAAACCTGGAGACTGGAAATTGTGGCTAAACCTAATTGGTTTTATTTAAAAAAGAATAGCACCTGAGCAGATGTGTCCACAATGTATGGTCAAAAAGATCAAGATAGCATATACAGTACAATGCATATGAAAAAAAAATACAATTTAATCATCTTCACTTTTTTGACTATGGCCTAGGGATACCCTTGCAACTATGTGATCTAGCCCAATCTTACGATATCATGATCTGTAATGCAGGTGAATTTTCCCATTGTTCACTTAATTAAACTTGATTTTTTTAAAACTTAAGTTCTCAGTAAAACAATGCATTTGGTTTCTCTTTATCTTTTTCCAAAAAAAAAAAAATTAGGCAGAAGCAAGAATAAAAACTGTGGAAGCCCTTGAGAACTTCGACTTTGGTCAGACAGAGAAGTGTGTTAGGATCAATTCAGTGTCTAGTGGTCTTGCAGAAGAAGATATGAAGGTCATTTTGAAATCCAAGATTCTTCCCACTAGCCTGATGCTCCCGAAGATTGACAACGTAGAAGAAATAAAATGGGTGAGTTAGATAAAGATAAAGACTTGCATCCAATTTCAGAAGGGAAAAAACAAAATGATATAAAGCAAATATGAAATACTTCTGCTGTTAGTACCTGATTCAGTTCATCTACTGTACAATTTATCCGTTTTGTTTTGGAATATCAAAAAGTAATTTATCTTCTCTTAAGCAAATACTAAATCAGATTTGAGAATTGTGATGGTTGTCCTATGCAGTTCTGAGACATTGAACATAGTAGACTTTCTTAGCAGGGGACAACAAATCACATGGATACATTTAAAAGTCTATTTTCAAGACCCACAAGACAAAGAGAATAGTTTGTAACTGCAGTTGCATTATGTGTGGATGAAAGGAGTTAGATTTAAAAATGCAATATTGATACATTATGATTCAGTTTGGACAAAGTAAAATGAAACAAATATGTTAAGAATCAATGCTCCTGTTCATTATACTTGAAGCCTAACAGCCATTATATAGAATTTATTCTCCATGTTAGAACATTTTGGCGGATGGAGGAAGCATTTTACCAACATGTGAAAAAATTATGGTGGAGATAGAAGGAAAGGTCACTCCCAAGGGCAGCCCAAAGAACAAACAGGAAATTTTTAACTAGGAAAGATATTATTTCCTGTCCAGCCCTCTATGTCTTCCTTTTAAATTGCTGGCAGGTGTGTTTATTTTTCATGATTAACTTTTCAGCCAATAGAAACTGGAGATGTAAATTGTTAGTCTGTTAAATTGCATAAGACAATGCTAAAACGGGCCTAATTATGCTGTAATTGTGTTGACTATTGAACAGGAATTTTCATTTCATTTTACCATATTATTTCTTGAGAATATTATTGAAATCAATCAAGCTTCATTTTACTTTGTTTTCTGAGTTCTGCGTAGGGATGAAAATGAGCACACATTAAATATAAAATCCATAAAGGAAAAATATGGGGATAAATAGATTCTGAAGTTCAAACAGGTGTCCTCATCTAGTCTATATATACTAGTATTAAGTGGTCATATGTTCTAATTCTTGCCAGTCAGCAAGTCAGGACAGTATTATCCAGTAATAGAGTCTACTTCTTAATTGACTATCAGTGAAAGAAAACATTCCAACATTCAGAAAACTTAATGTCCAGTATGCTCAAACATACTCACAAGGAATCATTTGGGTATTTTATCACATTCAGTGACTCTCTCAGCCAGCAAGATCTACTTTTATAATTGTATTTAACAACTGCTATAAAGAAGATTGGAAACTAATTCTGTTTTGTTTCTTTTTTATTTTTCTTTAACTTTTTTCCTTTCTTGCAATTTTAGTTTTTTCTTTCTTTGTCTGTTCATTTTCTTTCTTTACATTGTGTGTGTGTCTGTTATATAATATGTATACTGTATATATAAATACACAAAAAGTACATTTTGTAGATATATAAAAAGTATATGTAAAAAGACAGCAAAATCTAAAGACCTTTTGCTGATTGAGCAAATAGCAGACTAATGCAACTGAGAATTGGCTATGCATATTCATATTTCCACTCTATCCAAGGTTTTAGAACAATTCAATAAATATTCACTGGGTGTGAGACTCTAGTTTCCCTCCGCCTGGATTTTTCCTGGAAGCAGAGCCCATCTTTCCTTTCCCTACTCTTTCCTAAATGTTCTCCTCTTATTTTGCTTTTAAAACGGCTATTGCTATGGAAAGCTTTTGGCTGTTTATTTTTGTCCTTCATTTTGATTTATGTGAAGCCTAAAACCTGGAGACTGATGCACAACTAAAAGACGGGCTTACTTGTTCCCTTTTGTGTGAGAATCTCTTGCTCTCTCTTTGTCCTTCAGATGGGTACTTGTTTGACTGGCATGGCTTATTGGACTATAACAAGCCTAACTCTGGCTCTTTTGTTGTGGGACAATCCGCCCACAAATCCTGAACAGTGGGCATTCTTCCCAACACACTATCGGGTGTGCACTGGAATTGAAAGAATGGCTAAAGCCTGCGCCTTCATCCCCTCCCCAATCTTTGTTTTCTGTCTCCCCCCTTTCCTTTTTTTCCAGCCCTCTCACTGAAATGAACACTTTACCAAGCCGGAAACATTTAATTGTCTCCTTTTGAAAAAAATTAATTGAAACTTCTCTACTAGTTGCCTTTTGTATTTGGTGCTAATAGTACTTAAACTGGAGGGGGGGGGGAGGAAGGAAGGAGGAAGACAAAAATAATTAAAATAGGAAAAAGAAACATTATTAGATACAAACTTTACCTGATTGTCCCCAAATGCAAGACATAAAGATTTCAGCAGATACATAGAAGTAGCAGGGGTGGGGGGTTCCATTTTTTTAAACCATTTAACTTAGAAAGAAGGTCCCATGTAAAATTTAGATTTTGAGTATTAACCAATTCATGCCTGTGAAATCATTAGTGAATACCTTTGTTTGATTATCACACTGTTGAGTCTAGCATCAGATTTTGGCTCTGTGTCCAATTAATTGGAAATCAGGCTATTGGCCCTTACTTCCTTTTCTTGACTTTCTCGCCTTAATTCCTTACATTCTGGGGTTTAACTAGCTTGTGACAAGATCAGAAAAGCAGTGGCAGTGGTGACAATGATGACCATGCATGAAAAAGAAGGAAGGACGGAGAATATGCAGACAAAATGTTTTAATTTATTTTGACCTAATGTAAAGTTACCGCAAAGTGCTTAGAACCCTTTTCAAGATACTGTGGTTCTATTTTCATTTTGCTTTGCGGAGGGGTGAAATTGGGGGGGGGGGGAGAAGCGTTAAAAGGGGAAATAACACCTCTAATCCAGTTTCTGGTAAATAGGCTGCCAGGTTTCAAAATGAGTTTCCTTTATATTAGTCAGAATATTATGCTAAGCCTTAAGCATTAGTTTTTTTATGTTGCCATAGCAGCCTTATTCCTGCAGGGTTGTGACCTGTGATGATTACAGTACAAAGCTTATAGGGACTTGAAACCCCCTTTGAAGATGAAAAGTCTTTGATGGTTTATATTTATGCAAATCTCTTAGATATGATTTACCCAACTGAGACTGAATGGAGAGATGATTAAAATTCCCTTTCCCTTTGATAGCCATTAATGGTTAAATATTCCTTAAATATAAAAATGATGTGAGATTTTTTTCCCCTCCTGTCTTTATTGACTAAAATTTACTTAGCATACCTGTGATATATTTATCTCCTTACACATTGCTGGATCTGGACAGACATAATAGATTTACAATATACTGAGGTAGTTTCTCCCCCACCTTCTCTTTTGAAAAGGGAAAAAGAGAAAAAAGAAATCTGTACAAGAGCTTTTGTATGTTCCCAGATGATAGATTTGGGAATCAGGGGTACCCCACCGGCAGCTCAGAGCTAGCTGTGAACTGCTCTCATGGAAAAAATTGGAAAGCTTTGGTCTTCAAAGAATTAAACTTCCTTTTTAAGGCCCTTCCTAGGTAAGCTAAAAATTATGAAGAAAAGGCCTCCAGGACAAAGGGTAACAGGGCCGTGATGAATAATGTGGATGCCACTTTGGAAGGCTGGAAAAAATATACAGGCACATGTCAGTGTCAGACATGAAAGAAAACAGAATGTCAGGTATATCAATCCTTCCTTGTTTTACAGTTCCTGCTTATTTGCATTTAACAAAGGCAGGGTGATGATAGGTGTTAGGCAAATATGTATGCAGTTAAACCTGTACTGCTGAAAACATAAGAGTAGTGCCAGCATTCTTCAAGATAGGCCTATAACAACAGACTGAAAATACAGGGGCAGAGAGTTAGACTGGCAATCTGGACTCTAGATTGTCTGCTTGGTTGGTCTGCAATTTTGTGCAAAGAAATTACAGACCATTTTTGTAGAGGTTTTAAAAAGCCCAGGCCCTAATAGGTCCTCTCTCTAATGTTCCTAGTTTATAGAGAAATGTGCATGGCACTTACAAGGCCGAACACTCGTAGAGCCGATCAATTTCATTCCTTTTGTGGAAACTGCAATGGGTTTGCTCAATTTTAAGGTAAGAAAAATCTGTTTAATTTAGCATGCCTGAATAAACTCCTAGGCTTATAGATTATACGTTCCATTAAATAAATAACACCACCATAACAAGAAATGGGAAAGAAGCCAACTATTATGTTTTTAAATTATATTGCTTTCATATTTTATATAAATCCATTCATTAGTCCTAATTATTCAGCTTTACATGACATAGATGCATCTGACATAACTGCTTTCTTCTGTACTGCTGTAATTACTTTAAGCTCATCAGTATTAATGCACCAAATAAAAGACAAGCAAGTCTCAAAAATAGCCCCAAATAGTTAAGAGTGTTTCTAAATATTTCAAAACTATCATGATTTATTTTCTCTCATTTGCCTTTGAATTTTAGGCATTATATTAAATATTTTAAAAGATTTTTAGAATGGAGTAGAAAGAATATTAAAGATTATTTTCTCCAATATTCTTTCTTAGATTTTTTTTTTTTAATGTACATGCTCAACTGGCCCTCAGAGTTTTTAAAAAAATTCATGAGAATTTCCAGGCTGAAATATCTGCATGACATTACTATGTGTACAATCTCTTTCTCTCCTTGGCCCCAGAAATTCATTTTCTACCTCCTCCCCCATGTCAGTAGTGATGAATGCATGCAGATAGCCTATTTTTGGCATCCGGCCCACGGTTTGCTGTGGAAGAAAGATATTAATACTGAAATTGAGTGCAGCCTAGTCAAGCCAAGATTTCTTGTAAAAGTTTGGTATTATTCGAAGGAGCTGCTGGGAGGCCCTTGTGGCTAGTGTGTTAATAATATAAATCCTAGTTTCAGATATTTCTTTTTCAATATAGGCGAAAGAAATACTAATTTTACATCTTAATGCAAAAAGTGAAAGTGCTTCCTCCTCTCTTTGAATTATGCCTTTCCTCAAAAATGAAACCCAAAGAAAAAGAAAGACTAAATTCTGCCCTGAAAAACATCAACTATGATTTCCTAGGAGTTGTAGAGAATAAAGTAGCATTACAGATACTGATTATATCTGATTGCGGTATTGCTTAAAATAATAAATACAAGCA
This sequence comes from Bungarus multicinctus, assembly GCA_023653725.1. NCBI lineage: Eukaryota > Metazoa > Chordata > Lepidosauria > Squamata > Elapidae > Bungarus > Bungarus multicinctus. The sequence goes on from CM042851.1 coordinate 30,931,606, forward strand.
GCTGAACTTATTTTAGTACTGGTTATTCACAAGAAGATCCTTGCCAGCATTGCATTGTTGCTGTCTACCAAATTATATTTCTAAATAAATAAATATTTTATTATTCAAAGCTCGCAATGATACTGGGATTGCTGCATTTAGAAAATCCCCAAGGTATCATTTGCTTTTCAAATGATTTTCTATGCTACTTGTTGCATTTTATATCTCTTGTAATTATATTAATTTGAAGATATCCAAAGAGCATCAGTTGATAACATACCATATGCTGCCTATTAAATTGTGATTAGTTGCAATCTCCATCTGCAATGTATTAAACCAAATATGCTTCAGTGTGTTTCTTTGTAGTACTAAATATTTTGGAATCTTTTAAAAGTTCCATACTGTAAACACCATATAGTGATTTTTTATTTTTTATTGCTTTATTAAATCCCAAAGTAGTTGCCACATTGGAAAACTTTTATCAGCAAAACCAGTAAGGAAATATTATATTCTGCATTTTAATTTTAATTATACTACATTTTTGCATCCAGAATATGTATTTTTTAATTTGTGTTTGGCTATCATTTGTTATCATTTTAGAATAAAGAATATAATAAAAAGTATATTTTTATTGCAAAACTAATTTTTGAAATGCTGCTTCTTGTATTAATATTTGTGTTGCACCTAAAGGCTGTTTGTGAAGAAACTGTGAGAAGAGAACCACAGGTTGGCCTTCATTTAGATGCTGTGGTATTTGGAGGCGAGGATTTTCGTGCCAGTATAGGTATTTCCTTTTTTAAAGAATATGTTAATTCAGCAGTAGTTATGATACTCTGTTCAATTTTATCATAAATCTACTGAAATCAACAGTAAATATATTTGACTATATCTGAATGTAATTCTATGAGAAACATTTGCATTATCTTTATAGGCTAAAGACTCTAGAATTAACATTAACATTTTATAATTTTTGCAAAAAAATAATAATAATAGAAAATTCTATTTACTGGCTCATAAAAAATAATATAGGATTTTATGGGGGAAGTTAATAAGGAGACCATCTCTTTATATGCAAATTTAACATTTTTAAAAAATGATTGAAGTAATGTTATGTATGATGTAATATTTTGGTATACGAACTATAAACTATTCTTAATATTTTAGCAATCTGTCTTTATTTGCATGTCTATTTTATTGCACACATCTTAACATATGTGCTTGCTGCCTGGGGGATACAAGAGTTGTAGACCAAGACATATGGAGGGTACCAGATTTTTTTAAAATGCCCTGGGCAAATAATTTATTTTTATTGCCTCTGTATCTTCAGATGCTGTTTATCATTTTTCAAAAAGTAAACAAGGTCAGCAGCTTTTCTTTTTACTATTCACTTATGGCAGGTTCCTAAGTGTGAACTGTATTGCCTAATAAGAACTTGTGGATTATGTCCTCGCAATGCAGGATTCCATATTTAATTGACTAGCTTGAGGAATTAACTCAATTTCCTAGATCCATACTGAGTTATAAACTTATCATGTTGGGTACTTTCCACACACACTAAGTCACAAACTACACAGTCACATTCTAGTCTGACATGTAGACCCAACCTCTGAGCAGAATGTAGTTTAGAATCAGCCCTTCCAAAGGAAAGGAATTCAATATATAATGATAAATAATAAGATCTTCAGTAGGTCTCTTGTGAATGCTTCAAAACAAATCTTAAATATTCCACTTAAGGTATTAAATATAAACATTAACATTTAATGTTTTAAAAGTTAAAAATTTAAATTTGAATAAATTATAAGAGAAATTAGTATACTTACATAAGTATAATATATATAACCAAAAAGTTTCCTTATGATACCAAAAAAGCAATTGTAGATGCATTTAGTGGCACTACTCTGGATTAAATGAGTTCAGCAATATTTAAGGATATTTTCTTAAAGTTTGTGTATGTTTTATTATATCCATAACTTTGTAGTGGGCCTTTTTAACAAATAAAAATAGATGATAGCAAAACTAAATGAAATTATTAAAAAGAGACGTAGTAAGAAATAATAGGCTTTTGCAGAAAGCCAGGTGTCTGTGAGTTGAATAATATTCTTTCAACCGTTTCTTAAAAATTGTGATCACATAACAATCTCTTACTGTCTTTCTTTTGCAAATCAAAAACAAATTTATTCTTAACCAAAGCTCTGTTACAAACATTTGTAATGTGAGAATTAAATTTTTATCCACAATGTGGTCTTTCATTTCAGGATCAACAAGTAGTAAAGACACTCAAGATATTCTTTATGCACGGCAAAAAATTATCGTCACAGCAAAGGCTTTTGGTTTGCAGGCCATAGACCTTGTCTATATAGACTTCCAGGATGATGATGGGCTACGTCAGCAATCAAAAGACGGTGCCTCAATGGGTTTTACTGGTATGCCTTTTAGTTAATATTTCAAATACATTAATCTTCTTCTTAATCCTAGATCAGATACAATACTGGAGAGTTTGCTTCGTAGCTTAAGCCTACTTGGTGGATGGTAAAAGAAGTCTGAATGCTACAAACTTTTCAGAATTTATGCTTGTAAAACAGCAGATGAAAGACTCAAGGTGGAAAAATTAAGCCCTTAAAATTCTTTCAACGTATCACACCCTGGTGTCATTCTTTTATTAGCAAAAGTACAATATAAACAATGCGTAGTCTCCTGCCCTTACCATTCAGGCGAGACATAATCTTGGCCAAAAATCTGGGCACATTCCGTTTTCCCATTCAGCGAGCCTGAAGGCATACATTTATGCTCAAAAATTGTTCCCACCACACTTTGAATGTCAAGATGTTTTAAAATTCTTTAGCTGATTTGAGGAAAACTTTCCCTTATATACAAATAGCTATTATAGATTCAATTGAATAATTGGGGGGGAGGGGAATCTTGAGAGCCAGCATTTTAGTATGAAGTATATGAGAAACCCTCACCACCACCCCATATGCTAATTCGGCTTTGATAGCTATTTTCTTGTCACTCTTCTCTGTGAGCTGCTGTCCTGTATTCTGACTTGTTTCCCAGTAATTGCCTGTTCACCTGATGACACCTACGGGAACTGGCAAGACTGCACAATCAAGCAAACTTCTTACAGCCAGCCACTGTAACTTAGGCATTTCATCCATGATTGGTACACTAGATCATACAAGCACCCCTGTGAGATGCGACACATAACAAAGATTGCAGCTTCGTGATAAAAATCAGCTACTTAGCTCACACATGCAGCCTTTAATGTGCTTTCAAAAACAACAGCACCAACATTACAGTGAAATATTTCATTTGCTTTAAATAGAAGATATGCAAATTTTAATACCAGGGAGTTCTTAATCTAATAAGAGGCCAGTTTTAAATGAAAAGATCTGAATCCAGACATGATATTTTGCTGGCTTCTGGGAGAATTAAACTGAAAGAATTGCCTGAATTGCTAGGTGGCATGGAGAATACTTATCTTGAAAAACACAGACACCAAACACCCACATCCACACACCCACACCCACATACTAGATGGATTTGTTTTCCTTTCTTCTAAATAAGAATTTACAAAAAGAATCAACCAATGAATTGATTACTTGCAAAATATGTGCATGTTTCCCACTCACTTGATTAATTTTTTTTTGCTAGTATTGTTTTATAGCAAAAAGATAAAATCTCCTTCAAGTTAAATTTGGCTTCTACGTCTGTATAGTTCTCTTGACAACATATAAGTGTTTTCTCTTTGCCTCTTTCCAGTCTGTGCTCCAACTTTCTAATCTCTGAAGGTCGCCATTAATCAGAACTTCTGAACATTTCAAGATTGGTCCCAGTTAGCTAAGGATGTACTCGCGCTCAAATTATTTTTCCTTCTTTGAAAAACTTGAAAAAGGCCTGTTCACCTGGATTAAAACTATCTCAGTGATAACTAATCTGATATTTTTTTAAAGAAAAGGAGTGGCCCATCGTAATGATTTTTTTTCAATTTCATTTTTGTGCAAACATTAGCATTTGCTGTTACTGAAGTAAAATGTATATATTTTTAACACGATGAGTATTTCCTATTGATATTAGTTTCCTTTTCTTGTTGCTGTGTTATTACACAGCAGCTGAAGAATTGTCCCCATGCAGTTTAAAGCATTTCAGCTTGACCCTACAAACCTTATTCCCTTATCATATTTGTTTATAGCCAAATTACAACCTTTTACCAAACAAACCATTTTATAAAAATGAGTTCAATCATTGTTTAAAAGAAGGTTGGATCTTCTAAATAAGATCCTATCTTATTTAAGAGGCCACTCAGAAGTTTGGTAGCTATTTTAAAGAGTTGTGCTATGGGTATATGGCCAGGATTGAATTTTTAAAGAATAAAACACTCTTCCTAATTCAGTGCTACTTATATGTGAATAGATGATTTATAGGCACAATGGCTTGGGTTATCAACATACCATTTTTTACCATGTGAGCATTTAAGAAAAAAAAAAAGAGCTTCATCAGTTTTAAAATTCAGCTGAAGAGAAGATTGGTTTTGCCAACCTGGTCAAATAGGAAATGTGAAATTAAGTATGGAGGTATCAGCAGGAGGAAAATTCTGCAACCCATCAAGCCAAAGGATTTTTACTTTCCAGAAGAAGGAAATCACAAACCATTTTTATTGTTGCTTATCTGTAAGAACGTGGCTGAGCTATTCAAACAAGTTCCGGGCATATACTATGGATTGAAAGATGAATGATTAGTGTCACTTAGAAATCTGAATAAGGGTGTCAGGATGCTTTGACCTGGAGAACATACAGCCAGAAAGGAAATATTCAGTACACTTTTACCTTTGCAAACAATTGGAATTGCAAAACTGAAGTGGGGGGGAAATCCCAAAATTTTAAAGACAATAATAGCTGTCAGAACAACAGCTTTCTTTAAAACTGAAAAAAACTGAAGAACAGGAAGATCAACATCTAACGTTCAATGCCAAGCAAGAAAGGAGAAGAATAAATACCTTAATCAAAAATATCACCAAGCAGAGGGAAAGAGGAACACAACAGGTACTTTTAAGAAAATCTGAGAAATCATAAGAAAATGTACAGCTGAAGTAATGAATATTAATTACAGTAGAGATCTATTAGAGCAAATGAAGGTGAAAAGGCTGTACTGAACTCATATAAATTAAAGTACAAAATAATAATGACAAAAAGATGCTTATTTGAGACAAAGAGCACTTTGAGCACTGGAAAAGGCTCTCTGTCAACCAATATGGAGAGATACCAGCCTAGAAACTGGAAATAATTGGAAATTACACCAAACTGAAGAAGGGAGAAATAAAAAGGAATGTATAAATTACTGACTTATAGTACTGATTCCTCACACCAAATTTTTTTAGCCTAGGATCTTAATAAAAAACAATACCAAATATGGAAAGAGAATAAAGCCAATGAACTATCGTGTCAAAAAAGGCAGAGAGGCACAAGGTCAGAAAGTGAATACTATAGAAAGTATATACTAGATGGAAGAAATGAATACAGTAAGGAAGTGGAGCTGGCTTCACTGTCCAATGCAAGGTTACAGATTATGAAAAAAAAGGATATTATCCCAATTCTATTTAATTTACAATGATTATTATGGTAATTTACAGTCATTATATGTGAGTATTTGGGACTCTAATATGGAATGCAGACTTGGAAATGATGTTATCTAAATCAGAGTCCCAAATACTATTAGAGATACTGTATGTAGATGACACTATTGTTTAAGCCAAAAGCAAGCAAGACTTAGAAAAATGTATATGAAAGTAAAAAGGAGAAAGTGAAGAATCAGACTTAAGGTATAATATTGCAAATGCTATTAGTGTCAACCAAGCTACCTAATTATAAATTCATTTGAACCTAACAGCCAAGAAGTGAAAAAGATACCTAATTTTGTTGAAGAAAAGATGATGAAGAACAAGGATATTTCTGTCACAGCAAAGGACAAGACAGTTAAAGCACTTGTCTTCCCAGTGGCCTCTGGATATGAAAGGTTGCATATTAAGAAATAATGAAAAAAAAACGCTTTCAAATGATCAATCTAGAGATTTTTCTGAGGGTACCATGGAATGCAAGAGTAACTCCATATAAAATGAAAACTGGCAGTTCTCTTGAAGTAGGAACAGCAAGCAGAAATTCACATATTTTGGACATGTGATTCAAGCTGACAGATAAGGAACCAGAAAAATCAACTATGCCTGGCATGTTTGAGAAGACAACAGAAAATAAAGAAGATGGATGAATCAAAGAAATTATAGATCTGTCCCTGGAAGAGCTACAGGTTGTGACTAAAGGCAGATCAAGATATCAAGCATTTGTCCACATAAGTACCATAAATTTTAAACTTGATAACACATAGCTAACTGGGGAATTAATACCAATGGTAGGCAGGTCCAGATGATATTAAATTTCTAATACATTCCTTTATACAATCCTTTATAATATATTCTCAAGATGGCCACTGGACCTCAATTTTACCACTGTTGGTTCAGAACCTTAAAATGATTAACCAACCAGCCAACATTTGCAGAATCAAAATCAACAACTTACCCTCAAGATTTGTTAGCATGAACCTCCAAGTATCACTTTACTATTTTATCCCCAAATAAAGGTTATATTTTAAAATATAATAACAATCCTATCTGGTTCTGTATAGGATTGGGCTAAGTATTAATATGCAGGTGTAGATTTGGTCAATTTCACAATGGATTTTGCACATTCCTAAACATTTACCCATTCAAGTTAAATATGAACTCTTGAGATAATTACGTTTTGTATTTCCCTAGGTAAGCAGACAGCAAGATGTTGACAATAGTTGATTTCTAGGGAAAATTGAGCCTAATCTAGAATTTCATAACTCCATGCTATTACCTGTTTGAGGTTTGTTTCTCTGAGTTATGGGCCTCATGTAAAATAAATAAAACCCAAATTTATTCTGAAATATTTCTTACACAACTTGGCCATTTTTCTTTAAATTAAAAAAGCCCTAGCTTTCAGCTTTTGTTACTTCAGTTTCAACCATAACAATACAAATGCACACAATAGATACAAACTCAAGGTAAACCACACCAAACTTGATTGCAGGAAATATGACTTCAGCAACAGAGTGGTCAATGTTTGGAATACTCTACCTGAATCTGTGGTTTCTTCCCAAATCCCGAAAACTTTAACCTTAGACTGTCTACTATTGACCTCACCCCTTTCCTAAGAGATCTGTAGGGCGCGTGCATAAGCGCACCTATCCTACTATTTTTATTTTTCTTATATGTATTCATAACTATGTTATACTTATACCTGTTATCTTATAATTGCTTGACAAAATAAATAAAAAAATAAATAAATATGATATGATATGATTCAACTGTTTGGCCCACCAGGATAATTTCTGGAAAATATTGCCACAGAGTTGAGTTGGTTTGCTATCATCTAACTTTCTCACCTAGCATACAGTTCAAAACATTGTTTCTTCCAGCTTCCTCTTTAACTTTACACTGACAACATAAAAAAAGCAGAAAACAACAAATTTGCATATTAGCATCTACTTGATAGGACTTCTTGTGTTAAAACTACACTTGGAGCAATATTATCAGGAAAATGTGATAGTTTTTACCATGGCTATCAATAATACCAGCTAAGAATGACTTTAATAGAAAGGATCCATGGCATGTATAGGAGAGGGAAAATAAAAATACTTTTTTTTTTTACAAAAAAGTAAGGATAACAATTTCAGCTGCATGATCAAAACCATGTTCCTTTATTGGAAGAATCTAAATCTGTTATCATTGAACTAAGGCTTTTTGCCTTTAATGTAGTAAAAAGTATGCACATACAAACATATTTTTAAAAATAGTTGAATTTAATATAATTTCAGAACCTGTAATTTCTAATAGTTTTCATTTTTAATATATTTTTATTAAAAGTTTTAAGAACTAATAAAATTACAATGAATGAAATTAGAAATAAAGTGAAAAATAAAAAAGGAACATAAAAAGCTAAAACTGCAATAAGTTTTATGATAGGCTTTTCCAGTCACCAATAAATGTGGATATTATCTTTTCTCTAATGAAGGATGCTACTTTAACCATCTCAGCAAGATTTGTCAATTTCACTAGTCATTCCTCCATAGTGGGTGGTGCCGACCACTAGTCATCTACGGTCCTTAATAAATAATCTCTATTCCCACAAAGGTCCAGTCTGTTGAATTAATTTTGCTATTTTCAAAAGCACTTTCATCAGAATATAAAATGTATGATAGACACCTTTATCCATTTAAAATCTTCCTGAATCACGATCTTGTTCATTCCCAGAAGACAACTCACCAAGAGTCCTGAGAGCCTTTGATCTTCTCTGCTGTTCGGAATATCTCTTCGATTGTAAATTAGTAAAATTATATGTCCGTAAAGGCTACTTAGTAGTTAAAAGTATGCTGATAATCTCTTGATTCCTAAGCCGTTCAACTTGCAATCTGCCACAAGAAACTCAATTCCAGAGGTCTCCTTATGAGGAGCAGCTCTGCTATGGCACAAGTGGACAATCCTACAAATTCTTCTTTTTGAAAGATTTTTGCAAGCCGGAACTTGACTCCTAAGCGCTGATTTCATTGTACTGATGTCCGAGCTTATGGAGCCACTCATAGGGATATCTAACTTGCCATAGGTACTCATCTGAAGTCAAATTTCTTCAATTTCTTCAATTACAGTTAAAATGTTCTTATGAAAAACAATGATAATAAATTTTTCAGGACTACTATGGTGAAGGAAGTATAACATGATTTCCAGTTTTCTTTTCATATTCATTCAGTAATAAATGAAAATTTGAATTTCATACAAATATACAAGGTACAATTGATTACTGACTCATAGTACCTTCCTGTTTTGTAATTCTGCATGCCCCTTCCAAATTTGACACCAAAAATATTTGGTTTTTTTAAATATCATTGTTAGTTCCTACCAAAAGTTCTTAAATTCCCTTTTTCCTTAAACCTTTTACTGTATAATGGTACATATTAAGTGTAAATCCCATGTTAGTCTTTGTCCTAGATTGCTCTAGCAATGAAATAGATGTAAGACCCCAATGTGTATAGCTTCCATTACCTTTAATCAATACTTTGAAATTCATTGTAGTTTTTAAGGCTATGTTTGATAACTGTTAATCTTTATAGCCCGGGGATTTATATTAGGACTCTGGGTTTAATTCAGAATTGGCCATACTAACAGGAAACCATTAAGATCAATGAAGTCTGTTTGTCATGACTGTCTCCAGTGAATTCTGCTGGACACTTAAGTCCACAAGATATTTGGCTATATAAGGAGCAACAACATGCAATTGCAGCATTTTAGATTGTTGCTGATCTTAAAAGATTGAAGGTCTTTTGATATGTATATAATTTTTAAATTCCATCCACATCTTTATCAAAATAAAAACTGTCTCAATTTAAATGATAATTTAACAATAATTTAGAGATCCCTGTTTTGAAATACAATGCTTCTTGTGAAATATATTTTATCGGGGCTTTCATCATGAAATATTTGTGCAAAACTATTCTGAAATTGTAATTTAATTGCTTACGAGTAAAATAGAGTGCAAATCCAGTACATAAGTATGTTGTTCATTTTTGTGGTATAACCTCAAATATCTTAATTTGGAATAATCAAAATTTGAGCAGGACATTAATGTTTTTATTTGTTTTACAAAATAGCCTTTGAATAGCTGAAAATAAATCTTACTGAAAGTTATGGAGCAGCTGAATCTCACATTACAAATTACCTCAATTACAAGTGATAACATAATTAAAATCTGAAAAAAAATAATGCAATCTGGTTTCTAAAGGATATCTTTACCATAAAACAGATCTTATATTAATAAATTCCTAAAGACATGGACAATTAGCCCTATGTATACAGTGGCATTTTTAAACTATCTAATTTACTATATGTTTTAGATAGGTTTTAGACTAGGTTTTTAATTATTATTGTTATTATTTTAATTTTTAAATACTTTGTAGTGTGATTGTGATGTGGTAGTTGGGGCACTGTGATGGGGTAGCTTTCAAATTTCATTGTATTTGTAGAATGCAATGACAATAAAGGTATTCTATTCTATTCAAAATTGACCCTATATCTTTTTAAAATAGAAGCAAATCATTAAAAATAGTTTTCTTTCCCTTTAGAATGTTTAAAATAAAATAAATAATAATCTGCACTCTACATATAAAATTATGACTATATACTATGGATAAAATTAACTACTATACTATTGAAAATCAAAATGCTGAAACAATTATATATTTCTTCCAGATGAATAATTTGTCCTAAGTTGAATCCCTTATAAAGAAAAAAATATTACTTCTTAAAAGTACATGATATAATTTAATTATTTTTAATTGTTTTGCTTGTTTACGGAATATATTTTAATCATTTTTCAGTATTTCCAAGTACTGTATACTGAACATTTTTTTAAAAAAATGAAACATTCACTACATTGTAATTACAAAATTGTGAAGAAAAAAATGTAAAATTAAATTTGTTAAGGACTTTCAGTTAAATTTTATGTAGTTTGTCTTGGCTGGCCAAGGAAGAGCAAAATGGTAGTCACATTAGAAAAAAACATAACCCATGTTATATCATTTCATTAAGAAAGAGAACATTTGCATGGGTCCATGTTTGTGAAAGTCTACATTTTGATATGAAACAAATTATACATAAAATAAATAATCATAAGTCTGTATTGATATTAACTACATAAGGAATATTTTCAATGTACTTATTTAGAATTATAAAGGATTACCCTGTACTCTATGTTTGGGTATAGAAGTTAATTTCAGAATTAATTTAAATTCTGGTTTCAATAAAAGTTTGGTGAACAGGTTAAACTTCAAAAGGGAGTTAATTTTAAAATGATGATGATGATGATGATGATGATGATGGTGATGATGATAGTTCTAGTGATAATAATAATAGTAATGGAAAACTCTTAAACATGCATATGCATGCAGAACTAGCAATTACAACATTTTGCTAGAACATCTGTTTGTTAATGCTGACTATGGTTATTAATCTTGTTTGTAGGTAAGCAGGTGATCCACCCTAATCAAGTTCCTATTGTCCAGGAACAATTCTCCCCAAGCCTTGAAAAAATAAAGTGGGCACAGGAACTGATTACAGCTTTTGAAGAACATCAGCGTGTAGGAAAGGTAAAACATTTTCTTCAAGATTTAGAATGTGGATTCAAATAAAAATCAGTGTCAAGTGTTTCTTGGGGAATTTAGACCAACTTGTTTAAAGATACAGTAACACACACACACATACACACACACACACATTGAATAATAATATTTTTATCCAGGACACTGATGTCAGGAAACAGCATTGTGTCAAAATTTATGCTATCTTGGCTTTAAATAAAAACAATCTTTCTGAAATTATTGCATTTCTAGTCTTTTAAATAAATATAGATTCGATATTTATCCTCCAGTTACACTCCAGTATGGTATTTGTTTTATCTTACTAAGATATTTGTTAAAGTGGTAATTGAAAATCAGGGCTTCTTTCTTCATAGTGAGGAATTCTTTGCAGTCTTTCAGTCAAATTTATAGGGCAGCTTACAAAATACCCAACTAATTTCAAGAGCATTATTTAATTATACACAGTTGCTTTAGTTTTTTTTATTGCCTGCTCCACCCAAATAGCAGGTACCAGTTATTTTTCTAATCACAAACTACACAGTTCCTGACAAGGTGGAGGCACTTTTATTGCAAAATGAATATATGAAAACCTATTTTTTATCTGAAGGTTCTTTTAATATTAAAGACAGCATAGTAGCACTCATATATGATTGTTCCTAATTTAGTGCATCATTGAATCTCGTGTTGCCTGCTCTGTGGGTTTCTGCTATGTAAACATTGTGGTGATAAAGCACAATCTGTCTTCACTTTGTGCCAGTAACACTTAAATTAGGGGTCGCCTGAAGGAAAATTTTATGCTAGCTACAGCATTGTCAGCTAATTATCTTAAAGGTTATTTGCTAGAATATAGTTTACCACTTGGGGGGGGGGAGTTGAAATTAAATGTGCTTCTTTTAGAAAGAGCAAAATCTGACATGCTTATCAAGCCAGCAAAGTTGTCCAGAAGTGCAGAAGAAAAAGTGTGATCCTTTTGGTGCAATTTACCCAATATTTGATTGCCAAAATACAATATTCTTAGCAAAGCCAAGTACACACATACACAGCCACACAGAAAACCCCACAAGTGCATATGGATTTCTGGCTATCTCTTATAAAGCCTATTAACACTATACTAAGCTATGAAAATATACAGTGTGCAGAATAGGAATTGCAGTTTTATGTCTTCTGTTTTCTGTTTTAAAAAAATACTTTGAATTCATAAGCTATTGACATTTTATATTCTTTTGTATTGTTGAAATGTGGGCATTTTCAATACCAAACTCTTCTGGAACTATGGCTTAAACCATCACAGTATCTTTGCAGTTGGATAACTAGCATTCTCATAAATAAAACATTATCAAGTAATTCCAGAGATGTTCTAGTTACAAGTCCCTTCAAACTACTGGTGTATTTAATACTGCAACTTAGGATGATTTTGAAATAAATTGAGATAAATGATCTACAATTAAGGACAGATAGTTAAAGACCCTTTTACAGAGAATCCTGTCTCTCTTACCTGCTTTGCAACTGCCTAGAAAATGTAGTCATGGAAATTGAAGCTTCTGTTTGACCTACTATTAATACTGAATAGTTATAAATATGGCACTGGATATTCATTCTAGGATTAAATGCTGACCTCATCAAAGAAAGTGAGAGGGTTAGCACTGATTTCAATAACAGCCTAGCGTCATTCAGTGGGTTGAAGCAAAAAGCTGTTTAAGCAATGCTTCCTGGAAATCTTTAATCAAAATTGCAAAGTATAAGGCTTAAAAACCTGATTCTTGAAAAATCAACCCACATCTGACTACTTAATTTCCCCAAAGAACTGCCTTTCACTTATGGAGATGGCACTAATATTTTCATCACAATTTTCATCACAACTTAAGGAATCTAATTTTGAAATTTTTGTTCCATTTTAGCATGGATAACTAAATATCTTAAACTGAAATTGGGACTGTTGTCCTCAATTGTATTAGTATATTACTCTTGTTTTCTTTGTAAGCCACACACTAATATTAAAATGCCATCTTCTCCACTTGATTTCTTCCTCTCTTCTTTTTTATTAAGTTAAAACTTTAAATTTCAGTGAAGGAACAGAACTTTAGTTTGATATTGTTAAGGCTTGCATGAGGAGAAAAATGTGAACTTGTTTATATATGTGTGTGTGCATTAATCAAAACTGAAAGCCTGGAAAAAAATGAAACACAAAGGATTAGAATGACTAGCCTGGTGTCCGATAAATTGCTAATCTTCAACCTCTGAAATTACAGCTTGTCGTTAATTGGAAATTCTTAGCAAACTAAGTTTGATGCTACCACCGAACAATAGTTTATATTCACACAAAGCAAACAGTTCCCATTGTTCGTCATAATTTGGAGAATACAGAAATAGTTGCTTTGAGGGAATCTGAAATATGATAGGATATTTTAACTAAAGTATACTGAGTCTAATATTATGATCATTTTGAAATTTTAGACATTCACTAAAATCAAAATATTTTTTGTTTCATGAAAAAAATTGCTATTAAAAACATTCAAAAAGATTAATAAAGTAAGGCATATTTTATTTAAATAGCACACTATATATCTTTTCTTTATATAACTCCCTATAAAAAGCTAAACTAATCAACATTTAATTGAGATTCTTCAGTTATATGTTTTTGCTAAGTTTTCATTCATAACAAATAAAGTAGAATTCTTTCAAAATATATTCTAAAAAAGTATATATTCATTACAATGTATGTTTCTCAAGATTTAAATAATACAATAACTCTATCTACTGCAATTTTAAAAACTGAAATCTTTACAATTTTGCACAAATCTGTACAATTTTTATCATTTTCTAAAACATTCTTAAACCAACTCATAGTAAAATACAAGTATAATGTGATTCATTTGCTCCAAAGTAGCACATTATTAGTGAATTAAGCTTCCATCTTTATTTTATAGCCTTTTAAAATAATATTGACTTTTAGTGTCAGTTTTGAAATAAATTTCAATGCATTTAATTTTGAATAATTTGTTAGTAATTTAAGAAGAAAACAGAAATATCTTATTTACTAGTTAAGAGGAAGACACTGGAGATAAGAGCTTTCCTGTGTTGTACAAAGAGACACTTAGTGTACAAGAACCATTACAGGCATAAAACAGTTAAATGCCAAAACGAAATTTTTCAGTCTATCATCATTGTACATCTTTAACTGCATCATTTGTTCTGACAGCTGTTTGATGTGATCTTGCATAATATGCTAGTACTTTATTTTATAGAGACAATGACATAATAGTGGGCAAATTACTATATGCTCTGAATATAGCCTTCTGAAAATTTAAGTTACCAGTTCTCATAATTGCAAGATTTGTTTGAAAATATCTGAACAATAGCTAGTAGAATTGTCAAAATAGAATTGTGACTATCAACCAATTATTTAGTGACCTGGGAAATAAATTGCAGTTGACTCATAATAAATTCTGCAAATTAGTAAAATAATGCAGAATTACCTTTATTAATCATTTTTCTTGGTTAAAAAAAGACTTTTAATTGTAAAGTTAAAAGTCGTTGGGTATAAACTATTGATCAAAGGTTGATCGAAAAAACATGGATTTCAGGCCCATTTCCACCAGGGATTCTTATCTTAAGGCCTGAATATATATTAACAAATAATCTACAGCACAGTGCTACAGGATCAGTCACCTAATATGCAATATAATCTTAGCAGGTCCTATATAAATTTTCCTGCTACATTTTCAAAGGGTCAGAGGTTGCCCAACTGTTTACTTCAACAGCAAATTGGAGCTATTAAAAATGAAATAATTTCATTTAACTGCATAATTAAAACATAAATTTTCACATGCATTTCCCTAGAGAATTGCGGTGCAGTGTTAAATAGGAAATGCATTCTTGTTTCTACAGCTGAGCTGGTGTTTATTTGAAACCCTGAGAAAGGAAAAACGTAAAGGGGTATATGCATATGTATATTTTGCTTTCCTAAGAAGAAACAGACATTTTGAACATATGTTATACACAACTATTTCAGCATTGTTTTCTGAATCACCACAGATTTAAAGTTGCCTAATGGGGATCTGAAAAATTAAGAGGAAATATAATGAAAGGAAAACAAATACTTCTTGTCTAATAATGGAATATTTCAAAATATTACCTCAAATTAGAGTATGCGTGCACAAGAATGTGTTGGGGGTATGATAAACCTCAATGTGGAGCCAATATTTTTCACTACAAAGGGAAAATATGAGGCTTTAAGAGTTTGAGTGAGAAGGAAATAACGGTAGGATGGGGCGGGGCATTAGGATTGAGAAGATCAAGATCAGTTTGTAAGCTGTGACTGCCTGAACTAATTACTCCAATACAAATAATCTTCATGACAATTAGGCCTTGAGCCATGTTTGGGAAATACATACTTTGATTGAAAGTGTTATGCAGATTATCAAATTATCAGTTTTTTAAATTCCATTTCATTATCCCTTCAAGGAGTAAGATTTAATACCAGGTGACTATGCATGCAGTCTGCTGTGCAGTGTTTTGCTTTCAAAAATGATTTTTTAAAAAAACCTTCCTTACAGTTTTGAAATTCTTCAATGATCTCCCTTCCAAGTTCTAACCAGGTCAAAGCAGGGGTGGGATTCTACCAGTTCGCACCTATTCGCTAGAACCAGTTGTTAACATTCTAAGCAGTTTGGAGAACCGGTTGTTAGAAGAAATTACTGGCCTAATCCTGTTAAGGAAGGCAGGAAGGAACCCTTATTACATTCTACTTGGCAGGACTAGACTTCCTGTCTCAGGAACTTCTCTGGAGTTTTTTTCCCCTCCTTTGCTGGTACTTTGCTTGTGTGGAGTTACCATTCAAAGTTACAATGGCACTGAACAAAATGACTTATGACCATTTTTCACACTTTTGACTGTTGCAGCATCCCCACAGTCATGAGAGGCCAGGCAAGGAGATGCATGTCTTGATGTGAGTGATATTGAGTTGGCCACGCCCACCAACTAAGCCACGCCCACAGAACCAGTTGTTAAAAAAACTGAATCCCATCCCTGGGTCAAAGCCTTGAGAAGCCATGAGATCAGCCAAGGTGGACTAGATGCTTCTATCTGTGAAGGTTCCCTTCCATAGAGGCTACTACACTCTGATAAGCACTGATCAAGAAGGGAATATTTTTTCACAATAACAAATACCAAGGAACTGAAGCTTTAATTGGCTTGGGGAGTATTTCTGTAGAGTACTTAGCCTAATTGTTCATTCAGCCACTGGACACCAAAGTGTAACCTGAATCTGCCTCTACTAACTCGAGCTAATGGTTTCCTCTCATCGCAGATGACCTATATCAACTATTCAAGTTTAGCTTCTCTCCAGAAATGATGGACTGCAACTGCCATCACTCCCACCACTAAACGTAACAGGAATGATTGCTGCATGTAGCTCAAAGGCAACAAATTCAGCAAGCCTTGTTTATTCATTGGCAGAAAACTTCCTAGGGAGTGGTCTTTGGCATTTGAATCCTTTTCTCTCACAGAAACTAAGGTCACATTCATAAGTAGCATCTGTTCTATTGCTAAATCACCAAAGTCATTCTCTTGAGTACTTAGGCATATCTGAGACATCTTTCCCAGCTTATACAAATATATTGTATGAAAACAAACAATCACATTTTTATATCTGATGTTGTTTGATCTATCCTGCCCCCATCAAATTTTCAGGTATGAAAAGATGGCCAGAATGTTGAAAAATTATGTCCTTTAGATCCAACTCAAGGCATCACACTCTGCCACAGAGCATGACAGATGCAAGAAGACCTTGTAGCAAGAAGGCCACAAAGCCACATATTACCTGGTGTTTTCCCACTCCCCTGGAGTTCCAGGTATAATGGGCCTCAGCTGCCTTCTTTCTTCTCAAGAACAGGGCAGAGCAAAAGAGCTAATGTTCTGGCCATATGGTCTTTTTGGGGTACACCAAGAGCATTCAAAGGAAAACCGTACCGCCTTAAATACCTTTGTTTCACTGTATTTGGCAGGGATTTTGTTAGAATTAAACCAGTTACCACTAAAGCTTGGCTGAAAATTATTCATTTTACCCCATTCAGGTAAGAGACATGCAGAAAGAGAGACATTTGACTTATTGCCAATTTAATTTTACTTCCTTCACATCCTTCCTGGCTTGCTCACTTCTTTAGCAATGATACCTCCATGAATCTCCAGCTTCACCCAGGCCATGGTCTTTAAGAAAGTACAATACACCTGTATGACCGAAAAAAAATCTTGAATTTGTTTACTCAAAAGTAATTTCAATTTATTTCAGTTGTGCTTACTTCAGTTGAAGTAAAATAGTTGAGACTTAGCAATATCAGCATCAAAAGATTTGTCATTCTTTCACATATTGCGTGATGCTGGCATTACATTTTTTAGAATTCAACCTTTCTTCTTTGGAGCAGACAATACTAACATAAGCAATATTAACAGGATTAGGATAGAATATTGTTGGAAATCTTAACTGAAATAAGCATTTTTACATGTCATGTTTTTTTATTTAGCAAGGGCTAAATTAAATATTTAATTTTTGTAGGAATGTATGTATGTATGTATGTATGTATGTATGTATGTATGTATGTATGTATGTATGTGGTATCAGAAGTTGTGGGTGCTCCAACACTGGAGATTTTTAAGAAGAGACTGGACAACCATTTGTCTGAAATGGTATAGAGTTCCTGCTTCAGCAGGGAGCTTTCAGCACCAGCTGGAACAAAGCTGAACTATCTTTTTGATGGCATCTTCATACACCTTAACAGAATAACGGAATAAAAAGTAGAAGGGGGCCTTAGAGGCCTTCTAGTCCAGAGGTGTCAAATTCAATTTCATTGAGGGTCACTTCAGGGTTGTGTTTGACCTCGAGGGGCCGGGGGGGCATGGGCAAGATGGACGAGGCCAGTTCAATGTCACATACCGAGACTCTGTATTGGGCCACGACGGCCTTCTGTAGACCTCGGAGCTCACTGAGCTCCGTTTTCATTGGCAGTGGGTTGCAGGAAGCTGTTGCAGCCCAAAACAGAGCCCTGGAGGGCCGCAAGCAGCCCCCTCTGAACTCCCTTTTCACTGGCAGAGGCACCATGGACCAGTCCTTTGCTGTTTCCCGGATGGGCCTATGGGCCAGATCTAAGCATCCTGTGGGCCAAATCCAGTCCCTGGGCCTTGAGTTTGACACCCCTGTTCTAGTCCAACTCCATGCTCAGGCAGGAAACCCTATTTCTGGAGGCAAGTTGTTCCACTGATTAACTGTCAGGAAATTTCTTAGTTCTACATTGCTGCTTTCCTTGATTAATTTCCAACCATGGCTTCTTTGTCCTACCTTCAGCCGCTTTGGAGAATAGGTTGACCTCCAGTCTCCTAATCATCTTTGTTGCTCTTCTCTGTACTCTTTCTAGTCTCAACTTCTTTTTTATATCATGGCAAAACTGGATACAGTATTCCAAGTGTGGTTTTTCCAAGGCATTATAAAGTGATACCAACTTTCCTGTTAATTAACTAAGACAAGGAAACCCCCTTGTCTTTTTATTGATTTATTTATTTATTCCAGAAAAAAAATAGCTGAATGTCCTGATAATGGCTTGCTATAATTGGGAGTTGTAAATCCAGCAAGCATTATTAGGACATTCATACCAAGAGTTATGGTGGTGCAGTGAATTAAATGCAGTTCTGCAGGCTACTTCTGCCAGCTGCCTGCAATTTGGCATTTCGAATCTCACCGGGCTCAAGGTTGACTCAGCCTTCCATCCTTCCGAGGTCGGAAAAATGGACCCAGATTGTTGGGGGAAATATGCTGACTCTGTAAACTGCTTAGAGAGGGCTGGAAAGCACTGTGAAGCGGTATGTGCTATTGCTATTTAGCTATTTTTTTTTTAAAAAAAGTATTCTTTGGAACATCCAACCCACTAGGGTAAGATCTGTCCCTGTTTTGTATCCTTTCACAAGAGCCTGAAGATCTTGCTCTGCCAGTTGGCTTGGGGACAAGATGAAGGAGTTCCACAGTGAAGATGGCTGCTGGATTGATGGCAGACTCCACCTCCTCACTTGCTCTCTGCTCTTTACCCATCCATCTTTTTTATCATATTGATGTATTCTCTTCGGGGGGGGGGTGTTCATTTATTTTATTGTTCTACTACAGTATTTTATTTCTGTTCTGTTTACACTCTTTTCATTTCTTCCTTTTCATTGTTGTAAGCAACCTAGAGTAGCCTCATGGCAAGATATGCAGCAAATCAATTTAATTAGTAAATAAATAGTGGCATTTGCATGCGAGTCCCTCAGATGTACCACTGCTTAAGCCATGGCTGGCCCAACTGGCAATATTGTAGAATACCTGATTTTGTAATTTAACACAGTTCACCTAGGGATCAGAGATACTACTACTACTTTCTTCAAATCTCCCATCACCATGCAGGTGTGGTCCAAGTGACTCACAGTCTTGAAGTCTATTTATCTTAATCTGTTTAGTGGCCATATGGAAGTGGGCTTTTTATTTCTTTTACACCCCGACTAATGTACAACTGAAAAAACTGCAGTAATGGAACACTGACTACTAATAAAAACAGGATCAAGATGCCAAATCATGACTCCTGATCATGTAACTATGAAAGAAAATATGTAGATTTAATTCATTTAAGAGAACTGAATAATTGAATTTGAAACTGAATTTCCAATCTATTCTGTTAGGCTACTTCAAGCACTAGGAATCTAAATACGCAAATAAAACAGCCTAAAATATTTTAAAGAAGTAAGAAATACAAAATTATTATAAGATATTTTAAAGAACAGATAAGCACCATGAAGAAAATTGAATACAATAAATACAGTGCAAAGAGGGCTTCTAACTACCACACAAGCTACATCATTATGGATGGAGATTACAAGAATTGGAAAAAGTAATGTTCCTGAGTCCATAAAATGGTGCCAGCATTCTTCTCATGTCATAATGAATTTCCATTTGATTTTTTTAAAAAAAAATAGATTATCTTTAATTAAGAAAAGCAATTACCATAAATGGTAAACAAAGACAGGCAAAGTACCAGATTCATACAGAATCCTCAGACATTTTTAGAAATCAAAATGGTAGCTACAGTCTAGTATTTTATCTAGAAATGTCCCCTTTGCCATAAGAAAAGATTAATAAGGTGAGAAAGCAGAAAGCATCTGTGGGAAGGGATGCCAGGAGAACTTAACCCAGGGGCCTCCAAACTGGCTGGAGAATTCTGGGAGTTGAAGTCCACAAGTCTTAAAGTTGCCAAGTTTGGAGATCTCTGACTTAACCGATTTTCTCTCTAGGAAATGGATATATTATAAATGTTTGCATCCTTCCATGACAGCTATTATGGAACAATCCTCATGACATCTCAGAATTCTGAATGTTGGGGACCTGTACTCCAATGGATAGGGTATAGATTCAATAGTAACAAAGCGAATTGATTTATCTACAGATCACTGATAAAAGACAAATCTAAACTACAATCCTCCACAGATTCATTTAGAGTCAATGGGATTATGTCTTAGTAAATAAATATGCATAAAGAAGCTTCTTCTTACATGTTGTCCATGTCCTTGGGAACCTTGAGGATGCATCAATTGTAGTTTTCCTGGATGGAGACAATATAGAACTGCTTTGATATTTTAGTTGAGCTTCCCATGCTAGCCACCAGTCCTAGCATTGCTGGGTGTCTCCCATCCAAATACTAACCAAGATTAACACTGCTTAGCTTCCAAGCCTAATCAAGGTCAGCCAGGAGCTGCCACTGAGACAAATAGGCAAGGACTGTGATATAAATAAAATTAATAATAGTAGTAGAAACAACATTTATTAATAACATAAATATTTTACATGAGCTATGGAAATATTGGCCTATTTATCAATGTAACACGCTACAGATTAATTGTTGTAACAGCATATTGTTTCTTAGGATTTTCACGTCATCTCAGCAAAAGTATCTAAACTCATCAGCTAAAGTACATATATATTTATCTTCATTTGTAATTTAATAGGTATTTTATACACCAGATTCCTCCTTTAGGTTTCCAACCAATTGTTTTTGCAGTATAATTCCAATCTGCTTTTGGCATTGTTTTTACTATTATCTAATTTTAATTGTCCTAGTGCAAACAAATGGTTGTAACATCTCTTCCCATCTCTGCTACTGGAGTGAGGCTCTTCAGCTACATTGACCTAGCTATAAACAGTATTATACAAATGAAAATTTAAGCAATTTGTATGTTTTCTAGTCCTAATATCATGATTTTTTGTCATTGCATTAGCCCTCTTCGATATAACATGAACTACTTCTCTATACTCAAACATTGATTCTATTTCTCCTCCATACAGTATGTTTGTAAGACTTTTTTTTTACTATTTGTTCTTTTTCAAACAATCCTTAATTTTGCTACTGTGGTGGCAATTGGTCTTTTTATTTTTTACTCTCCAAAAACCTTCGTATAATCTTACCCATGGTTTTCTAAACCCCATCAGAGGTTCTCCAATGCTGGTTAGAAATATGACTAATTTCTCTAGTCTAGTTTATTTATCACTGCTGTCATTTTTTCCAGTGACAGAAAGAAGTGCATATGTGGATCTTTTGGATAAGATTCTATTCTAATATTCACAATAGCTAGAATGCAGCACTCATCCTATTCTATAGATAGACCTTCCTCTATCAAGAGAGTCAGTTCCATCTTCTCTCCCACAGCCCGGCATAGAACCTCAAATCTTGCTTCAAACTGCTCCCCAAACACAACACAAACCCTTTTAGTTCTCTGATATCAATATTGGGGCTGAGTTTTAATAGGTTTTATAGTAATACTGCTTACTCAACACTGTGATTAGCAAAAAGAAAACATTCCTTGTGGATACCAGTATTATAGTGCCAAACAACTGGAACCTGGCAAGATTGTTATAAGTGCAAAATGAATTGTTCGGCTCACTCTCCTCAATAGTACATCACTACTCTCATTCATAAAGGACGCAGTGGCTCAGTGACTAAGACGCTGAGCTTGTCGAACAGAAAATCGGCAGTTCAATGGTTCGAATCAGGGGTGGGATTCTACCAGTTCGCACCTATTCGCTAGAACCGGTTGTTAACATTCTAAGCAGTTCGGAGAACCGGTTGTTAGAAGAAATTACTGGCCTAATCCTGTAAGGAAGGCAGGAAGCAAACATTCTGGTGTTGCTTACAGAAACTGCCTCTCCGTT
Source organism: Bungarus multicinctus (assembly GCA_023653725.1). Taxonomy (NCBI): domain Eukaryota; kingdom Metazoa; phylum Chordata; class Lepidosauria; order Squamata; family Elapidae; genus Bungarus; species Bungarus multicinctus. The sequence continues at coordinate 30,954,002 of CM042851.1, forward strand.
AACCTTTATTACATTCTTGGCAGGACTAGATTTCCTGTCTCAGGAACTTCTCTGGAGTTATTTTTCCCTCCTTTGCTGGTATTTTGCTTGTGTGGAGTGACCATTCAAACTTACAATAGCACTGAAAAAAGTGACTTATGATCGTTTTTCACACTTACGACTGTTGCAGCATCCCCACAGTCACGAGAGGCCAGGCGAGGAGATGTGTGCCTCGATGTGAGTGATGTTGAATTGGTCACGCCCAGCCAGTAACATGACCAGCAAAGCCATGTCCATCCAGTCACATGACCACTAAGCCACACCCACCAATTAAGCAACGCCCACAGAACCGATTGTTAAAAAATTTGAATCCCAGCCCTGGTTCAAATCCCTAGCGCCGCGTAACAGAGTGACCTCCTGTTACTTGTCCCAGCTTCTGCCAACTTAGCAGTTTGAAAGCATGTAAAAAATCCAAATAGAAAAATAGGGACCACTTTGGTGGGAAGGTAACAGTGCTCCGTGAGCCTTTGGCATTTAGTCATGTCAGCCACATGACCACAGAGATATCTTTGGATAGCGCTGCCTCTTCGGCTTAGAAATGGATATGAGCACCACCCCTAGAGGAAATGACTAGCACGGATGTACGGGGGAACCTTTACCTTTACCTTACTGTCATTCATGCAGCTCAGTTTATGTCTTTCTTAGGAGCAGAGAGGAAGAATGTGTTGTCTTAAAGAAAAAAGTTAACATTTCTCTGGTTTAAGCTTGATTCCTGATAACTACAAGGACATGTTGCTTTTTCAGCAGCAACATAGAAGTAATTGGCAATTGCTTCAGGGCTTTTTTTTTCAAGTTCACATTCCACTTCACAGTCCTGGTATTTTCTGAATTCCCATTCAAGACCGAGCCTGACCTGACCGTGCTTAGTTTCTGTGAGAGCAACCAAGATCAGCCAAATGCTGCTACCAACTGAGGACTTTCCCTCTGGTATAGGTTAAGAAGCAGGCAAAGCAAACCAAAGCTCTTTTCCTTTCCCAACTAATGTATTTTAGCTTTTAGCTCATTTTTATTACATTTTTGTTTTGCATTTCTTTCTTCCTTTTAAATTACTTTATCATTGTATCCCTGGGCTCTTTCTAACACAGGTAATGTCATGCCTCCCTCGAAGTCTGAATCTGAGGGGGAAGACGAATAGCTGACAGAGAGCCGGAGAGTGGCTCCATTTGGCTGTGGAGGAAACTGAGGAAGGGCAAAGACAGGCTGGGCAGAGCAGGGAAGAGGTAGCACAGGGGAAAGGGGGTTCAGATGAAGACCAAGGGCCATCCCTTCCTCATCCTAGGGCGCGCAGGGAAGAACACAGAAGAGAGCAATGTTGGTGGCGTCGCTTACAAGGAAGAAAATGGTCCCAATTCCCTTCACAAAGCACACCTGGGGATGGAGTTTAAAGGAGAGGCAGTTGGGAGGGGCGTTTGCCAGGAACAAACACTGAATTCATCTAGTATTGAGAGCTGTGGCCTGCATTCCTGGCTTCCTCCTGACTGTTTGAATTATTGCCATGCTTCTGTGTGCTTATCTTGCCTTGCTGGAATTATTGCCATGATTCTTCTTGGACTCATTATCTTGCCCTGCTGTAGTGATTGATTGCAGTCAGTCTGCTTACAGCATTTGGACTGGAGTATCTGCAGCCAGAGGCTGCTGCAGGTTCATAGGAGAGCTTTTCTCCAGGCCAGAGAGTAAACAGGACATTGGAGGCAAGTTGGAGCAAATAAAGGGACATAGACATATTCTCTGGCTGTGTTACTTTCGTGCCACACCCCGGGTCATCACAAGTAGAAGATATCTCTGATTCATATGGGATGTATTGATTCTTGGCTAACAAACATTATGTATCATGACTAACTGTAGCCTGAATTTTTTTTTTCCCCTGAGATCTCTTTTAAGAATATTCTTTTTTTCTTTGCAGGGTGCCTTCACGTTCCATGGTAGCATGATAGACATGCCATTACTGAAACAAGCCCAAAATATTGTTACACTTGCTACTGCCATAAAGAAAAAATAATCTGCTAAATAAACTTTTCCTGAAGAGTGATTCCAGGAGCTTCTTCAAGAAAAATTATATAATACCAAGAATAAGGATGGTGGAACGCTTCATATTTCAGTCAAATTCAGAATACATGTCCAACAACTTTGATCTGTTCTTCTTACTGGATGTCAATGAGAATGCTAAGATTGGAGCCTGTTTCCTATGACAAATGAGTTGTGACAGACCTGAAAGCAAACCTGTTTCCTTTGGAAAAGCGACCAATTAAAATCAATCAATGATGTGGACAAACAAGCTTCAATTAATATTTGCCTCAGAAAAATTTCTGTGAAGAGCAGAGTTGCCCAGAGAGGAAAAAGTTCCTTTCAGGGATATGCAGAAAAGGGGCCCTTGGGAAGCATATTTTGTTATACAAAAGACAAAGAGCTTCTCTTCACTTAAAATTCTACACAACAGGAAGTCTTAAGAGAGGTTTTTGGTAGTTTCAGAGACTTGACACATACAGTATTGAAGGGATCCATAGACATTCCTTCCTCAACTTGTGTTCCTGTTGCTTTAAGAGTTATACTGAAATCAAATATTCCAAAGGCATATTTTCTCCTGCTGAAGTTAATAAAAGACACCTTCTGGCACTATTCTGTATGACTTTTAAAGATGGAACCTCCTCCTCTCTGTCTAGATTTCCAACTTAGCTTCTTTCAGTCTAAAGATGCAATGCTTTTAGAATATTTAATCTAAGTTAACAACTGTGATACAATGCATTTTGCTGCCTGCAATAGAACGTGCAAGCTCAAAACCATTTAATATGACTCACTTAACTTCTCAAGAAGTTTGTAGTTAAATATTTGTATGCATCAATTAGGAGTACAAATCATCTTCTGTACCTTTTTTTCAGATGTGTTCGGAAAATAAATAATTAGAAGTTTTCCCATTTCACTATGCACAGCCAACTTTCAAGTGGACCTCTTCCCACCTAAATGAACACCTTTTTTTTTTCAAGTGCAATTGGATATGTGATTTATAAATATATGCAGTTTGGTAAGTCCTTGTAATCCAAGTGCCTATGGAGAAGGGATTTATCAAAACTGCTTTTTAAAATGCATCTCACTGTTGAATCAGACCACTGGTTTGTCTTCAACATGCTCTACACTGCTTTTAGTATCATCACAAAGGGTAACAGCAAAGGAATTAGAGATTGTACATTTCAGAAAGCTTTTTTTTCTTAACACTCAATGATAGTGCTACTTGAATCCCTGCAGATAGCCATATTACAGCATTTTCAGCCCTGCAGAAATCTGTTTTGAACGTGACCTTAAAGGAAAGGGGTAGTTACCATGCCTTTTATGAGCATATTAACAAAGTCTGGTTTTAAATTATAATAAGAAAACTGGATATAATTCCTCAAAATGATTAATCCAAAATTGCAGTTTGTGTTATGTGCTTAGAAGGATTTGTGGCAGAATTATAGATTCATAGACCAAATGGATATCTGATTTTTCAGCCTCAAATTGTCCTCATGCACTGGTGACCCATTTTCATTCACTTCAGAAAAGATCATTCCAGCTCAACTACCAGAGATACTTCTAACAGAACTGAACATAGAGATTTATCTAACCGGCATTGAGCAGTCTTTGGTTCAATCCTGGACATGGCTGGGAAAGATTCCCCTTGTGAAACTAAGGGGAACTATACTCTTGAAATATAGAGAGATAATATACTGTGGAGATGACTTGGTGTTTGGAGATGGTATTTCTTTCTATTTATATCAACGAAGTCCTTCATTCATCTACTCCCCTTATATTAATCTATTTAATCTACTTCACTTTCCATGGTGCCACTTAAAACCAGAGGAGGCAGCTTTCTTTACTGGTGGTGGGCATCTTTAAAATGTTGAGGCCATGTTGTGAGCACTTTTATAAATTGGCTCACCTATTTGCAGTAAAGCTGCACTTATAGCCATGTCTTATGATAAAAAGACCCATTTAACAAACCAGTCTCTCCTTCCAACCTCCACCAGGGGCTCTCTACATCATAGTTTATTGTGTTGTTTTTCCCAAAGCACAATGATGATTTTTCAAACAAAGCCCTGAGTGGAAACTAATAAATACTTCCTCCTCTTTTTTTTTAGAAAGCTTATAGGGCCCAGGAGCCAATCCGCAAAACATATGTTGGGTGATTGCTTCTCTACAGCTTCAACCAAAATGATGGTGATGATGATTCCTTAGAAGAGTATACCTTTATTGCACAAATATCTTAGAGACAGTGACTATCTTCACATATTTACCTGTCCCAATTCACTTGGGATCATTTTTGGGTTTATGTATCAAGCTGTCTCTTAGACTAACCATATGTGGTTGGCCAGGTAGTGGTTCTGCGGCTCATGCAAACACAGCTAGGGTGTTAGTAAAATAGGATACAGGGACATTCACAGGGACAGGAGAGTAATGTTGATTGATTTAAATACGTAACCGGAGTCCCGCCCGCCTAGCTCACGTTAGGAGGAACTCAAAGAGGAATGGAATTTCAATCACACCATTGCAGCCATCCTGACTTTTTCAAACACGTACACATACCTTGTGGATGTCCCCAATGGCATAGTAAGTCCTGCAGGATATGCTTTAGGACTCAAATACGTGCCCTATCATTTGTTATATGATATCCTGATTGATATGACTTTGAAAAGACATCTCCTGTCTCAGATTAAAGCATATTGCATCATGTCCCATCATGTACTTTCCTACCACAGATTTCCAGCCTGTGTTCACATCTCATGCTAAATCACAATTTACTAAAGAAATCCCATCTGGATAGGCTCCCAGAATATGCTACTTCATCCTCCCATTCAGCATCTTTCAGCCCAGCTGATTTAGCATCAATCCTCCTATTTTTTTTTTTGCTTCCGATGATTAAGCCTTCCTCTTTTTTTATGGACTACTTTGGAATGAGTGAACTTGGTCCCTGTTGAAATTGAAAGCAATTTTCTTTTCCTTTTTTATCTGAATGATGGGTGTCTCCTCTGGTCAACTATCTTGTCTAGCAAAGTGAATAGGGCAGGATTTATTTCCCCAATGGATGGAGAGTGGTTTGACTTCCAGCTGCACACAGCCTGCCCCTTGGCATAAATTTGGTGGGGTGGGAGAGGGTGGCCTTGAGAAGACTCGTTTGCATGACAGTGGCCATGCGGCAGCAGCGGCTCATCTGGGCTGGGCAGCTAACGGGCTTAACCCGGCTGTTTGGGAGAGGTTAACCCAACTTGTAGGCAGGGTAAATAAACAGAACAAGCTGTCTTTGTCCTCTATTCAGACCAGCCTCTCCTCCGAAAGCACGCTGCATTGAAGGCACAGAGTTCAGCTTGTGGCTGCCAGAGGGACTCCCAAGGCAGTTGTGAGCACCAACAATCAGCCAGTTTGTTTCTTTTCCTCATTAAATCATCGCCTTTTGTGCGGGGCCGCACAACTTGTGTTTCTTAAGAAATTAACAGAATGCGAAGTTGCAAACCGGGCCTCAACCTTTTCATGACCTACAAGATGCTCTTAGACGGGCACCCCAGGAAAGCAGCACTGTTTACTTAAACGGGTAAATAGAAAACACTTGTGGGAGGTGAGAGAGACAAGGAGTCATTTAAGCCATCCTCTTAATAAAATGTAAGTGTTTGGATCCTTATACCACGGAAATGAAAGCTCTTTTTGAGCACCAGAAGTGGGTTTTAGTGACAAAGGTCAACCCTGAACTATGCAAACATTTCAGGCCAATTGCAGAAATCTTTTCAGTAATCAATCCCTAGATCTTTAAATTAAGAGGCGGGGATTTCCGGGATGGGATGGAGCCTAAAAAGTGCCCCAAGATAATCCTCTAACTTGTTAAATCTGGAGGTTACTTGCATGCAATCTTAGACCTCTCCCTCACCACCCCCAATTTCATTCCATGTGAATACAGGTGCTCTGCTGTACACAAATGTGTGATCTGGCTCTCAAACTCCCCATCTCACTGAATTAGCCACCTTTCTTTGCATTATTCAAGATAAAAATTCCATACACCAACTTTCTCATTATCTCCAGCCCACGCTATCTAGACAATGGAGACTGTAGTTTAACACATGGAGAGGGGCAAAATTGAAGGTTAGAAGTCAATACTTTCATCAGGTTATCCAATTTGGAATAATGATCATGTCCTGTTTTTGAATTCTCAAACAATCACTAATTCCAGAAGCTATTATTTTTGTTAGGTATCTTTCTCCATTAATATGTATAAAAATAGATGTGTGAGTGGTGTGAAAGTCCACAAAAATAAGCATCCAACTTTCAAATAAAAGAGATGTCGGCTTTTTCTGAGAGATTTAGTTCATTTTCTTTTTCATTTCTAGTTTTTAATACAGTTCTACGTGCAGACAAAACCCTAACCCTGTTTGTTTATGCCAGGAGTTTAATTTCTGAAAAAAAAGAGGCTGGCCTATTCAAGCACAGAGTCCAGTCTACAGCATGTGCCAAGCAACACCTTCTAGCATTACCACAACCATTACTCATGGTTTACAAATCACAGTGGCTAAAAAGCCAAGCCAAATAAGCTCCTTATCAGGCCAACCCCCTCAGCAATAGCACAATTGATTTATTTCATTGAGCATACTGGGGTTTTCCTATTGTTGGTTTTAGCGTGATCTCCAAACAGCAGCCATGCATGGGGCAGGGTATTATATAACTAAATGTACCTCCCTACCAAGAACATGGGAAACTATTCTAGGCTAGGCTAGATGCCAAGTGCAACATAGAAAAATACCCTTTTCAAACCAAAATTCAGATTCTTGCTACATTAGGTCTTAGATTAAGGGGTGAGTCCTACAAATACTTCACTTGAAGTGATGGGCATCATGTTCCATTTATTTGGAAGCACCACTTTGGTAAAACCACACCTAGGAGATGGCACAACTTGACCCAGATTTTGAACCAAGCTTTTGTGGACAGGACTGTCCTTAAATGGACAGGAGCTCATCCACTCAGGTCAGATGTTCTGTCTCAGCTGGTCCTTCTCCCCTCAACCATGAGAGTAAAGGTTGTCCTCTTAAGCAGGCTTGGCTCCCTTGAAGCTGTCAGCACTGAAATTCTCCTTCAAGTCCAACTCTCTCCTCTCTTCCTGGACAGTCCATGTAGTTTTCTTCACAGAGGGAGGGAAGGGATTTGCCACTGTCTCTTTCCAGCAAGGTTTTAACTCCTCTGGCAAGTCTTATCTGGATCTGCTATACTTAGCTTCCAAGCTCAGACAAGTTCTACCCAGGGAGAAAAAAATAAAAAAGGAAGCATTGCTCCCAACTTTAGTTAGTCCAAGCAGCTGGAAGTGATCAGTCTGACAGGCCACTAGGAAGCAGTGTGATGCCCACTCCTATCCTTCCCATTGTAGACTGCAGGGTAAGAGACCCCAGGGATGGAAAATTAAAATGGATTTCTCTATTCTCCCCCCTCCCGATTTATTTTCATTATTCTCCGTAGTACTCTGGGAATAAGGATTCTTGTTTTCTCTTAATCCTTGGCCTGGAGGGGTTTTTCAAGCATAATATCTTCATTGTTTTATGGGGAACTTAATGACAATCAAGGATAGCCCTTGTTTAACTGCTGAAACAAAAATGGTGAAAGAGCCATCCTGGAATCATGGTCAGGTGGAATTTGAGGAAGGGGGATTTAGCCCTAGCCTGGGCTGTCCAGTTCTGTCTACCTTCACAGCAAAACCTGAACTTTTGCTTACAGGAAATCCTAGCTGAGGGTTTATCTCCCTTTTGAGGGGCAAGGAGGGTTAAGACATAAGTAAAGGCTTAGTGAGTGTTAAAATGGACTGGCCTGAATATGAAGCATTTGAATCCCTTTTTTCCCCAAGTTTTCTTTTAAGTAGGGCATTTAATATATGTATTTCTGAGTGGGAAAATATACTAAACATGGAATGGAAGAGAACAAAATCTGTTTCAAACTCTCTACTGGCTTAATTGATATAATACACTCAGGACTCAGAGGGGTTACATTCAAAATAGTAATATATATACAGCTTCTATCTCAGGGCAGTAACTCTATTGAATTCTACTGTATATTGCAGTATTAATGCAATATCAAGGGCTTTCAATTCTATGTACAGAATGTGAATTTGTGTTTATTTTCAGTCATAATGTACACTGAAAATGATATTTAATTTCGTTGTACGAGGTGCAATGACAATAAAGTAAACTATATATGATTGTGATTCTAAATTCTTTATTTCTAACAGATTTCAACAGGAAAAGTGTTAAGTTTTTGTTTTCTTTGATCTTTTTGGATTTGTTGGTTAACCAATATCTTTCATTCGGGCAAGATCTTTTTGTATTTCACTGCAAGTGGGTGGATCCAATCTGATTTTATTCTGACCCCTTCTGAACTTAACAGGTGACTCAATAGGCAAGCGGCATTACATGTATATAGCATCTTTGTTAAAAGGGATACAACCAATTCAGTTGGTAAAAATTAGCAGATTGCAGAACTAAACTTTATCTTTTAGTGAGGTGCCCCTCAATACGTGGAGGACACCAGAGAGACTGCTGCATCTTTCTAAGCGACTCAAAAATAAACATATTCTCCACCTAAGACATTTGGATTGGTTGCTTGTCAACTAAATTAAAAGCCCAACCTGTGACGGCTGATCTCTTCCTAAAGCGGACATTTTAATTCTCCTTAAAGTTTCTTCTCCCTATCGCCGATGGGGGCAAACACATTGCTGCCCTCGACACATTCAGAAAGGGGAGAAATAACCATTGAGGCAGCCGCCCACTTTCCCATCCCCACCCCCGTTTTCTCATCTAGGCCGCTTCCAGGAAACTGGAAGGGAAACCCGTTCAGCGAGCGAGGCCACCTCCACGCATCCCGCCCGGATCTGAGTTTGCGAGTTTCAGAAGAGAAACACTTCAGAGCCCGCCTTATTTAAGGCGACAAATCCTTGCAAGGGATGAAAGACAAGGAGGACGTGGGAGGGAAGGCCTACAAGCCTGAAGACTCGCCGCCTCTGTTTTCCTCGCAAATGCTCTTACCGTTAGGCCGCGCGAACCGTGCAAACAAGCCCAACTGTAGGCCTCTCCAACTGACGCAGCCACATCAGTCGTTTCGGCTGTCGAGAAAGCCGGCAAATGAGCCTCCCAGAGGCCCGGCCCGAGAGGCGGGAGGTGTGGTCGCCTTCTCCGGCGGTTCCCGCCGAAATGAGGGGAAAAAGTTTCCCTTCGCTTTGGCGGCAGCTCGGCTGGTCCTTCCAGCCTCGATCCCGCTGCATCTCAAAGAGCCGACGAGTGGTGGTAGCTAGCGCGGCCCGGCGGAAAGCAAGTGCCGAAGGCCTTCGGTGGGGCCGCTTGAGACGGTTGGTGTTGCTGCTCCGAGGCCTTTCGGCGGGTTCCTGTCCTCTCCGCCTCTCGAGTCTGCCTGGGATCCTTCCCGTGCAAAGAAAAGAAAAGGCTGGACACGGAAAGTCCTCAGCTTTGCCCGGTTTTCCCTGGAGCGCAGCCGGGCTTTCTCCGGGGCGGGCAGCATTTCGCCAGCCAGAGACCCCCGTTGTCCTTTTCTCCCCGGACTATCCAGCTGGTTGCTCCAGACAGGGAGTACAAATACCCATCTTTCTCCAACAAAATGCGCTCCAGACGGCCGGGTATACAACTTCCATCATTCCCATCTCACAAATTGGGGGGATGAGGACACAGTAAGGGACCGTGGGGTGACCGCCTTCATTTTCTGGAGGGAGACCTGAGCGTGGCCTGGAGGTCACTTCGAGGAGAGCGTGTTGCCTGAGGGTCCCCTGTTGGAGTCTCCCTCAACTTCGGAGCTCACTGGTGTAAATGGTGCCCTCACTCAGCCCTGCCTCCTCCTCCTCCGCAGGGATGTTGTGGAGATAAAAGGAGAGGAGACCCTATGGGTGCTGCTCCAGGGAAGGCACAAGCCTAGAAATGCAATACAGGTAGTCCCCAATTTACGACCACAACTGAGGTCAGAATTTCTGTTGCTAAGGGAAACATTTCTTAAGCTAATATTAAGCTAATATTGATCTAGTACAAGTAAGGAAAATTCTGGAGTTGATGCAATTTAGAGTAATCACATTCAGAATCCTTTCCTAAGTGTTCAGGTATTCCATGATTCAAAACTGAATTAGAATTGTTACTTCTATTCCTTATCCTGCAGTGGAATATATATAAAAAAAAGTAAAAAAAGTAACTTAGCATTCTCTCGAATATATATATATATATTCGAGAGAATGCTAAGTTACTTTGAAAGAGACAATATCCTGGATACAGAAATAGAGGTAGTCCTTGAAGTATGACCACAATTGAACTCAAAATTGCTCCATTGCTAAGCAAGACAATTGTTAAGCGAGTTTTGCCCTCTTTTATGATTTGTCTTGCCACAGTTGTTAAAGGGAATCACTGCAGTTAGTAAATTAGTAACATAGTTGTTAAGTAAATCAGGCTTCCCTGTTGACTTTGCCTGTTAGACGGTCGCAAAATGAGACACTGGACACTGCAACCGTCATATTTATGAGTCAGTTGCCAAGCATCTGGATTTTGATCATGTGACCATGGTGAGGCCGTGATAGCCGTAAGTGTGAAAAATGGTCCTAAGTGACTTTTTTCAATGATGGTCACTAAATGAACGGTTATGTGGGAGGACTGCCTGTAAACTCGTCAAATGCGCTTTCTCCTTCACAACCGAATCCTATCGGTTTTAAGGGAATTAGCTTCAGCATCGGAGTGCTCAGAAGGTCGGGTTTATTTGAATTACAGCCTCCTAGTTCGGTTCTCTAGTCTAGGTTAATGAAAAATGCTTTACCCGCCCGAGGAGCGGGACGCGCGAACTGGCCTTTATTCTGCGGCGGAGATTTGAATGAGTGCAGATCGTTAAGCCTGCAGTTGGGGAAAGCAGAGCTGGCGCCCTTCTCCTTTTCTGGCTCGGGGTCCAGCAAAGTCGACCCCGAGCCCTCCCCGACTTCAGTGGAAAGTGCCGAAAGCTCCAGCGAAATCCCCGAAGCTAAGCGAGCCCGCCTGGCTTCGCCTCTCCACCCGCGCCCCCAGCACTGCCGCGCGGGGAAGGCGAGGACGCCCGTGGTTCTGGAAACAAGAACCTCCCGCGCGGCTAAAGGAAGGAAGGGGCTCCGGGTCGAGACAGAAGCCGAGAGGAAAGCCCGTGGAAACAAGGAGAACGCTTCATTCCAGGCGACGATGCCCACCCGAGTCTTCCTCAGACCTCCCGCGTGACCGTGAAAGAAAGCAAAGAGTTTTTGCGCGACGATCAGGGGCCCAGGGTCAAAATGGGGACAACCTGAAGCTTAACCACGCTAGGGCTTGCTCTGGCAACTAACACCAGATTAGCCTTTGGATTTAATGCAATAAATGGATCCTACAAACCCCTGTAAAACTGGCTGGGTGTATCTTAGAAGCCAGTGAATTGAAAAAGTTACATCCGGACTGAACCTGAGAGCCATGGGACTTAAGTCAGAACTAACTGCCCCCACTGATTTCACTGAGAACTAAATTCAGACCAGAAATCCCTAAATTCTTTAGGAAATGAATCCTACAGAAGCTAGTGGATTCACTTTTGAAGAGATATGAAGAGAGAGGATCCTGCTCATCCTATCTTTTGTGTCAAGACAGAGCAAGCAAGAGTTCAAAAAGCAGTAAATTTAAAAAAAAAATGCCAGGAAGCCTTAATAAGTTAAGTGCTAGAAAGGACCTACATCTTAAGCAGTGATCCTGATATTGTAGCTCTGGGGTTTTTTTTTCCCCTCAAGCCTGTAACACATTTAATGTTTACTGCTTTAAGGTCAAATTCAGGCCCCCACAGGCATACAACTACAATAATAGTCTTCCCAGTTCCTGGCACATAAAAAGCTGGCTTGTAACTCAGGCCATCTAGTCTCTAGTTCAGTATTGTTGAGCTAAGTGTCATTGGCTCTCAAAGAGTTTCAGGGTGTAGCTTTTCACCTCCCTCCTTACACATTTCCACAAAAACACCCAGCACAAATATTAACCTGTTTTTTTTTTCCAAAGGAAGGAAAATTATATTTTGCAATGAAATACTTAAAAAACAAAGCTGTGTCCTACAGAAGATAATGTTCTTGCCTTGTTTTTCAACAGGAACTCCCCCCACCCTCCCAGTCATTGCTGGAAGAGAACCAGATTAAGTCTGTAGTAGCCCAAAAAACCCAGAAAGTTTGGTACCATCTTTTCTGACTTATCAAAGGTAGCTGAAAATGTACTACCAGATTCCTTGGGATCATTAGCTTTTTAAAACATAGATCTAACTGTACTGGTCTTCTTTGTTAATTTTTAATTTAAATTGTTGATCAAAGTGAGATGGAAATAGCCTGCAATTCCTCTATTGTGAGTAGTATTTAGTTAGCACATTTAAATAAGTTATAATGGTTTATACTTGCTTTACAAAATAGTAATTTTAAAAATACATGTTTAAAGGATATTGTGTGTGATTATGTGATTTGAGGTGATCTAAAGTTTATTGCAAAATACACAGCTTCATTTTTTTTAGATATTGTACACAATACTTGATAGTACTTTAAACAGAGGGAAAGTATTGAGCTGATAAGAAAAAGTTGCTATGTGATTTATGACACTCTCAACCTTAGCAAGTTTAAGATGTGTGCGCTTCAACTCCCAGAAATCCCCAGCCAGGCATGCTTTTCTAATGCTTATTGTGAAGGGCACAAGGGTCCTAATATTATTTTAATATATTTTGGCTAATATTGAGCTAGCACAAGTAAGGAAAATTCTGGAGTTGGATGCAATTAGAGAAATCACATTCAGAACTCTTTTCTAATGGTTTAGGTATTCCACGACTCAAAACACATTTGAGTGGAATTGTTACTTCTATTCCCCGTCCTGCACTGGGAATTAGATATAGGAACTAGAAATTTGGTTTTCGGCAAGACTGAGTACTTTTATTCAAGGGAATGCTAGGTTATTTTGAAAGAGACAATTTCCTGGGTACAGAAATAAGGTAGTCCTTGACTTAGGACCAAAATTGAGCCCAAAATGTCCACTGCTAAACAAGACAATTGTTAAGTGAGTTTTGCCCCCCTTTTCTTGGCACAGTTGTTAAGGGAATCATTGCAGTTGTTAAGTTGGGAACACAGTTGCTAAGCGAATCTGGCTTCCCCATTGACCTTCCTTGTTAAAAGATCCCCAGCACACTGCAATCATCATAAATATATGCCAGTTGCCAAGCATCCGAATTTTGATCATGTGCAGTGGTGGGATTCAAAAAAATTTACTACCGGTTCTGTGGGCGTGGCTTGGTGGGCATGCCAGGGGAAGGATACTGCAAAATCCCATTCCCTCCCCACCCTGCTAACCTGCTTTCCAGCTCCTTTCTCCTGTGCAGGGCAACAAAAGAAGACCCAGCTGGGACTTGGGAGGCAGAGAACAGCTGGGGGTGGGGCCAGTCAGAGGTGGTATTTGCTGGTTCTCCAAACTACTCAAAATCTCCCCTACCAGTTCTCCTACCTATACACATATCAATGAGGGAAAGGAAAGCTCCACCTCTGGACATACCCATCTTCTCCATGCAAGCATGATCTCTTTCTGCCTCTTTCACTGAAAAAGTTTCTACATTCAGGATAAAGCGGGGAGCCCAAGCTTACAAGCCTCTTGTAAGCTCCAGAGATCTGACTCAAAAAAATAACCTAATGCCTGCTTTCTATTGACAGTGGAATCTTTTCCCTTTCCTAAAGACATAGTCTGGCATTTGAGAAACCTTCAGGCTGGAAAGGAAGAATACCTGAAAAGCAGAGGCCAGAAAGCAACACCACAGGAAAAGAACTACAGAGCATCGTATTCTCCCCAATGAGCAAGGCTGAAAGAGAAGTCCTCGCCCTTCAGAAGGACTACCTGTCTCCAGGTAAAAAGATCCAGTAGCAAGTGATGGGGAAGATCTCAGGCTGAGACCAGACAGAAGCCCTGCCAACCATCTCTGAATAAATATATCTTGTTCAAATGGAACATCTGTGCTTTAATTTGGATTTATGGTTCTTTCCTCTCAACTTCTATAACGACTTTGCTGCAGGACCTTCTCAGCTGCCCAGGTGTCATGCCCCCTTCGGAGTCTGAATCTGAGGAGGAAGATGAACAGCTGACCGGGAGCAGGAGAGTGGCTCCGTTGGCTGTGGAGGAAACTGGGAAAGGGCAAAATCAGGCTGGGCAGAGCAGGGAAGATGTAGAACAAGGGAGAGGGAGTTCAGAGGAAGACCCAGGCCCACCCCCTCTTCATCCTAGGGCACATAGAGAAGAACAGAGAAAAGAGCAATGTGGGTTGCGTGACTTACGATGGAGGAAAGGGCCCTGATTCCCTTCACAAGGCACACCTGCGGATGATGTTTAAAGGAGAGGCAGGTGGGTGGGGCGGTTGTCAGGAACAAATGTCGAGTTATATCTTGTGTTGGCTGTGGTTATGTGAGTTCCAGGCATCCTCCCAACTGGTTTGAATTACTGCCGTGTTAGTTCACTTCTGTAACTCCTTATCTTGCCCTGCATGATTTATTACCTTATCTTTCCTTGTTGGATTTATACTTTAAAGTTTTCAGTTTACAACATTTAAATTGGAATATCTGCAATTAAAGGCTGTTGCTGGTTTGGAGGAGAGTTTTTCTCCAGACCGGAAGGTAACTGGGACATTGGGGGCAAAATGCAAGCTAATAAAGGGACCCAGATGTATTTTCTGACTGTGTTGCCTTTGTGCCACGCCCCGGCTCATCACACTAGGACAATTAAGGTAGCGAATTACTGTACAGGTTCTAAATAAATAAATATAGAGCACAACTGTTCAAATGGGTATTTCATTCCCATTTCAAGAACTTTGACTAAGGGCAGATGAAGGCAAGGACAGAACCAAAAAGAAAAAGGAAGATTGTACAGGGAAGGGTTAGCTTCCCTATTGACATGGCACTATGGAAGAAGCAGAGGGCTGCCCTTTTCTCACCAATCCGTGAAGCTGGTGTGCCTTCTGAGGGCTCATCCACCGGGCAGCCAGTGCTTCCTTCATCGCACAAGTGCCAGTGGCCTCCATCTATCTGCTTGTCTCCATCTTGAGGGTAATGGTGGGGAGATCAAAGGCAGCCCCTGCCCCTGCAGAGCCAAGAACAATCCGACCACTTTTGTGTGCTGTTGCTAGGAGCCCAGAAAACTGAAAGGAAGGCTGGGAGCACATTAATCAGACTCGTTACAGTACAACAATAATGTCTCTCTCCTGTGACACCCTCTACCCCCATCCCAAAGTCGGGTAATGCGCCCTTGGGTTGGTTAGGAGATGTTCTCCAGACCGGCCTGAAGCCACCCTAGCTTTTTACCTTATGCCCCCTCACTTCCCAATGTGGCAATCTTCCTACACAAGATCATACATCACATTGCTTTAGACTGTCTACCTGTGCTGACTCCGGCTCATTCACTACCACAGATTTTGTTTATAAAATATAAACAAACAGGAAATATCACCCCTTTCATTACAGGGTAGCAGTCTTATTGCATGAATATTTGCAGGAGGGATGAGAATACATCAACAAGGAACACGACAGGCCTATGGTCATAAATGAATGCTATTCGTAGGACAAAATTATTTAGAATAAGGGTATGATTCAATTGTCTGTCTTTGAATCAGCTTTGGGAAACCAGGACCAGACACTATGATTCTGTCAAAAATCCAGATTATTAACTCATTAGGTCTTTACTGATAAATAAATATGCTTGTGTTTTAAAACATCTTATATAATATTTATTCATTTATTTTATCCTGCAAATTGCGTTATCTTGTGCCAAATTTTTAATTATATCTGTATTTTGCTATTCAGGTCTTTTGCCTATAAATAGAAATAATTATTGAATAAATTTCTTAATTTCAGGAGCAGTTTATGTATAATATATTATGCATCTACTACAAGCAGCTATCTAAAATATGTATTTTAAATATTTCAAATGTGAAAAATTATGTATATATTTGGTTAGTTGGTTCCCTCTGCAATTTTGTGTTTCTATTCTTTGGTATTTCTTTAGTATTAACTCTAGTATTGTTAGTAGAAATTTCTTTTAAAAAATGTACAGCTTTTTAAAATAGCAGATTAGGTTTTTAAGCTGCTTAGTTTTTAAAAATATAGTAATATAGTTGTATAGTCAGACTGCCATCTAGTAAATTGTATTTTTTGAAATTTAATAAAAAAAGAAAAATGATTCAATAAGAAAACAAAATAATTTTTATGACAGTTTTTTTCCCTTTAAAGCAGGGGCTGGCTTCAATTGCATGGTGGCAGATGTTATTACAACTTTTTAAATCTCCTTCCTACATAAATCCTTGCTCAGCATTGTAGCCTAAGTACTCAATTATTTTTAGACCAAAAACGAGACTACACCGAATTACTTTTGACTGAATTCAGTGCTTCTTCTTTTGCTTTGAAACACACAAGACCTGGCCATACCCAAAACAGGTACCTGGTTTTTCCTCTTAGTTTCTATCTCTGCTAACCTCAGACGAGTTCTATCCATCTCACCTCATTCCTGCTGCACTCCTCTTCTGACTCAAGCTAATCAAACTGGCAAATCTGACGTATATACAAATACAAAACTCATTACTAGGAATTTGGAGCTATACCTGACAGCAAGTTCCTTTGGCTACACAAAGAGCAGAAGCTGATCAAAATAATCAGAAATAGAACCCCAGCAAAAACCTCTTAAATGGGCAACATTAAGATCACTGGCAATAAAAAAAAATCTTATAAAAGAGAAAAGCTCCACTGGGATGAAAGACTTTGAGGGAAAAGCTGGAATCAGTCTCAGATTTGAATCAGATTTTGGATGTAATGGCTGAGAATATGGTGATCTTGAAAAATCCAAATGAATCAGGGCTGATTGCTGACTTACTATGTACTCACATAATCTTCTCCAAACTGTTTTTTTCCTGTTATTTCTGTTTTGTTGCTTTTTAAATTAGCTGACAATTTGAGAGAAATCATTGTTTTTCTTGTTTAACTAAAACAAATTTAAGTGAAATGTTTGTAACACATATAGAGATATAGTTGCCTTACCAAGTTTTAGCAACACACTGGATAGGAATCCCTATTCTGCTGCAATCATCTGGAAATCAATATGAGAAAAAGATCAAGATAATAAGGTTGATTGGATTGGACCTAAGTGATCTGGGTTTAAATCCTCAGCTATGTAATGATTTTGGTTATACTATTCATTTTACTAACCTTGTTGTATAGCAACATAGCAACAGAATAATATTGTCTTTTTGACAGAGAATGCAAAAACTTTACAGAATACAAATTTAGTAAGTTATTTGGATCCTAACTGGTCTCATATGGGATTATATGCCAGAGCCAATGGAAGGACAGTGTAAAAAATGAAATCAATATTATGGTTGAATTTCCCCCAAATTCTGCAAGCAAGAAATGGTAGGACTACAAAATAAACAATGTGATAGAAAATTAAGAGGTTAACATGTTCTGGGACATTAAAATTCAGGCAAGCACCTGGCACATAGCCCCGAGACTTAACAATTGTTGCTAAGAAAGAAAGAAAATATCTGGATAGATTTTTGCAATACCTGAAGACAGTAGAAGGGAAGGAAAGAGAAAGAACTGGAGAAAATCACAAAATACAAAGACCTGCAACTAGAATGATTGTGTCAAAAGAAAGCAATAGTACCAACAGTAATAGAAGCCTTGGGGGCGATCCCAAAACATCTGGAGCACCACCTGAACATTATCTACAAAGTCTCCACCAATTACAAAAGGCAGCTTTATAGTGGTACCTCGGTATTCATCCTTAATTGGTTTCAGGAGGTGTGATGACTACCAAAAATGATGAGTACCAAACCATTTTTTCCCATAAGGAAGAACGTAGTGAGTCACAAAACAGCCAACACCAACAAGTTCTAGCCTGTGCATTGAGTACCAAACAACTTGTATGTAGTACTGGGACATTTTCCTATCAAAATGTGCTGAGTACCAACTTTGATGAGTTGCAAAGCAATTGAATACCAAGGTGCCTCTGTACTTCAAACAGCTTACATTCTACAACTTTTAACATCATCAAACAACACCTATCTATCTCAAGTCCTTGGGAAGGCCATAATATATGGATAAAATTGCCAAATCCAGTCTAAATAGCTGACTCTAACCAATCATAATAATTGTATACCACCTAACTCTAGATGACAGAATTACATGAGAAGCAAGAAGTCACAAAGCCTACTGAGTAAATTTGGACCAAACTTTATATTTGAAGATACCACATAGCATAATTGCCACCTTGAAGCAAAAGTTATAAAGAATGAACAGGTGCATACAGATGATCATTTATGTGTATGGTGTTATTATATCATTTTTCATGCCAAGTATTATGACAAAGAATAATTCTCATTTTCCAGATTTTTATTACATACTAGAAGCTTAAGATTTTTCAAAAACCATCATAGAATAATTGAGATAAGCAATTGCATAGTAGTTTCTTCCCAAACATAGTGTGAGATAGTCAATAGTACTTTGATAGGATAATTTCAGAGATGATGACTGCAGAGAATCTTGGATCCAACAACTGCACAGGAAATTTTTATTATGTTCATTGATATTTCATTCTTTCCTCCACAATACTTCCTCCCAGTTTTATTCTTAAAAGTCAATGAGAAAGTCAGTGTAGAAGGATTGGCAGGGCGAGGGAGGAGATGAACTAAGGAATCAGCCTAGAATCACTAAGTAGTCATAAACACTAAGTGGCCAACTTTAGGCACTGAACAGTCCAACCCCTCTTGACTATTATTGACCTTTATCTAATTCTAACCAGGTACTGACTCTTAGTAGAGAAGGTTCCTGTGCCTATACTTTTAACAATAAATCATTTAAATCAAACCTTCACATGTGGACCTGGTCTTTCATGCCTGACAATCAATGACTAGGCTCTCGGAAGCTTTATGCCTGCTTTTTTCAGTATTTCTATTTTTTGTTAATATGGTAATTTTTACATCAGGAGCTGTAGGAACCCCCCCCCCCAAACAATTCATATTTTGATAGAAATACCATAAGTTGGAGATCATTAGTGGGTTTTTAGTCAGAGTATCAAAGACTTCGTCTACTGTATTAGTCAAGCTTTGGCAGCCTTTCTGCCAAAGTTGAAGGAGTAGTGGTAATGGAAGTGCACTTACAGCACAATGTTCAATGTTCAAAGAATCTCTCCATGATTGACCAGTGGTGGCACAGTGGTTAGAATGCAGTATTGCAGGCTAATTCTGCTAATTTCCACAGGTTCAATCCTCACCTGCTCAAGGTTGATTCAGCCTCCATCCTTCCAAGGTCAGTAAAATGAGGACCCAGATTGTTGGGGGCAATATGCTGACTCTTAGAGAGGACTGTAAGGCACTATGAAGCAGTATATATTATAAGTCTTTTGCTGTTGCTACTTGTTGACCTACATATTTCTTTTCTAACATACCACACAAACAGCACCGCAAGGAAATGAAAATTGCTATTTATAAGAGTCAGAAGAAAATAAGATAGACATTTACAAATGCCGAAGTGGGAACTCAGGAAGAACCTTGATTTGTCTACAATGATAGTTGATGTGTAAAGGTAATTATTTAGAAAGGAAAACTTTAAAAGAAATATATTTTTCAAACACTGAGAAATGACCCATGTGGCCAGGTGAAATATGTAAAGTTCTGTCTACTGTTCAAGTGCTGTCTCAACAATCTAAACTTGGTTGGTTAGCCCTCAGTTAAAGGAACATCCTCTGTAAAATAGATAACAACTACTCTCTCAGAAAAAAAGCTTCCCTTAGAGCTAAATTAAACAAATTGTGTTTCTGTTACAAAAAAAAACAAGCAGACAACATATATTTAGGTTCCATAACACTACAGCTGAGCTGGTCAAAATGTGACTTACCATGCAGTCCTCTGTGAATTTATTCATTTGTACGTCCTACTGTGTTCATCAAATTGTACCTCCACATAAGCGTGAATCAGATTTTGCCCCCATATGTTGCAATACAAGAATAGGCAACATGTCGCTGAACTACAGCTCCCAGGATTCCTCACAATTCACCATATTGGCTGGAGCTGGTGGAAGTTGAAATTCAGCAATATTGGAAGGTTGATGCATTGCCCACTCTTGTACTACAGCATATGGAGCAGCAATCTGATTCACACCTATCTAGATGTAAGCTGTGTTGAGCACAGTGTGTAATGGAATGTGTGAATGACCTTGGAGAAAGAGGGGAAGAGATGCTGCCTAGGAAACAATCAGGCAAAAGAGGCAGGAGCCTCCAGTGGTTTAACAGTCAACAAAAGAAACTTAGGAAGGAATCCCTCCCCTTAATGGAGCAAGTAGCTAAAAAAGATGATGAGAAGTTTGTGCCCTCAGACTACAAGATTCTATTAATATAGCCTGACAATAGAGTAAAATCAGTTCATCTAATCATGTTTCCTGGTTCATGTTTTTCCTAAATCATGTCAGGTTTAGTTCATCTTGCAAGTCCCATCACCACTTTTACATTCAATATTCTCCCCAAGAGGATGCATGGAATAATTGTCTTGTCTGGAATGGTACAGGGTCTCCTGCTTGAGCAGGGGGTTGGACTAGAAAATCTCCAAGGTCCTTTCCAACTCTATTATTCTGTTATTCTTCATCAGTCAAGACACCTAAATGTACAGCTGCTGGTTCATAAGTGTAGGAAGTTAGCACCCATCCCTCTCCTAAAAAATTGAAATATCCTAGGAAATATTAAAAAGGCAGAATATTTCCCCTAAAAAGAGTAGAAACTCAGAAGCAGAAACTCACCTCAGAGAGGCAGAAACTCAGCCCCCCCCCCCTTTGCAAATGGGCCATTAAGGCGTAGGCCAGAGTACTCTACATAATAAGCCTCTACCCCAGGGGTGGGATTCAAATTTTTAACAACCAGTTTTGTGGATGTGGCTTAGTTGATGTGACTGGATGGATGTGACTTGGTGGTCATGTTATTGGCTGGGCGTGGCCAACTCAATATCACTCACATCGAGGTACGCATCTCCTCTCATGACTGTGGGGATGCTGCAACAGTCGTAAGTGTGAAAAATGGTCATAAGTCACTTTTTTCAGTGCCATTGTAACTTTGAATGGTCACTCACACAAGCAAAGTACCAGCAAAGGAGAGAAAAAAACTTCAGAGAAGTTCCTGAGACAGGAAGTCTAGTCCTGCCAAGAA
Organism: Bungarus multicinctus; assembly: GCA_023653725.1. Taxonomy (NCBI): domain Eukaryota; kingdom Metazoa; phylum Chordata; class Lepidosauria; order Squamata; family Elapidae; genus Bungarus; species Bungarus multicinctus. The sequence continues at coordinate 30,975,238 of CM042851.1, forward strand.
TGTAATAAGGGTTAACAGAGAGGCAGTTTCTGTAAGCAACACCAGAATGTTTCCTTCCTGCCTTCCTTACAGGATTAGGCCAGTAATTTCTTCTAACAACCGGTTCTCTGAACTGCTTAGAGTGTTAACTGGTTCTAGCGAATAGGTGCGAACCTGTAGAATCCTACCCCTGCTCTACCCATCTCATCATCTAGCCTGGGAAGATTGTATCAGCCAACACTCAGGTGAAGCCATGTGGTCCAGACAAAGCCTACAAAGTTAGCTAAGACCCCACCCCTGGGAGTCTGACATTTCTTGCACAGGAACAGGAAACACTAAGGTAGGACCCAACAGAGGGTATATAAGGGTCTCTCAGCATCTTGGCCGGCCCTTCTTGATCCTTTCCTTCACCTTGAAGCATGTGATCATCTTCCTTCTTTGGAGCTCCCAGCCATGTGGTCCTGTCCACCATTAAACCATCTTTCCAAATAGCCTCCATGTTTCCAGTGTCTTTTTCCCCACTTGGAATTGAACCCAGAAGGATAATTCTTCCAACACAAGGATGATGCAGAAGATGTAAATTTTTAGTACTTGCAAGCTCTGTGTGTATATGTATACATTTAAAGTCTGTGGCAATATTTCCACTGAATGTGTTTGTGCAATCCTAGGCCAAGGGCCAATTCAGTATAACTATCAATATAACTGTAGGACCACAGTGGAAAATCACTTGCTTGCTTCCGCTTTGTTTCATTTTGCAAACATGCTTTTTGTATTTTAGCAACCCACTGGTGAAGTTTTAATATTTCCTTTGGTTTTTCGTATCAGGTATTCATTGATATTTCACTGAGCTAGATCTCGGACATAATGAATAGCAGTGGACTCAGCAGGTACAGCGAAGGGAGAGTTCCAAATACTTCTATACAGCCAAAGACTCAAAGGCATTTTTCAATAGCTCAGGCAACAGGTTGCAGCCTCAAGCTCCAATTTATTCAGTGGGGGTAGGACAGGATTTGCCAATTGCTAAGCCCCAATTTTCTCAGCCAAAGGTAGAAATATTTCAAAATTGTACGGTATTCTATTTGAACCTTGAGTCAGTTAGCAGACCTCCAAAATATGCATGATACTATTAAAAATAAGCTTGTCAAGATAAAAGCAATTTTTAAAAAATCTAGGTAAGATAGCTTTGTAACTGCAATCTAATATATCTATGAAGATATCCTGTTATCTTACTCAAAATGTATCAATTTGAACTGAATAGTCGTCTAAGCGAATCATGTTAGAGATCCATTAAACTGAATTTTATGGAGGAAAGTAATAGAAATCCATGTATGCAGTGAGAATTTTTGTGACATATATATGCCTTTCTTGAAATCACATCTGCAGGTAATGCCATTCCTATGTACATGTCCTAAAATCCCATGAAGGCAGGTCTAGTTTTGCAAACAAAAAGATTTGTTCCCTTCAGATCCCCTGTCTGATGGCCAGAAGAGATAACTGGGACATGAATAAACTTGGTGTAAATCAGGAGTCCCCATTAAAACATATTGTCAAGCCACACTTTAAAAAAATAACAATCATAGATTCTGATTGTAGCATTTTGGTAAAAATAAGCCAAGTTTTTTTTTTCCAAATAGGTTACACATGTAATACTAAGCTTAAACAAAACAAAAAAAATTATCTGTAGAACAGCTCTGATTTTCCTTTCTCCTGCCCAGAAAATCACTCAAGGTGATAAAGGTGAAAATCACTCAAGGTGCATTAACCAATGCAGCAATTCTGAGAGCAGGAATGTCCAGAAGGTTCTGGTAAAAAATACTCAAGATGGTGGGCATTATGGCTGAAGCTCTGACTTTTATGTACATATAAAATATAAGACACATGTGTTCATGTATAGTCTTTTTCATGTGCTTCGGTGATCACACCATCATGGCCTCCATCTTTGACTGTTTTGACTACCTCCTGCGGACACACACACACACACACACACACACACACAGTCTGAGAGTCTCATTAAATTCAGCGGCATTTCCTCCTGAGTAGACAAGAATATACTCTAATCGTTATATTTGTGTTAATTTGTCAAGCTTGAACTTGTCATATGAATGACACAATCATATGAATGATTCATATTATATTAAAGTCAATAATGTGCTCATTTTGGGGATGAATGGTCCTCCTTAGACACGTATTAAAAATCAGCCCTATTCCAGAAATTAGTGAAAATCTAGTTAAATTACAGATCAGGATGGATTACGGTATTAGTCAATCCAAGAGGAGGAGGAAGGATTAATAAATAGCATACAAGAAGCTATAAAACATTAAGAGGCCTTTTTAGTGATCTGGCCCAAAAGAGAACAAAAAGGACCACAAGTAACAGCCAAACAAAGAAATACTGAAACAAAGCAAGCAAAGAAAAAACAACTCTGAAGAGTGGATTAGTAACAAAATTAAGACCAGAAATAAGATTATTTTTAAAAAAATATGTCACAAAATCAGATGGCTCAGTGATTGGACTAATTCCAAACCATGAAGAAGAATAAATAATTTCTCTAGAAAAATGCTAATGGAGAACATTTAGGATTTACTAAAAATTAAAAATTAATATGGCAGTAGACAGAGAGCTTTCACATCAGATCGTTAAAGTAGTATAATGTGATGCTGCTTTTTTTTTTTTTACAACCGTATAGGTCACAGGTGTCAAACTCGTGAGGTCACGTTGTTGTCACATGACGTATCGTTACTTTTTCCCCTTCACTAAACAGGGGTGGGCATCGCCAGTGCATGATGCATCCAGCCCGCGGGCCGTGAGTTTGACATCCCTGATATAGGTCATTAAAATCACCTTCCACATCAAAGATCTGAAGAGAACAGGGTGTCCATATAATGCAAGAATTAGAAAACATGAAAAGCGTTTTGGAAATAAGAGATTATAATAATCAAACATATGGTAGAAATTAGAGAAATGGGAAAAGGTAAATCATAAGTGAATAGATTTGTGAAAGGGGATTGTTATGTATACATAAGTTTCTTGGACCTTTTAATAAAACCCCAGCCTAAAGGCTCCTTAGTAAACTTACAATCAGGATAAATAAACAAGAGTTCTCTTATAGATTAGAAACTTGCTATACAATAGAATATATAAAAACAGAGTAAACAAGGTCTTCTCACAATAATGAGAAATTCGAAAATGGACCTTTCAAATCTATAGTGGATCTAGTTCTGTTTAAGTTCCTAAGTGAACTGCATACAAAGAAGTGTATAGTAGCAGAGGGTAACAAATTACTTGAATGGGGAAAAATACAAAAATAAAGCTTTCCACCAAAAAACCAATCCCCAAATTTGGGTGAATTGGCAACCAATGGCAAATGGGATTCAATGTGACTGTAATAAATGAAAACAACAAAACAAAAACCAGAAGGCAACCATAGGCATACTACATGAAATTCCTTCCTTGACCTGCACATGCATATCTGCAAAAGTGTAGGAAAGATTGCACTCATAGGTTTGAAAGTTTATCCTCAGCATATCCTGAATGGAATATTTATATAAAAATAAGGAATTCTTAAGACTCCAGATAGAAAGCATGCGAATAAATACCAGCATGTGCAATTTGCAGTGTTGCCTGACATTAATTTATTTACAATTATATTCATTTATTCACTTGCTCCTAGAAAGAGAATTATACCTACTATGCATTTTGCGTTACATCCTACTAGAATCTAAGTACAAATCATGAATGTATTCAATAAGTGACAAGAATGGCTATTATGATACTTTTTAGTATACAGGAATTTTATCGTCTTTCATCTTACTGTTCAACTTAAACAAAACAAGTAAATTAAAATTGAAAACACACATGCCGAAAGAAAACCAATAGAAAATCAATATGTGAAACAACAGCTTATGTTAAAACATGTAAAATATTGTTCCCCCAAAGCTTTGACCCCATAAACCTATTAACACAGAATGTGCCAAGTGAGCCATAACAGAGACCATGTTTTAGGTTTAATTTCAAAAGGCCTTATCTCCAGTCCCCAGTTGTCAAAACTCTGAAGATGCCCATGTATAGAGCAGTTATCAATGGACCTCTGAAGATGACATTAGTCAGGCAAGAGTTATACATATGCTTAATCTCTTGGAACTTTGTTTAAAGCAGCTTTAACATCTGTAGACTTCAGTTCCCATAATTCCACAGCCAGTATGCTCTGAAAACCACAGTTCTAAAAGTTGTTAAGGTTGAGAAACACTTATTAAAGGAATGTTTACCTTATTAAAGGAATGTTAACACTTATTAAAGGAGTGTTTAATTCAAGATATGAACCTCCTAAAGATCGCAGCCAATCACCGAAACTAACTGAGACACTAAAATCAACAAAATTAAAAGAAAGACCAATGTATTAAATGACCAGTGTATTAAATTAGATATCAGTAAAGCTAAATTCTTGGCTAAGAGAAGCCATCTTCTCTTCATTTGCAAACAGACCACACCTAAAGAGCAAGATATCTTAATTTCCTCAGATACTGATTTTAAAGCTATAGATGCTTTATTAAAGCCTTCTTTTATATTTCTATAACTGGGCTTTGGAAGTCAATAATTTCTACAATGGCAAAGAATCTTAAAAGATGGCATGGGAAGTTGTCTGGAGAAGAAAATGTTCTTTAAGAAGCCAGCTTGGAAACTGCTGAAGGCTTTAAACTCATAGTAGACTTAAAATGGAGGAGATTAGCATACTGGGCAAGTGAGACAATGATTCTATAACATTTGTCCCAGCCAGAACTCTAGAAGCAGCAGCAGAGTAGCCTACACCCATTGAAGTTTTCTACTGATCTTCATGGGCATCCTTAGGTTACAACCATTGTTAAGCCATCGTTTCAAAGCTACCATGGCATTGAATGGGCGGGACTTACAAACGGTCCTGAAATTACAGCCATCGCAGCATTCCTGTGGTCTCACGATCATGATTTGGGTGCCTGACAAAAAGTTTGCAATCATGACTCCTCAAGCCTTCATGTCTACACCGTACCAATGTTGTCCTTCTTAAGTAGCAAAGTTGGTCCTTGTATTCACTTGAGGCGTCTTGCTGAGAATTCAAGTTTAATTCAAGTGAACGTAAGTACAGACCTGTTCTGACTTTGTTGCTGCGCCCGGCAACAGCAGAAACAAAGGGGCCTCAACTGATTTGTGTGGCCCCATCTCTTTTGCAGGGGTGTGAGGCAGTGGTGGGATTTTAAAAAATTTACTACCGGTTCTGTGGGAGTGGCTTGGTGGGCATAGCGTGGCTTGATGACAGAGGAAGGATAGTGTAAAATCTCCATTCCCACCTGACTCCAGGGGAAGGTTATTGTAAAATCCCATTCCTTCCCCACCCCACTAACCTACTTTCCAGCTCCGTTCTTCTGTGCAGGGCAACAAAAGAAGATCCAAACCGATCAGCTGGGCCTCGGGAGGCAGAGAATAGATGGGGGCAGGACCAGTCAGAGGTGGTATTTGCTGGTTCTCCAAAGTACTCAAAATTTCCCTTACCGGTTCTTCAGAACTGTGCTGAATGGTGTGAGGCCCTTAAATAAGGCTTCAATCATGGCTCTCTGGGTGTGCGTGTGTGTGTGTGTAAGAGAGAATAAGAGTATCAAAATATGGTCGTTATGATCAAAGTCTTACCTTTTTATATATGTGTCACATGTACGTACAAAAGGTGTGGAATTTCAATAACGGAATTACATTCCACAGATTTTGTTCCCACCTGCTGATACCTCTGGCTTCAGTCTCTCTTTTCTGTAGTGATTTCCCTTTTCATGCTCAAAGGTCCCCTGTAGTCTTTGCCAACTCTTCTCAACTTCCCAATGTGCTCTAGTTGCAGTTTTGTATTTTCACTTTCTTTCCACCCAGCTTTTTCGCCATTAACTTTTCCTATTTCCTTCCGGTCTGCCTTCTCTTTCCTCTATGAACCACACATTGTGTACGCATGGATCACCTTAGAAGAATAGCTGCCAAAGCACTTCGTGTCGGTATCATCCAACTGCATAGCATTTATCAAGCTAAAAAGGCTTCAGAGCCATACTGCCCATTTCCTGCATCACAATTCTTGGCAGAGCATAATTGAGAAATCGCCTTCCTCACATCTGTTTTATTTTGTTAACTGCTACCAAATGCGGAATACGCCGTTTCCCACACATATAACCAAACATATAAAAACAGTAATATTAAAATAAACCCCTGAGGGGGAGGGAGAAGTGGAGGCAGGCAGTTTTGAAGAACTTCTTATTCTTCAGGGCAAGTTCATATGTCAGATTGACAAGTCCAAAACTACAGGGAGTCTGAGATCAGACATTTTTCTTAATTATTTTTGCAGCTGGTTGGAGGAATAGAGCAATCGACTCTCTCCACAATTCATGGAAAATGAATTTGCCTGACAAAACTTTTGAAACAGATGATTTTTCCCAAAATATCCCTCTTGGTTTCCTTGTGGCCAGCAAATATGCTGTATTTTGGGAAAAATCATCTGTATTTTGGGAAAAATCATTCTTGAGTTTGACGATGCCTCTACTAACTGCGGAATCCATCCAAGGATCTACTTGGCAACAGTTTAAACCAGAAGCTATGCTAGCTGGAGAATTCTGGGAGTTGAAGTCCACAAGACTTAAAGTTGCCAAGTTTGGAGGCCTCTGGTTTAAGCAGAACAAATCCAGCTGAATTTAGCCTGAACTTTCTCAGAACAGTCTCAGAAGAGGCTGGTTACAACTAAAACATTGAGGTTTCATATACAGGTAGTCCTCGACATACGACCACAGTTGAGCCCAAAATTTCTGTTGCTAAGTGAGTTATTTGTTAAGTTTCGCCCCATTTTATGACTTTTCTTGACACAGTTGTTAAGTGAATCATTGCAGTTGATAAGTTAGTAACCTGGCTTCCTCACTGACTTTGCTTGTGATCGCAAAAGGGGATCAAATGACCTTGAGTTCATGGCAACGGTCATAAGTATGAACCATTTGCCAAGCATCTGAATTTTGATCACATGTTCATGGGGACGCTGCAAAGGTCGTAAATGTGAAAAACGGTCATAAGTCACTTTTTTCAGCACTGTTGTAACTTTGAATGGTCACTAAATGGACTGTTGTAAGATGAGGACTACCTGTATGCATCTATAATTCTGAATCATCAAAATAATCATGATTGTAATTTTGAAAACTGTAATCCAAGACCTTAGTTGGTTGGTTGGTTCTCTAGTCAAATAATGGCCAATAGCTTCATCTGAAAGCCTGTTTTTCCCCTTGTAATCATCTTTGGAAAAAAATTAATCAAATAATTCTTTCCATTAGAAGAGTTGGACAAATAGTGCCTGTGAAAAATGTTGCATTATAATTCTATCCATTACAACAGCTGTTACATAAGATTCCAGACAGACACTCAAGTTAGGTGTCATGCCCCTGTCGGAATCTGATTCGGAGGGGGAGGCTGAACAGCTGACAGGGAGTGGGAGTGTGGCTCTGTTGGTTGGGGAAGAAACTGGGGAAGGACTCAGTCCAGCTGGGCAGAGCAGGGGAGATGAAATTCGGGGGAAGACCAAGGCCCACTCCCTCTTCATCCTAGGACACGCAGGGAAGAATGGAGAAGGAAGCAACGTGAGTTGCATGGCTTACGGGGGAGGAAAGGGCCCTGATTCCCTTCATTAGCTGCAGCTGGGAACACAATGTTTAAAAAGGGAAGCTGCGCACAGCAAGTTGTTGGGAACAAATCGTGAATTATCTGGTACTGTTGAGGCTTATCTTGGTGTTCTTGGCCTCTTCCCAACTGTGTGTGTTTTGCTGTGCTTTCAAGTCTGCAATTCCTTCTCCTGCCCTGTCAAGTTAATTACTGCAACGTGGTTTGTTTGGATTTTTAGTTACAGTTTGTATGTACTTTGTTTTCAGACTGAGTTTTCTCCACTTAAAGGCTGTTCCTGGGAGAGGTTTTTTCCAGCTGAAGGTAACCTGGACGTTGAAGTTGGAGATAATTAAAGGGACTCTTCTTGCTTATTTGACTATGTTGCCTTTGTGCCACGCCCCGGATCATCACATTAGGTAGTTTCTCTTCAATCCTCCAGATGTTGGAGTTTTTCTTCCCCCAATTTCATATATCTGCTGTTGCATGTTCAAATTGGAAGGATTTACAGACAAAGTTTCCTTATCCTTATTTTTCGTAAGATTGTTTCTGCAAATCTCACGAATGTTAAACATGATCCTTATTGTTTCTTGGTGTTCCACTGATAGATTCAGTTCTGTCCTGCTGACATAGAGGCATTTGTTTGAGATTAAAGAAAGTAATCATTTATAGAAGAGCACAGATACTTCTTTGTTCCGTTATTAATCTATGTATCTCCTAGTCTTTGCCACCATATATCTCAATCTAGCTTTCCATGGTTAGGGCCTCAGCTTCTGCTCTTTCTGAAGTCCAGCTTTAACTACCCTTTTGCCATTGATGGAACTTAACATTTTAATAATAATCTTGCTGCAAAGCAAGTCCATCTTTGCATACACTTGTAGCTCTATAGGATGCGGTCTGTACAGGTAGTCTTTGACTTACAAGGTTTTGTGATGACCTTCTGACAAACAAAATCAATGGGGAAGCCAGACTCACTCGACAACTATGTTATTAACTTAACAACTACAGTGATTAACTTAACAACTGTATGTTTTGTATTACATATGCTTAATGAAATCCAGCAGACTGCTACTGGACTACTGTTCTCTCCCAATCTTCCTTTCTTTCACCAAATGTATTTTACTCATACAGAATTGCAATAAAGAAAGTGAAATCCTATCTTTTTCCATGACTTCTACCCTCCTCTGGTTTACAGTGTGGGATTCAAAAAAATTTACTACCGGTTCTGTGGGTGTGGCTTGTTGGGTATGGCTTGGTGGGTGTGACAGGGGAAGGATACTGCAAAATCCCCACTCCTGGGCAAATAATATGGCAAAATATCCATTCCCTCCCCTCCCTTTCCAGCTCCATTCTCCTGTGCAGGGCAACAAAGAAGACCCAACCAATCAGCTGGGACTCGAGAGGCAGGAAATAGATGGGGGCGGGGCCTGCGAGAGGTGGTATTTGCTGGTTCTCCGAACTACTCAAAATTTCCGCTACTGGTTGTCCAGAATTGGTCAGAACCTGCTGAATATCACCTCTGCTCTGGTACCTATAGCAATATGACCTGATGCTTCTGAAAAGGTGGCTCTTACAATGTTATCTGCTAACTTTAAGGGCAAGTATAGTCTTTGGATTGCCCTCCCTATGTGGACCTCCCATATATCCAGCTAGCACCATCAAGATCAGAGACAGGGAAGTCTGCAGGGAGATTGAAAAGTGATGCATATAAAACTGGAGGTAGGACATCCATCATGCAATGACATTTTTGATGCTCCCTGCAGACATCCCTGATCATGAATGGTAGAAATTACTGTCTATCAAGTTGGGGGTTGGGGGGAGGAACCAGAGCAGCTTTTGCTGGTGTCACTCACATGTTTTTTTCCCCCAATCTGGGTTGTCTTTCAGAGGGTTATAGGGAAAGGATATAGCATGGTTAGGTACAGAGCCTTCCATGTAGGTGTTAAGGCATTTGTGAAGCTCAAAGATAAAATATCTAGGTTGGATTTTTTTGGCTCATTTTTAATTCCTTTTCCCATTTTCCTCATAGTGTACACTCAAAGTTTTAGGGCTGTGTGGCCTATTTCAGGAGGTATAATTCAAGGGGATGTGCCTTTGATTAATTCTGAAAGACCACAAAAGGGGAGAAAGGCATTTTCAATTATACTTCAGGATTTTTGCTCCACTCTCATCCTCTTTTGAAGCATCTGACATGACTGGGGTTAGGGGAAAATATTGGGGGTGGGAAGGTTGTTCTATTTAGGGCTTTGCTTTTATCGTGATCTAGTCTAGACAAAAGCAGCTCTTCGTTACTACCGTCCTTCTGGTTCAACTGCCAGATTGATGGATGTTTTGTATTTCAGGGAATCTCATTTGCTCTGGAACACCTTGATGTCTGCATTCTCTACCAGCAGGAAAGGATTATGAGAGCAAATGGGCAGGATCCAAGAGGAGCATTCAGGGAGACAGCAGTGAGCTCACACACCGCAGATCATGGCCAAGAGCAGGGGTGGGATTCATCCAGCATTACTACCGGTTCAGTATTTGCGTTTTGAATATCTTAACTT